>JAVXUO010001665.1:0-205481 GCA_033065855.1 Escallonia rubra | reverse complement strand
CACCGGTTGGCGGTGTCCGACACGTGTCGGGCGGTGTCCGACACGTGTCGGCCGGTGTCCGGAGGGTGTTGGGGTGTCCGTCCGTTTAGGACACCATACCTTCACCTAGGAGAGGTGTCCGTGCTTCCTAGGAAAATTTCCAGGTTGGATGTATCATATTTCACCACCCCAAATTAGAAAAAGCAAGGCGAAATAAAACCAAACATTTCAAGCTATAACCAACAAAATACCAGAAAGTGATGTAAATAACAAAACCTTGATGTTCTCGCAGGATGATATACAATTTGTTATGTACATGTGTACGAATTCGGTGGGAAGTTCAACAGCTGTAGTAAGCCTGTTCACAACTTCCATTGAATGAAGACTCATGTCCATATTGACAAGGACTGTGAAATATCTGCATTCATGCAGGCAGAACAAGCAACTTAATATAGGCTTGAGTAGATTCAGTTGAAAAAGACTTAAAAGGACTTTTCAGGAAAGAAACATACTCTTGAATATCAGATGAATTCATTAACTTAATGAGAACTTCAACCGCGATGATGGGATTGTTCTCCACCAGTTCCTGACAAAAAACCGCAGAGTCTTCAGCAACCAAGAAAGCACTAGTGATTGGCAGAATAAGTATGAAGGCACTAAAAGATTATAGAATGACATACTGGTAGCTTTCTTGGCGTCAACCCACAATGATATACAAGTTTTGAATCCTTTGCCAACTCCACCAAGACTTGCTGGAGAGTAGGACCAGAAAGAAAAAGAAAAGTGAATCATGAATGTGAAGCCTAAACAATAGCCTGTGTTTACTCAAGCTCCTAACTCATTGCCGCTGTAGGATTTCGTAGGAGAAACCTGTTTTAGAAAAGATACCACTTATCTATTTCTTACTTCCTTTTTTTGCATAGGTACACGATTATATTGATAATCTCGCCAAAAAGAGCACGAAACCTAACAAAAGGCCAAGTACAAACAGAGGACAAAAGCATAGTAGGAAAAAAAAGAAAAAAGACAGAGATAAGATGCCACTAAAAGAGAAATGCTGCGGTTCCAAATTCTGCTCCACTAAGTAAAATCCAGCACCAAATTATCTTAAAGCAGTGAAATGCTTGGCTCACAGTTGGCCACATCATTAAGACTGCTTTTTGAGTGAAATTTGGCAAGGGTAGCGTTACTCAGTCCAAAAAGAAAAGGTAAAAACAGACAAGAGAAAGATGTTTAGCTCTTCTGGCGTACGTCGGAACGGGCTCAATTGCCAACCTGTACCAGCACCAATTGATGCAGATCCACAAGAAAAGAAAACAGGCCTATGCTCACAAGGCATATGAATCTAAGGCATAATGCAGTATGCAATAGCAAAGGCTTCAAAACAGTCAGAGTCAAACATGATACTTATTAAGTACTTGGAACCAAGGGAGTTGAGGAACCCAAGACTTTGTAGCCTAAACACTATACACGGCAGTTGGAACCTTTGCTACACTCGTAATGTATCTTACCAGTGCTCCGCAGGGGTTACAATGTAAATTACAACTCCCAGACTTTGCAAACATCTCGCAGACCATCCTAAAAAAAGCTAATTGAAGTCGACAAACCCTGCACTGCAGTGAATGAGCAACTACTCACAGCCTCAACATCCTTCTTAATTCTTACGCACAACACCAAAATCTTTCTTCCTTCTGCACTACATAAGTGAAATCTTGCTTTCCCGTCTCTCCTGCTTTCCTAAAACTGTAAGTTAAATCTTAACACGCAGATCTTTATTAAAGTTGCAAACAATATCCCCAAACTTCCTGTAAGGCATCAAACTAAATTTCGCATATACCAAAAAGCACATACTAACTTAATGTTTGCATTTATATGCAACAAGTAACCATAATTGATAAAAGGCTTGACACGGCATGTTCAAATATATTCAGGGACAGAGAATCTTGGTAGAGGTCATCAAGGCAGCGAGCAAAGGAACCAAGAATCTTCTTATTCCACTCTGCCAGTCCATCCTTAGTCCTTACTCACCAACTTAAGTTGCATGGTAACTCAAGTTGTCATTCAAACACAACCAAAAAACAGCATTGCACTATTAAAACACGATGACACATACCGAAAAGTTGACTATATGAAGTCATGTTGATTGCTCCATAAAGTCATGTACACATGCAAACAACAAAAACATGATGCAAGTAATAGTGTGTCTAGATGTGCATATGTGTATATAGCTCTATAGAGTGTGATAAAAACATACACAGAGGGAGGGAGGAATGAGGGAGGAAGGAGGAGGAAAGGGGAGGGAGGGGAGAGAGAGAGAGAGAGCACCTCTTGTTGAGCAGGTACAAGTGGCCCCTTCAAAGCTTTTGCAATTAGATCCCTAACTGCTGCCCCTCTGCTAGTATCAGCACACATTTCATAGTCCCACAAAAGCTCATGATTGTTGTCAGGGTTAAGCCAGATAAGCTGGAAGAATATCCACAAGGGTAATATGGTTTATGATCTAAAAGTATATGTGTGTGTGTGTGTCTCTATTTAGACATATATGTTACTACAACTTAAGGCTTACTTCTCCATCTTGCACTGGAAGCCTTGGTGGACAGGGCCTGACCCATTGAGCACCTAATCCTCCCAGTGTCAGGCTTTGTATCAACCCCGTTACTGTCTCAGCTATATCTCCGGATCCAATTTTTGGTTTAACTCCAGGCTGCATATCAAACCTGCAATTCGACCCCAATGCTATGAAAAAGATAAATGCCAAAATGAAAAGGGCTAGTCTAATGCAGAAGGATCCAGCCACTCAGGGGTCCGTGGAAGGCTAGATGCGCAGCCTACTGTCCCTGCTATGCAGAGCTTAGTTGCAGGATTATTCTGCTGAAGCTCCCGCCCCAGAACCTTGCTCCCGAAGCCACTCCAAAACCTCGCACGAGAACAGTCGCAGGCACTCCCGCTCCTACGCACGATTTGTGCAGCTAAGATGCAGAGAGGCTGTTTTTTATATTTCGGACCCATGACGTCCTGGTCGCAATGGAGAAAGCGGAAAGAAACAAGCAATGATTGGCCAGGATCACTGAGTGAAAAAGTATTAAAAAACAAAAGGGCGGCACAGTGCACGAGGTTTCACCGATTGTGGCAGTCTGGGGAGGGTTGACGTTCAACTAAAATCATCAAAACACAAACAAAAAATTCATATATATGATACAGGTTCAACATCATTTTCAAACAAGAGTCATACTCTGGGGAACTAGCATCACAACCGCGGGGTACATCAGGGTCTGGCACCACATTTTTCACGGAAGAATCCTTAAATAGGCAATTAAATGGTTCTGGATGAACTTTGGCACAAAACTGCTGCTGCAACTGCTCACGTTGTGGGAAAGCCTGACAGGAAAAGAGACACGATCATAACAAGGTTAAGATATGGACAACTAATAGTAACGAACAAAAAAGGAAATGCATATTTCAATCAAGCTAAACCAAGCCACTCAAGGCTAAATGTTGACAAGCACCATAGGCACCATACGTTTTCTTGGAAAGTACAAGACTTCCAATAATTACCCTACTGCTTATCCTTGAAAGATTAATATTTGGCTTTTCGTTCTTTCTTAGTGTGCGAGTTTTGATGCTTTCTTAGAGACGGATAGATAATACTCTTTCGGGAATCCCCGGGTCTAGGATTATTATCAACTCTCCGAACCATTGCGTCGCTTACACGCCCTTCCTCGTCTCCGGTGCCTAGGTTCCAGCCGCAAACCTTACCTCGTTTGAACCTCAAGAGCGAGCTGCAAGTCTCCATAGCACAGCAAGCCCAAGAAGAGGACAGTCCACCCTCGCACCATTGACCAACATTCCAAGAAAATGATAAACATACATCAAGATTAAACATAGAGCTCGATACATCAGCAAACGCATCAAAAGCTCTACCAAAATACACTTCAAGATTAAACATACAAGTCAATGAACTTATGTAAGGGAAAAAAAGAACAAATATAATATTCTTCTGAATATACTTGTGGGTGTATACCCGCACAAGCCCTCTTCCCAACCAGCATGTGTTCTTATTTTCCATGTCAGTTGTTGCATAAGCATGATATGTAGATGAATATATCAAAGGTACTCTTGTGAACAATTTTACAGGACAGTATATGCATTTTACTCACTTGCAAGGATGGAGAGAAACTTTTTATATAGTCTGCAGCCGACTGTTTGTAAATCTGCATCAGATAAGACAGTTCATCTGAGCGGTCTGAAGTTTAGGAACTGTCTAAATTTGCTAGCTCAAAGACGCAGAAAAGCTGCATAATCTGGAAATTCCTTACCAGAAACAGGAAAATGTAATAAGCATGAAAATATATAAGTCCACTGCAGCTATGTAAGACTTTGTAGATGAAGAGATTCCAAGCTCCTATACGACCAATTTTAGTGGATTGTACACTATCTTCCACATAAACCCAGAGGTCGTGTATTACGTCATATATGTATGACATTCCCAAAGACAATAGAAAGGAGGACGTTTCTATGGCCACCATAAGAGTATTCACATTCCACCTGCCTCCAACTACTTCGAAAAATGGTCATGGCATGTCATGGCGGTGCTTGAATGCATGACAAGAGAGCAAGGGTTCATGGGGGAGTTTGCGGACAAAATCAAAGACTTCAGTAAGAGAAAAAATTTGTATAGCTAGATGGTATATGCTTGCCAACAGGTAAGCAGAGGGGGCGACGAGCAGTAGAGTTATCCTAGCATGTATTCAGGACACTAGGCAGAAAGGTACAGAAGTTAGGGGAGGGCTGGAACAGGTTTCGCTCGTGGTACACAAAAGATTTGATATGTAGTAGTTATTACAGTACATAAGCGGAACAAAGTGGGATACAAGTTGCAAACAAAGTCTGGAGTCCTCCGACAAACTGAACTAAAAGTTCGTCAACACCCATATACCAGAACACGTGACCAACTATGAAAGATGGACCTTTCCAAAGTTCAGCCATATGCTGCAATATTACTACTTGATATAGAAGATGAACGAAGGTCAAAGTCAGACATAAAACATAAGATGTATAACACTAATAACCTAGACGAGCGACCACTTTCGACATGCATCTCGGCATAGGAGTGTGTTTGGAGAAGAATTTCCAAAATACTGAATACTGTTCATATCTTCATGTTAGAAACCCATCATTTCCAAGTTCCAGGATTCGCAAATATGTTTTCTTCCAAGCGGATCGATAAACCCTCCGACCAAAACCTAATTCCTACAGATGAGCCTCGTCTACTACCACCCATTACCCATATACATGCATAAAGACGCTGGAATGCGTGCAGGAAGTCTATGACCGAATTTATAAGGGAACTTCTAGTACAAAGTTACGACAAGGAAATTGACATAAATCATGTCACATTCCGATGAATTGAGTTTTGTAACAGAAATCGTGCATTTCAATTTTCTTCGCCAGCAATCATGTCCAATTACGACGAATTCTATGACCGTGTTTCAATTTTCTTTGCCGGAAATCATAACTCCTGCATACGCTCACGACTGATGTCGGACTTTTCCTTGCCGTCGCCGGAAATCATGTCAAAGTCATCGGAATTCTAGATGCTTTGCCAGATACATGATCCTTCAAATCCTTGCACCCAGAAGTTTAAAGCACCTTTGAGTATTCATTGCCAGAAAGGCCAGTTCATTAAAATTCTAGAAAACAAAAGTTGAAAAGGAAGAAAAACAGGGGGATCTCCACCTCGTAATGAGTCCGCTTGAGTTGCTCAGTTGTTGCATTATCTTTCAACTGCATATTTGACAAAGAATTTACTCTGCACTAGCTTCTCAACCCCCTCTTTAAATACCTCCCACAATTTTTCATATCCCCTTATGCACTCACAAAACAAGAAATTTTGTTAGAGGTACTTCTGAATCTACGCAAGAATGAAATCCCCAGTTCAAACTCATCATCCAAACACACTCTAGAAGTCTGTTATCCCTAAGAAGTTATAGATCACCACAAAAGCTTAGTTGCAGGAGTCTCCAATTCTAAAGACGCTACTGCCCCGAAACCTTGTACCAACTCCTGCCCCAAACTTTGCACCTGCATCAGCTACCATAAAAAACCTACTACACTGGTTAAACTCCACACCCCAGAACCTCACACCCCTTCCCTACAGCCCACTTTTCGTGCAACTACTACACCCAAAAGAATATGAGTAAACTAGGTAAGCATCGAGTATATTATATGAAGATTGACATCACGGAATCAGTCCCGGTGGTTGTTACTAAGCAGTTGTTGTTCACAGGAAAAACAATTGCAAGCCTAAGCAGCTGTAAGTTTGAAACTTAAAACATTTAATCGACAATGTTTCCACTCAAAAAGCAGAAATAAGATAAACAGATGAAAAAAAAAATACCAAGGAGTTGAAAGAATTAAACCTCTTTAGGGCTTGCAGATCCTAACAATTGAAGAACAAATGTCCTTTCATATTTTTCAGCTTCATCATCACAAACAGCCTGAAATGCCGAAAGGCCAGAATCAAAACTTAAACAGTAACTAAACATGTATAATATTTGGATCAGGATGAAACTTGACTCCAACTATAAAAATAACCAGAACAATTTGACTTAAATAGTAAGAAGAACATCCGAGACAACTAAAAAGTAAAAGGTATAAACTTACAAAACCAGATACTCTTTACTAAATGACACATACGAGGCATGTCATTTCTGACCTATATTGCGGTAAACATGATAGATACATACACTAAACTGATAAGGAAAAGAATCTGTGTTCCGTTCTAGCTGTCTTATGTGTAATTCAGAAAAATGACAAGGTCTAACCTAATAAGTACCAAAACTTTCTCTTCTAACAAAGTCCCCTGCGCCAAAGCAAATCCTCTCATTTTCGCCTCCAGTTTTCTTCAACTGCCTCCAACAACCATTGAAACTCACAATCATCATTAGCCATCATTTCCCCACCAAACAACAGCAGATCTATCATCGCTTCATCTCCTTTCTCTTTCTAATTACAGAAAAGCTTAATTGCACCCCAAACTATGTCTTTTCCATAAACTGCAGCTAAAACCCTGACGCTTAGACGGTAGCTACTAAAACCCCAAGGTTTACATTTAGTTGCGAATGAAGGATTAAGGAAAGCTAAAACTGTCAACTCACGTGCCTCCGCCAAGTTTAGTTCTCACGGCCATCAGCAACGCAAGCCGTCCTCACCACCAACCTGCACCAATCAACTCCACACCCCATCACCACCAATATACCACCATAGTCAGCAAGAATTCGCAAACACAACACGACCAAACCAATTCATGGAAAACAAACACAATCAGGAACATAGCATTAGAATTAGCTGCTCAACCTTCAACCAAACCCAATTACATGCAGCTTAGCCACCACGATCCAGGCATCCACCACCCACGCACCACCACAACCTCATACCACAACAATGATGACCCACCCTATCTTCTTTCCACACCTCAAATAGTAGCCCAACGATCTTCATCTTCCTAATGCTTGATCTAGATCAAATAGCGACTATAATTGGATTGCTTGCTCTGAAGTCATACTCCGAACACTGTCCCGATAGGCGCAGCTGGTTAATGGTGGGTATGGAGTAGAAAAGGTGGATCTAGTGGACGTGATAGTGGTGTCTATGTCAGCTTTTATGGATCAAATCTCTGGGTTGCATCGTTGTTGATGATGGTGCTAGCTGGTCGTTGGCGGTGGTGGGCGAGTGGTATAGTAGAAGGTGGTTGCAGTAGTGGAGCAAGGAACGCGGCGATGATAGTAGCGGAGGTCGTCCTTCGAGGTGGAGAAAGGGGTTATATTCAGGTAACAGTGATGGCTACAACGAACAGGTAGAGGTCTAGAGGAAGACGGGCAATTGGTCTGAATTGACGGTTTTATCCCTCATTATTCCAATGATAGCAACTAAGTGTAAACCTCAAGGTTTACATAGCCAATGTGTAAACGTCAGGGTTTTAGCTGCAATTTGTGGGAAAAAAGGGTTCGGAGTACAATTAAGCCTCATACAAATAAAGCCCCATGGATTTTACCAACTTTTTCCTCCTTGCATGCAGCGCTACACTTGATTGATACAAATGAAAGACAGACTGATAGCAGATCTGCTTCGGCCAGAAATTCTAGTGCCTCCTTGCCGCTTGTGGTACAAGGTAGCAACATTTCTAAATTGTCAGGCTTGTAGGTCGCCTGAAACAGGGACAAGGTTGGTGACCTAGATGCCCTTTGAGGAGTTGCATAGAATTCATATACAAGGCCATATATGCTATATGGAAGTGCGCCATAGAAAACTATGCTTCTTTTTACCTAATATAGATTTATCTATCTATCCATCTAAATCTAAATCTATACACACACACACACACATAGATACACATGTATACTTTATAGATACACATGCCTTTTTTATGTATTGAACCCTCTTCGCCTTCTTCACACTGACATCTCTTTTAATTTCTTCTCTTTAAGAAAAACCACCTTCCATTTAATTTTAGATATCCGTAAACGGCGTTGATCTCTTCAACGTCTAGTAGTACATCGTATCCCCTACATCATTAGTTCTTTATTTTGACTAACAATAAGATAATTGTGTAAAAACATAAAATTTAAGCAACTAATATGGAATTTTAACTACTAAACCACTAAAAACCGAAGAGTGTACGTAATTCAAAATAATGCAACAATGTGCGGCTTTCATTGTTTCCCTGATAATCACAGTTATGCCGTTCCTTAGTCCAAATTTCCGCAGTCAAGATCATATCCAGAAACTAAAAAAAGATAAGATAAGAATAGAGAAAATATTACTAGCACATATGATCTGAGCCAGAGCAGATTTAAAGCTCGTACAGTGATAGGTGATGCCATAAATTAATAAGCCCTAAATCATATGATGTTGAGAATTAGAGAATTACTCAGAAGTCAGGTCTCTTACCATTCCTATGTGTTTCAAAATGAAACTTGCAACTTTCAAAGAAACACTCGGGATTTAGAGCTCACTTTGTTACTCAAAACCTCCAGTAATAGCTCAAGCCAAATATAAAGAAACTCCACTCGGTACTTACATTTATAAGCACAGAGATGAATGGATTCAGAGAAGCTTGTTGGGAAGAATAAGCCTGGTTAATTATAGCAAATGCAACCAAACGCTGTGTAGACTTGAGCACTGGTTTATCCTGCAATAATGTAACATAAAGCTACTTACCACTCACCATAAAGAACTTGGGATTTACGCTACGCATAAACAGCCTTCCCTCATTCAAACACTTCTTCGCTGAAGGTAATGCACATTGTTTCCAACTAAACATGTGCTCATGTGCACGTGTGAGCTATATTTGTAAGGCTGAGAAAGAATCAGTGTTCTAAAATTCAGCCAATTAAAACACTAGAACTCAGAATTCACGTCAGGCATATGCTGATTCGATCAAACGTGAACAGAATTTGTTTCAAACTAAATGATAGCAGCCTCCTCGTTCAAGAGAGACTAGTGTGTGTGTTTGTGTGTGTGTTGGTAAGCTAAGAAAGTTCAGCCATTCATATACATCAGATTAAAGAAGAATATAGTCTTTAAACTTTATTGCCCCTGATGTACCCAAAATGACCAAAGCACAACAGATTCGATAAAAAAAAAATGGCCCTTATAACTTCAACGAACTCGATTGACTTGAAAATTTAAAATGGGAACTCAAAATCAACGAAGCTGTGTTTAATTCCTTCGTGAGTTGACCGTAGCTGATAAACAAATATTGCAGCAAACCTACACTACCTAATCGCCAACATCGCAACAACAAAAAAAAAAATTACTCCCCCCCGTATTATGACCCCTCCCCTTTGAACTTTTTTTTTTTGCAAGATTATATGATACAACTTTAACATGTGAACACGGAATCAAACTCAAGCACTAAATAAGAACCAAATACGTAACGCTCGACAAGTCAAACTAGGGTAAACTTAATGAGTTCAAATTCTATTTTGGGAATATGCAGGAAATCAAACGAGATAGCTATTCAGAAACGGCTGCCGTGACAGATTCATGTGTGTGGGTGTGCGAGCAAAATTTGGCAGAGAGATTTGCCTCAAGGAGAGTGGAGAGCGCAAAGCAGAGCCTAAAATGGAGAGACGAAGGGAAAGCGGACGTGAAGTCGTTGACGATTTCATCGAAAGGCCGTTGATCTCCGGCGTTGAGGAGTGTGTACAGTTTCGACGATTCTTCCTTCGAAATCATTCTTCCAAAGCTCCACTCTTTTGCTTGGCGGTGTCTCGCGTCGACACAGAGAAACAGAGATTTACTTGGAAAATAGCTAATGACCCTCTACTTATACACAATTTGCAGAATTTTATCCCATTCGCTTCAAAAAAAAAAAAATTGATGTATTAAAAATATCCTTATTTTCAGTTTTTTCTCCAGTTTTGTAAATTAGAGAAAATAAACGTGTTTGGCACATAGTTTTCGTTTTTTTTCCCTTCAGTTTTTAAAACAGGACTGTTTTAAAACTCCAAAAAGGAGTTTTCGGTTTTATTTTGAGACCACCATCACCACCACCCTCTCACCGTCGGTGGCCACCAGCCACCGCTGGCGACTGCCGGCGACCACCACCGGCGGCTGGCCACCACCACCGTCGGCCACCGCCACGCCCCGCCACCATAAATCACCACCAAAGAAAAAAATCAAAATAAAATTGGGTAATCAAACACCCAAAAGAAAAAAAACTAGGTAATCAAACACCCATTTATTTTTGTAAAAAAAAATTAAAATGATTTTGATTTTTGTTTTTTTAGAAACAGAAAATCAAAACTGGAAGTGTTACCAAACGCTACCTTAGTTTCAAAATGATGTACTAAAATCCTCACTATTAATGAAATTGGACTATGTAATCCATCTAAGTTAATAGCGCATGAAAAATATGCACGCCGACTACCGGATATTTTCTGCAAATGACAACTTTGCCCCCACTCACAGTGCCACCCACTTCCGCTACCGTCCCCGGTCCCCTATCACCCACTGCCACACACAAACCCACACTTCCACTTCCACCTCCACCCTATTCCCAATCCCCACCACCCACTGTACGGACACACACGCGCACGCTCGCGCTCACACACAATGTTGTCCCCATCTCCGTCACCCACCACCACGTACACTCAGCACTGCCATCCTTATTACCCATCATTTATCACCTGCCATGACACACTCACTCACCCACTACCGCACCATCTTTGTTACCCACCACCATACATTCAAATATTGTCATCCTTATCCACCATCCCCTACCACTTACCACCGCACATACATCACATGTTGACGCTCCCACCTTCCATCACCCACCACTACACACACAAAGGCCCAGATACAGAGCCGCCCCCATCCCCCATCACCCATCATCATACACATAAAGACACACACTCACACACTACCGCCCCAATCACCCGCCACCATACACGCTCACGCAATGTGCCCCCTACCCCTCATCACCCACCACCACACACACAAACAGACACGCTCGCACACCGTACCCCGAGCACCCATCACCCACCACTAGACGGTCACTCGCACGTTACCACTCATCCTCATCCCGCCATCCCCATAGCAGTATCTATTTCTATTACCGGTTGTCGCCCTCATCAACCACTCTTCCTTGTCTTTTTCTCTCTCCTTCTTTCCCTTCTTCCGGTCCCTTTCTTCCCCCATCTTTCATAACACCCACCCACCACCATTTCCTTAACAGCCACCTCGACCAGTCTTTTCCCTTTAGTTTCGTTTGCTTTTGACTTTTTATTTCAAAGAGGCTGATTGCGTTTTGATTTGGGGTTTATATTTTTTGTTTTGATTTTGAAAAATCTATTTGAATTTTAGCCCCGATTTTAACCATAAATTTTAGACACCTTAACTGGTTTAGGGGATATGATCCTGGATTTAAGCAACAGTAGCGGTGGCCGCGGGTTTTTTAGGTTGACCGGGGGAGCAAGGCTTGAATAGTGGTCTTGGGCGATGTGATGCTGGTGTTAATGAGAGAAGGATTGAAGGGCTTTAAGGATATTCACCTGAAATTTGATAAGAATGTGGTGTACTGATGTCAATTCATTGAGTCTGTTAAGGTTTTGTCAAAGGAGCNAATTTCTTGTACTTTAGGAGGTTTTAGTACATCGATTTGAAGTGGTAGGGGTAAATCACACATCATGTACAATAGAGGGGTTCATCATCCTAAAATGTGGCCCATGTTGAACCATCATGTACACTTGTTAGAGTCTACTGGCTGGTCCACCAGGGTTCAGTTTTAGTGATTTCCCCTTTATTGAGAGTACCATCTATTTTAGGGTGTACCGGCCAGTTTATCAGCATGTACACCGTAAAACAGAGGCATGCTTTTATTAAAGCAAAAATAAAAAAAGAAAAAAAATCTTGCGTGTGTGCTTACTTCCAACTTTGATTGAGGTTACTCCTCCAGCTCAATTTGCACGATATACCTCTCATTTTTAACTCCAAGGTTAATATTGGGTGCTCATCAATACTTGTGCAAAATGTTTGATATCAAGATGCGACGAAGCTCTTGGTACTATGGCCTTGGAGGTGAGGTCATAGTCAAAAGCGCCTCATGACTTTTGAAGATCAAAGGTTTTAACCGTTATCCTTGAATGAGTAGGTTGGAACCATCATGCGAGTGTGTGTGACCTCTAAGAAGATGAACAAACACATTAAACATATATGCACATAAAGATAAACATTCTAAAACTTATCAAACGAGAAAAATCATCAAAAATAACACTCAAGTCTAGTCTTCTTACGTTTAGTCTCGAGTACTCACCACATTGATAACACACGTCTCGAAAATATGATTTTTCTAGCGCCATCTATTTCTACATGCTGATTAAAAATAATTAACAGGAAAACATGAAAATCCTAAATAACTCTGAATGTCCAAGAAAGTCGTCTAATCTATGAAACTCTAGATTCGGATTTGTGGGCTAAGTTATGTGTTGAGAAAGCGTTAGGCACCTCATCTTACCCTCAAAGGATTTTTAATGTTTTTATCCAAATACAAATAAAATAAGGAAAAACCCTAAATTCAACCTAATGTGGTTAGAACTCAACAAAGTGGGGTCGACTGGCCTACGTACTAGATTAGACAAATTAGGACAAGAATCTCGTAGATCCCATCCTAATGGAGGTGACTTAAATCTAGGTCTTTGGTTTAGAGATTTTGATACTAATTAACTCTTCTAGTAAAATGATAGAAAACAATTTTTTATTCTTTTCACTTACCAAAATTTGATTGCAGGGGCAGGGGTGGGCAACATTCTTGCGCCAATCAAAGATCATCGAAGCCATATGACTCTAGTTTCCTCTTCTGTCTGAGGTTGATGGAAGCCTAAACTGTACTTTGTGATGATTTACGAGAGTTCTGGAAGTCAAGCCACAGACCTTCTTGCAAACAAGATTCTTCTTTAGCCTTGTCGAAAAATTTGATTCCCCTGCTCCTCGGGATGTCCGAGACCAATTAAGCTCGCAATCTGTTCTCAGTAGCCAAAGGTTTTTCCTGGACGCGAGACCAGGACCAATTGATATAAGAATCTAACAGTGATGGAGGATCAGAGGGTATACCATTATTATTCACCCCGGCATCTATGGAACGATGATGATGTGGATGGGTCTCCCCTCGAGAAATAATCTGAACTAGAGAATTGAGTGAGTTCTTGTACCGGGAAAAAAATATTGTAAGATACTGCAATAATTTGTTAATAACAAGACTGCCTAAGAATCCGACAAATGATATAGAAGTATGAGAAACACAATCCTATAAAGCAGACACAGTAATATCCAGGAGTCCGGAGAATAGGTCAGTGAGTCCTTCACCAATTACAATACCAACGAATATCTCTGGATTCTTGGTACAGAAGAATAGCCCTCGAACGATACTCAAAGAGCAAGGGCCTGGCGCAGAAAGAGCGAGGATAGTACCTCACCTCAGCCAATATAGTTATCAATTGCATGTAATCCAAGAGCCACATGTACAAAAGCAAAGGGCTACCGCCAAACGCTGCACTAGGGTCTCGATGTGCATTAGTGATAGCACTGATGGTTTACGCAACCACTACCGAAACTAAAGTCCTCCCCTGTAAGGACACTTGAGACATGAGGTCTTTCAACCTCGCATGAGTAATTCCCGAACCCATAATGGTAAGATGCTTGGCAACCAGGCATAGCGCCAAAGCAACCACTCGTCCATTCGCATGTCACTTGTCATAATTATCTAGTTTATCAGAGAAATATCCATCAGGAAAGAAAGTAGGATGTGCTTACCGCAAATAAAAAATCTGTGCATTCTGCACTGACCTCCAGCAAGTGTATAAAAGACAGGTGGTATCCCTCTTGGATGATGGGAATGGCAATATGTAGTTATGTGGGGATATCCATCAAAGCCGCGAATTCCTCGTGAGCAGGACAAATTTCATCAAGATTGAACCAGAAGACATGATCTCGGGGATCCCAAATTTGCAAGCTGCCTGGAGAATATCATCCTGAATGATAACTGTACATAAACTCATTATTGATTTCAGGGGAAAATGTCCATCTAAATGAATGAGTTCCATGTTATTTGAAGAGTTGGCAAATGATCAGAACTGGATCTCAAAAGCTGTCAAACTGTCTTTGAAAGCCATTGGGGCTCACCTGTAAAAATCAGAATACATACAAGAAGAAAACCCTAAGTTATATAGAGATAGGACTAAAAATTTAAAAGTTATTGGATGAACTGGACAGTTTTTGACAAACCGGCCGATTCTCCGTTTCTATTTCTGCTTATAAGGATAAATCATTCTAACTAACCGTTGGGTTTTACCTTACTAATAAAATTTTCTTATGATCAGTGTTATTAAAGGCGCAGGCGCATCTAAGGCGCAAAAGGTCCCTGGAGCCTAGGCGCAAGGCGCAGGCGCGCGCCTTTTCGAAGCAAGGCGCAATATTAAAATAAATAAAAATAAATAAATAATAGTGCATTAAAACAATAAAATTAAGTAAAATAAATCATGATGGATCATAATTGTTGATATTTGGGAAGTGGAGTACTTATTTGGAAAGGGGAAGATGATAATATTTATGCTCTTTTTTGTCTCTAAAAGTTGTACATGTGATTTTTAAGATTTTTAGCGATAAAAGAGAAATTCAAATATCAATTCCCCTTTTATTTACATCTTTTTGAGTAGGGCTTTTGTTTAGAAAATATGTTATGTCATAACCAATACTTTGAGGCTAAGTGACTATAGGACACCTATGGATTTGCCAATATTTGTTAAAAAAAAAAAGGGAAAAACAATGGTGAAACTAAGTCAATTTATGTATGCATTCTTTACAAGTACACAAAAAGAATGAAGGAAGATAAAAAAAAAGGGACTACAAAACGACATAGCCGGAGCAGACAGCTTCGGCACGGCCGTCAAGGATGCCGCCGTCGCCCACCTCCGCTCCCTCCACATCGACGTCGAGGATCTCGGCACCGACAAGTACTACTCCGTCGCCGAGGAGATCGGCCGCCGCGTAAGCTTCGTCGCCTGCGGCACCGGAGGAGATGGGAGATGCGACGGCGAGCGGAGATAGGAGATACGACGACGATGGCCGCCGCGTAAGCTTCGTCGCCTGCGGCACCGGAGGAGATGGGAGATGCGACGGCGAGCGGAGATAGGAGATGCGACGGCGATGGAAGGTCGGGATTCGCGAGGTGACTGTGAGAGATTGAGAGCTTGGGTCGTGACTCGTGAATCAGGAACTGATTTGGGGGTTTTGACTTGGTAAAGACAAAGGAAAAGGAAAATCAACAGCCCATCCCTATGTGAAGAAAATCGAACGGCAACAGTCAAGAAACGCCTAGCCTTGCGCCTCCACCGCCGCTTCACTAGGCGCGCCTGGGCGCCTAGGCGCAAGAGGCGCACGCCTTCTTGAACGCGCTGAGCCTAGCCTAGGCGAGGCGCAATGTGTGAGCCTTTAGCCGCCTTGATCCCAGGCGCGCTTTTCATAACACTGCTTATGACTAACTATCCGGTTTTACTTTAAAAAGGAGAATTTCCTTCTTATCAACTGGCCAGTTTTATGCCCAAAATAAGATTTTTAAAAATACCTTCCTGACTGATTGCCCGGTTAGTCAGTGTTGGGAAATTTTATGCAGGGTTAGTCTATTTACAGGCCAAACCCTGTACCTGATCTCAAACAACCAAGCTCCAGTTTTTATATCCCGTACTCATTTCTTTCTGTACTATGCGTATGCGTTTATAAATGAAAACAAAGACATATTGTACATAGGAATTTTTCACTAATAGATAGAAAATTCTTCATTACCCAAAAAAAAAAAACAATAACATGTAAAATATTTCTTGATAAATGAGTTCTTGATGAATTCCTAACCTAAGACTTGCTAGGCCTAAGCTCTCATCCGCTTTATTTCTTCTTGAACTTCTGCAAGTTTGGCTTGTGTTCAGTAGAGCCCGATGCTTCTTCATCCCGCTCTTCTTCATAATCTTCGTCCTCGGCTTTAGAGGATGAGTCCAAGAATAGGGGGCTCGGTCATCACATTAGGCTTCCCATAACTTGTAGAGCAAGGTGGCGATTCGATTGGATCGACGGGCGTGCAACTTCATGGACTACGAGGGGCTGGGGCTTTGTCCTTAGTCACGTTCGCAACCTCTTTCTCTTTTTGTGACGACGAATCTGGTTTACAAATGGGCCTTAGGGGAACTCGACTCGTCGCCCCGTCTTTTCCTGGCCTCCTGCTTGTTCAATGGGAGTCCCCTTTATCGGGTTTTGAATGGCAGCAGCTACGGGTTCTAGAGAGCTTTTATGCTGCCAGACATTCGATCCACCACGCAATAGCGACATAGAAGGGGTAGGCGTAGGTGTATTCGTAACCTCTCCTGACTGCCCATATACCTCCAGCAGGTCAGGGATAGTGGAAATCATGTCCTTCAAGCTATATATCATTCGATAGGTGTCTCTCAATAACCAGCTCAGAACCTACAAACGAGAATCATGCAATAGAGTCATAGGGAAAAGAAATAAAAGGAAAAACGTTGAGGGATTACCGTCTTCAGTTGGGTTAACTCCTTTAGCCCAAACACGTCATCATCCTTCTTGGGTCTAGGGATCGGCTTTGTCTTGTGGCCTTCCCCCTCAGAAAAATCTTCACTGTCCAGGAAGGGAAATAGATCTCTTTGGCGCTCTCATCCTCATTTGCCTTCCATTTCTTATGTCTAGCTGCCCGGGCAGTTGATGGGTTGGAGCCTAATCTAACTAAGAGTAGTTTATCTCCCATTGGAACCAGTTTCTGATGCGATGCTTGTTAGGACCATGTTGGATCTTCTATGTCCACTCTCCCGTCAAATAAGGAGCTAGATCCTCCAAAAAATGTCTCACTTATAGGTCCGAGGATTGTTTGGCCACCTCAAGGAGGACATTGCTATCTGCCTCATCAAGCTCTGCCATAGCTCCCAGTCCAACGTCCCATTCTTCTACATCTTCGCGGATGGAGCAGATGGGATCCAGAGCTCGGCATCCGAGTGGTGCTGGAACAACACCCCACTCGCCCAAGTAAAACTATTCCTGGGAGTATCTCATCAATAAAGCCTGACACCGGGTGAGCTCTAACTCCTCTAAGTAGAGGTCCTCCCCTTGCCACTTAGAAAGGGACCCTTGAATTTTTTTTAATGAGTCTCGAAAGTGAGGAATAAGAATTAACATGAACATTTAAGAGAGAAATATTACTAGATGCTGAGTTAGGTTGTTGAAACTCTCCCGGTAGGCCTTCGTAGATGCCCCGAACCACTCATATCTGAAGTTCCCTTGGAACATAATCGGTCTCGTCTTGTCTCCGTGCCCTTCAACCAGTCAAGACGAACCTGACCCCAACACCTCAGAAGGCCAAACTGGATCAAGTAAAGTAGTGAGTGATATGTTATTGAGTGTGTATGGAAAATCAAGGAAAGGTTGAGAGCAGGGATGTACCATCCACACGGTGTAATCACCCATGAAACTCGAGGACTGGCCACAGGATACCGAGCCCACTAAATGGTACAGATGGGCTATAGCCGGAGTACCCCAGTCGTACTCCCCGATCTTTCATAGATCCTCCAGTGCCTACAAACACCATGACTACACCGAATCATCCCCATTGCCTTGAGCATCTCCCTGCGCATACAACAAAAACTCTCGAACATGCTGGTCCACTATCGCCTCATCAGCGTCCACCAAAGTCATAACCTCATAGTGAGACTGGGAGTAGCAAGTAGAAAGGAGCTGTCGTTCTTATAAGATGGCTCGAATTTTAACAACCACACCATAAGATCACGGTCCTGGTTGAGGTCATAGGCCCAACGAATCTCCCTCTCACACGAATACTTGTAATATTCATAAAGTCATATGGGGTAAGAGTTGCCTCCCGAATGACAAGTGAAGTCTACTGGTGGAATCCCACCAATACTCAACCACGCTCAAAAGATACTTTTTGCTATAGGTGAAAGTATGTAATCCATCCAAAAATAGGTCAAAGCCTGTTTGTGGATATCTGGTAGAAGTTTTCTACCGAATCTGGTCCATTCTCTCACCATTCGCGTACCAGTTTTGGCTAACCCCTACATCTAATGTTCTAGGGAAAGGGCTGCATGAAATCAAAGCAAGAAAAAATGGAGACTCAAAAACCATTGGTCTTGTGCATGTAATGTGCAAAGACAAGGAGAAAAATAACAAGTGGGACCATATTTTGCATGGGAAAAGCATAGAATGAAATTTTGTGCATGTGTACAAAATTTAAAGGCAAAAGGATGAAACACATACCTGATCTATGAAAAATTCATGGCTAAGATGAGCATCTTGATTTGGTGTAAAGATGGAGTGATCATTTGAGCAGAGTGTAGGCCAGAATCGAGAAACACACCCAATTTAGAGGTCTCCATCATGCCCTCTTCTAGTTCTTTGGAACTCCATGATTATGATGAGATGTGGAGGAAGATGAAGTAATTTGAGGTATTTATAGTGAAGAAATCAGATTAAGGATGGATTAGAATGGGTGTTGAGAGAGAACAGTGTTTGATTGTAACTCAGAATCTACGTGAAACCCTAAAACCGCACCTAAATTCTGAACGGACAAACCATCTGGTTTTTCCGTTTAATTCTGTCGAACTCTCTGATCAATTGGCTGGTTTTCGATGTTCAGTCTTTTGCTCTTCCAACCCTCTGATCAATCGACCAGTTTTTATTTATTTTTAATTATTGTTCTTCCGGCCCTCTTATCAACTAGCTGGTTTTAGGCCCTCTAAAGTCCTTAAAAGAAAAAAAAATTACATGCTTGTGTGAAATTCTTTTAACTATATATACTGCCTAAACAAATGTTCAAATATTTTACAAACCCTGTACTTGCCTGTAAGTGTGTGTGCTTGCATATAATATTGGTAGATCCAATGACCTTAGGAACTTGTTGCTAGGTTCAGTTGTGTTGTAAGGTGTAAGGCCGGTACATCATCACATGCTTTGTTGCCAGAGGTATTGTGACCCGATTATGATATGCTTCATATTTTGGTTCGAACTCATTGTCATTTGCCATTTGCAAGCTCATGAGTTACTTTATTTTAATATATTTTTCAGAGGGTAAAAATACTGGTCGTGTCAGGTAATAGGATGCTCCAATATCTACTAAAGAATCTATTTTATAAGGGTGATAATTTTGGAAGTCAAAACTTAACTCTAAATAAGAATTGTTTGGACTTACCATCATCCGTTTATTATTCATCTTTTCGGAGGTTCTTTTACGTTTAATAATACTCATAATTTCTTGAATACCCTTTTCAAGCTCATCTCTTGTCAAACCCATTTCTTTCAGCTTTTTCTTGACAGTGTCATTGATGTTGTGGTCATTACGTGTATGGTTTCTACACGTGATGACATACTGATTAGAAAGGTAATTATTTTGTACCATGCGATGTCTTCATCAAAACTTTCTTCTTCTTTAGTAGATTTTTCTACCATTTTTTCTTTTCCTTTGCCTTTTGGATTTGTAGATGTAAAAGGTGTAAAAGAGACACAATGTCTCCTTGGTTCTTCGAGGATGACAACACCTTCATATTCCTAATTTGCAGGTGTTCTACATGTTTACTAACTAATTCTTCTCCTATGACCCATTTTTGGGCCATGATAGTTGCTTTGGATTTATCTTTCGTGTTTTTATTGCTTGGACATTATTACTTATTTGTTTAAATAATTCTACCTAGCTAATTTAGCGCTTCACTCAGTGGATTTGTCGTATTTACCACTCTCTAGACTATACGATATTGTACCGCAATATTTTTTCATACTTCTTGTAATATCATGCCTTATGTTTGAATCCTCAATCTTAATGCTTTATTAAGATAAGGATCTTTTAAAGACATTAAGTAGTTTGGTGTGGTTTCAAACAAAATTGGACCGCTTTACAAGTTACTTTGGATACCCCTATTAGGCTTTTTCAATAGTTTTTCACCAATTGTTTATTAAACAACAGATCATTTGTATATCTTTGTCATCTATGAGTAATGGACAAAGACTAACTTGTATCATGCCAATATGGGCGTAGTGATATCCTTTTCCAAGGTATTGTTTTACCTTATCTGTCTTGAAAAAAAGAATGTCTAGTATTCTTTTTTCAATTTATCCTACAGAGTTTCTCATTCGGAGATCTCTATATTCATTTTATTTCTGAACCTAAATATGGAGTTTTTGTATATTTCTTCAAAAAAAAAAAAATTCTGAATTTTTTTCCATTTTTTCACATATCTTTTTTCTTTTCCAAACATTTTCTTCTCGAATTTTTTTTCGTGAAGTTTGGCTTCTTTTTGCATCCATAACTGTTTACCATGCTATGGAGTTTAGAATAATAGTCGTAACTCGTATGAGCTTTTTCATATCTTTTATTGCCTGTCCTTCTTTCTTTAAAACTTCTTTTCAGCTGCTATATTTCCTCCTAAGGAATCGCAAAGTATTCCGTCATTTAGGAGTTTAACAAATTTTTTCTCTGCTAACTCGTCTCATGGTTTTGGGAGTTTGGCAATAAATTGATTTTGCTAATGGAGGCTATCTCTGAGTTTTAACTTTCAAAAATATTTTTTAAAATCATAAGTGTAATTTTTAAAATAGCACATATCACATATTTGTAGTTTTGTCAAATTTGTGAAAACGCTTTTTTCTTGAATACCTATATTATTTATAGATATTTCGCAGAACTCTCGTTTGAGGTTATCTGCCTAAAACATAATCCATTCTTCTGAAATATTAAGCTGGCTCTGGGCTTCAAATTATCCTTTCGTTATCTACTACGCTATTCCAGAATCTATCTGCGTTTCCTCATAGAGTTGCTCGAGTAAAATGTTTCATAACATGCCTTTCTATTAAATTATCACATATTATGGCGATTCTTAAGGCTTGTGCCCAATTATCGATTGTTTTCTCAGTATTTGAAATACTATCGATATCAAGATATATGTCGTATTGATTTACAGGCTTATTTCTTCAATTCTTAAGGATATATCCTTGTTTTAAATTTGTCCTTATAGGGGTATTACTAAATTTAGAATTTCTTTCTAAATTTCGTTTTGGATTCTATGCTCCTATATAGTTTGGATTGGTTTCTCCGCTCTATAAATTCATATAAGAAAATGTTTTATTTACTTCTGATATGATTCTTTTTTTCATCTTGTTTATATTGCTGTTCTTTTAGAACACCTGAATCTATTTCATTCATCATTGATTTTTTTCAATAATTTTTCTTTTTCTACTTTGTCTAAGTAGTCAATCATTATTTTTTCTATTTCTTCTACATCCATTCCCTTTACGGGATCTTTGGTGTATTTTGAGCCAGTCGAAGAGGGTTTTCTTTCACCTTTGCTACCACTGTATACTACAACTTCTTCAAATCCATATGAAGTTTCGTTAATATAGCAACTCTTGGTAGTGTTATAACTTCCAAAGTTTAATAAGAAGTTATTTGAATTTAGGGCATGATTTTCACTTCCTAACCCTTTTATCTAAATTGTGTAATTCAATTAATATCTGAGATATTATCTTGTTTAGATTTTTATAGATATTTAAAGTTTCATGAGATACATCAATTATTTGATTTAATAATCCAGTTACCTTAGTTTTTCCAACTCCATGGTCTAAGTGTATAATTCTTGTCATGTGATTTAATAAATAAAGAATTTTCATGAGTTTTTTGGTTGGATCTCGCCTTTACTTTGACTCTGATACCAGTTTTGATGGCCAAATTCTTCTTTGGTCAAGAATGACATGTTCTAATCTTGAGAAGGGTCAATTTTACTCTTTTGAGAAGTATGATGTATTTAGGTGAACTAATTAGAAGTTGAGGGGTGGAAAAGGATATGAATCAGAGAGTTGGCAACTTGCTAGTACTAGCATTTTATCTTATCCCACACAGTGGCGGAACCAGGATTTTATCCCGGGGGGGCTAAAAATATACCGAAGGAGATAAATATTTTAATAAGTAAAATAGCACACAAAAACAAAGTGCACTTTTCGATAATACACAAAACATACTAAAAAGCATCTAAATAGCCTAGTTAATTACAAATATTTTATTTTAAGTATCAATCCATCAATTATCAATCAAATAACCTAGTTAATTACAAATATTTTATTCTTTTACTTTTCCCGTCATGTTTTATTATCGTGTTAACCTAATTAACTTAATTTCACCCCACCATTCAACTAAATCACATATCCGACATCTCAATCCAATTGGGTCCCATCCTCCATCAACCATCTCAATTCTCAAATGCTCAATGCAAATTAACAACATATAATCAGCATGAAAATAATCTCAATTTTTAAATGCACAATTAACACAAACCTAAAATTATCAATCAAATAATCAATGCTCAAATGGGATAAAAATTCAATTGGGTCCCATCCTCCATCAACAATCTCAAATCTAAGTGCTCAATGCACGATTAACATCCATAAAGCATCAATTAGTAATCTAAATTATCAAATACACAACTAACAACCTAAAATTATTAATCAAATAATCAATTCTCAATAGCAAAAGAAATTGTTCAAAATGCACACTGACCTCGGTCATCAGAAATCAGAACGGCGTCGTTGTCGCAATGTTGTCGGTGACTGAAACTCAAAGTCAGATCTGCAATTTCACTATTTCAAGTGCCGTGACCGCCGAACGACAGTGGCGGAACTTCCTCGGTTCGTGCGCCGGCTCGTAGACGGTAGATCTAAGCTAGATCTGCCACCCAGATCTGTTCTGGCCGGAGTCGCCGGAGTTGGGTGAGGACTGGCCGGAGTTGGGGTGGGGACCGCCGGACTGAGGAGGGCCTTCGCCGACTTCGCGCTTCGGAATCGGAGGACGGACGGTGACCAACTGATGAGAGCCATGCTGAGCCGACGACCGGTGGCCGTGGGTCGGTGGGTGGTGCCGGCGTGCGGGCGGTGAGCTGCGGTGGCTGAGAGAGCCGAGAGAGGAGGACTGGAGGAGAGATGCCGGCGTCACGGCGACGGCGTGAGAGCTTCATTGACGCCACGGCGACCGACCGCCGACCGGTGACTGAGACTATGAGCCGGCTGAGAGAGGAGGAGAGAGAGAGAGAGAAAGAGAGAGAAAGGAAAAGTGGAAAATGAAAAAAAAACACTATATATATTTAAAAAAAAAAAAATTTCAAAATCTCAGGGGGGGGCTATAGCCCCCCCTCGTACAAGCGTAGTTCCGCCCCTGCTCCCACACAAGCGCGCAGAGTTTTGTAGGGTCAAATAATTGCTAATGGATCAACAATTATTAAATCCTAATGTGGATTGAGAATTGAGGTTTGAAGTTGAATTACAGGTTTGGGTATTAAAAAATAAAAAATATATTTATAGCGATGGATTTTATTCCGTCGCTAAAAGTTTTAATTATATATAGTGTACTGAAAACCTTTTAGCAACAGAATTTCTCGTCGCTAAAGGTATTACCAACATACTTTTAGCGACGGATGCCGACATACTTTTAGTGACGGCTCTTTCCGTTGGTAATACCTTTAGCGACAAGAAATTACGTCGCTAAATATTTTTTGAAATTATTATTTTCAAAAAATAGAAATTAAACTAAAATACAAAATTTATCTTTAGCGACGGAATGTCCGCCGTTAATTAATGTCCCGTCACTAAAAGTAGGTTTTTTTTAGACGGATTTCTAAATTTTGTCGCCAAACTTTTAGCGACAGAGTGACTGTCGCTAAAAGTCTTTTGCGATGGAATAAGGATTTTTAGCGATGGAATTATCTGTCGCTAAAAGTCCCTTTTCTTGTAGTGAACCTACAGAAGACCATGGCATGATAACCAACTCATAAAAAGTCAGAGTAATGCGGCCAGTGTAACGGACGGTACACTTTATAAATGTACATGTTGGTTGACATGAAAAAGGATTTACAGATAAAAATCCCCTTACTTATACCTGTCTATACGTATATATAGGCCGATGGGAATGCAGGTAAGTAGACTGTCACGCCCCGAAAACACAAGGCCGCGACTAACATCAAACTCCATTATATACCATTACAGTTCTAAAGATAACGGTATAGACAGAGCAATTAAATCCTCTAAGATAATATATCTCCACAAACAAAAGTCTAAGACAATCCGTTCACCAAAATAATTCCACTGAGTATTCCTTTACAAAATATTTACCAAACGCAGCGGCGAAATAATTTACATTGCTCAAATATACTAACAAAGACTAAAACTCTAATTTCCCCCAAACATGCCATGCTCAAAAATCACGTCCGATACCTGTGGTAAAGGACAAAACAAACGAGTAGGGGGTGAGCTCGAATAGCCCAGTAAGTGGGGAAAACAAATGGGAAGCAAATACGATGATTCGTAGTCCAAAACAAAATCAAATATCTGACGAGCAATTAATAACAATTGACCACGATGCAAATAAGGCGAATCAAATATACGAAATGTTCATAAGGTGGTCCAAAGAACCTAAATCAAATACAAGCCCGAAGGTACGAAAGTGCAATCAAAACTTACTGTCAAATACCAAAGCAAACGTCATTAAGCGTTTAACCCAAAACACATTTCAATTATATGTCGGGTACGCTACAAACATACGATGACTATGGTGGTCATAAGACCCAAATGTCGAACCAAACATCAAACATCAAACGTGTGCTCCGGAGCATACTAGGAGGCTTCGGCTCTCTAGTATAACAAACATGTGTCCAAATGACCCTCTCAATTTGAGAGTTGTTCAACATAGTCAATGTTAATCTTAAATTGACAGTCACAAATGTACAAATTCAAAGTTGAGCATCATTAAGGCACAAATGAAAAAGGGTGAACAATGTTCTCAAGAAGGCAAAAGTGGGGCAATCAATTACAAACGAGCATAGATGAATCAAAAGTGACGAAAGTATAAGCCTTCGGATTTTCGAAGATACCTCTCCACAAAAAAAATCGAATAAATCCTTACATCAAACAAGCTTTCAAACCAAAGAAAACCTCAAAGCACCACTCTAGCGCCAAAGAGCTTCCCAAGCCTCCTATTCTCTCTCTCTTCGCCGCAAAGGAGCAAGAAATCAAGAACAAAAGGGCTAGGAATGAAATAGAACACTATTTATAGGGAACAAAAATTTTAAACCTTTAAGTCGACCGAAAATAACTTTCAGTCGATTGAAACACTGTTCAAAATCACTGTTCAAAAATGCTGTTCATAGTTACTATTCAAAATCACTGTTCATCGACTAACTTTTAGTTGACTGAAATCACACTTTTAGTCGACTAAAACCTTTAAATTCGACTAAAAGTCCAGAAAACCATTTTTACACAATTTAAACACTTTTTAGTCGACTGAAACACTTTTAGTCGACCGAAAACACTTTTAATCGACTAAAACCTTTTAAATTCGACTAAAACTTACTGTTCATTTGACCAAAAATTTCAGAAACAATCCCAATTCATTTTCTTAGTTTTAACAAAAGACCACAAACTATTTATTCAAAAATATACAAATTTTGCATAAGGAAAAGGAAATTTTCGGGGTATTACATAGACTTTGTACCAGGCTAGTTTTTCTTTGGGGTAAGGGTTAAAAATTAAGAGAGGTGTATTGACTGGTACGGAGAGTCCTAAAACAAATGTCTCTGATCAAGTGTTTGACACACTTAAAAAAGTGTACCAGCCAGTTGGTTAGTGACCATGTTTTGGCAATGCCCTCTTTATAGGGATGGAAATTTAACCTGCATCCGACGAATATCCGCCCCGTCCCGATTCGTTAGGAGCATTTTTTTAAAAATTTTGACCAGGTTATAGAGCGAGTATGGTAAATAAATTTTAAACCTGCAGCGGATACAAGTTGGGTTTGGTATTTACTTTATCCAGACCCGGTATCCGACCCACACCCGCCCCGTATTTAATGTAGTACTGACCTAAATATGATGAATCTCAATCGTCCATCTCACTTATATAAGTAGGCTACAAACCCTACCTTTATTTGACTTTTCCCTTTCTCTCTTCTCTCTCTTTGTGCCGCTCTGCAATCACCCTTTCACCTTAACAAATCAAATATTGGACAGAGCTCACAAGAGCCTATGTGCCATTAGAGAATGGGAGTACATCAGGGAAGCAACTGTTGAGGCTGAGCTCAAACAAACAGAGGTACATATGAGAAAAAATAATCTGACACTCTCTATCTCTTTAAAGTCTTTTTTTTTGTTTGTAATTTAAGTGTCAAATACCTTCAATCTAGCCAATAACGATGTTGCATGTACAAGAAGGTCGTTGCTCTCATAGGATATGTAAATCGAAGCTATTCAGCTTGTGTTTTCTTGTAAGAGCAAAGATAGATACTTGATCTTGGGTTTCAAAGTGATTATGGTAGCTGATTTTTTTTTTTTGGTTAAACACATTTTGGCTAACATGAGAAATTGGAGAAGAAGGCACAGTATGAGGAGAAATTGGAGAAGAAGAATGTATAGTATGTGGAGAAATGGGAGAAGATTAAGGCACCATGCTACTGGAACTATTCTGAAAAACTCATTCGATGTTTTTGAAGATCAAATTACCAGATTTTTTTTGTCAATAGTCAAAGTTATATTTGTAAATTTCTTTCATTGGACTTTATATATTATTCTAGATCTACAGCGAGCTCATATGGTGGAGGGTTGGTTATTTTTCATTATTTTGTGTGCATAGTGATGTATTTGTGTATATACACCTCTCAAGAAAATACTTTACTGTAACTTTAATTCGTAAGAAAAACTTTAAAAAAGATATTCCATGCTTGTGAGGTTCTAGATATTTTCCGTTCGGCAGGCTACCTATATCAGCAAAATTTGAAACCAGAACGGCTTAACTAGTAATATCCAGTAATTTAACTGGAAATTAGGACTACCGGGGCGAATCGGGGTGGGGTCAGGTTCTTAAATATTTCGTCGGATTGGTGATGGTATTTCATCCCTTGACCCGGTGGCGTGGCGGGGGGGTGGGGGGGGGGAGCCGTATATTAGGACTACCGGGAAAAATCTACATCTGACCCACCCCATTGTCAATCCTACCTCTTTAGCAAGAGTGTTGGCCTATATATCCATCCTATACAAAACAAAAACCAACTGGGTGGTTTGGTTTGAGGTTCAAGCTCACAACATGATTGTACAATATACCTTTCATCCTTAACTTTTGTAGTCAATACTGTATGGTCATCAAGGTGTGTGCATGTCGTTCAATATAGCAGAACACTGGGAAGGTCTTTTGGTACTATGGTCTTAGAGGTGTGAAAATAGTCAAAATTTTCTTGTGTCTTTAGAGACCAAGGATTTCAACCATCATCCTCAAATGGGTAGGCTTGGACATCCATGTGAGTGTGTTTGGCGCTATAGAACATTGAACCAAATATCATCAACAAAATTGGCATATTATCAACGTAAAAAGACAATAGAAATAACACATCAAATGACATTAAAAGTCATCAAAAATCAAAACAAGCATATAGAGTCTAGTCCTCTTAATTTTAGTCCCCGACGTAGTCGCCACTAAGAAGACGTGCATCCAGAATATCTCGTTCTTCAAGTTGGCATCTTATTTTAGCGTTAACTAAAGATAAACGAAAGCAAGAAAAATCCTAAGTTGACTTTAGATCACCAGTTAAGCCATCTAACATGCAAAACTTACATTCGTGAATAACTCATATAATGAAAAGGCGTTAGGCACCTCATCATACCCTAAGTAGTCCTCTAATTGTTTTTGAAGGTTTTTACTCAAAATAAGAATAAACCCTAATTTACCTAAGTATTGGTTTAAACTTAACAACTGAGGCTGAGTGGCCTACGTACCCAATCAAACTAATTGGGATCAATGGTTATGGTTCCAACCCCAAGAGAAGCAACCTAAACTTTGGTATGTGGTGCTCTGATAAAAAATCATGCACCCCGATTCTATCGAACTGAGTACTGGGTTATCCATGGATAAAAAATTGACCGCGGAGAGAATTTTTACTATACACTGACTAGAATAACCAAAAAGACCTACCTTTTGATCTAGATGCTTGGTTGTCAGTCTGGATGTATCCACGATGCGAGAAGAGTACAAGAAAAAATGCTATGAATATGAATATGAATATATGTGTATAAGGGAGGGGATCACAATGCATTATCCCTTCACAGAATTACAATAGCTTCCGGGAAATTTTCCCTTTTTAGGGAGTGTGTGGCGGCTGTTTATATGGAGGACTGAGGGTCTAGGGTTGCAGAAAAGTTGCATAAAATGAATAAGACGCAAGCCTAGTCACCACTAGAAAAAACAATGATTCTCACAAAATATTCCCCTATTGGCCACTACACTCTAGCCGACAAAGGATTACCGAAAGTACGTACAAAGTGTTATGGTCGGTACATTCTTCCTCAGGATTTTACTCTAAATATGCATGCAAAAAAATTAAATTAGCCTAGACTACTAAGATCTGACCGAGGTTAAGCCTAACACAAAATGAACTGACTGGACATATTGTAATAAAATAAAAAGAAAATAAGACTTAGTAAAAGATAGGCTAACTGGACTGGACTAGGCAAGACAAGACTGGAACTAGACTAGGCAAGACAAGACTGGAACTAGACTAGGCTTGAAATGGACCAAAACAAAAGGGCATAAAATATAGATTATTTGAACTGGACTGGATTGAACTGAACTTGACTAAGTATAAGCCAAAGGCATTAGAATTATGTAATAAATATATGATCACTCATTATATATAATTGACAGACCCGAGCATGATTGTTTTGTACAATTTGAATTGGGTTGCAAATGTCTTAGCAAGTTAACTTAATGCACTTTAAGGCAGTGTTTGTCAAAAAATTTCTTCGATTTTGAAAACCACAAAAAAAAAAAAATTTATTGATTTTTTGTAGACAGGGTAAGTATATTTCTCCGCTTTAGTTTGCACCTTGGGCTTCATTTTTAGGAACTGAAGTTTGGAGTCTGCACTTTTCAATTCTGGTTTTGGATATACATTTCAAATTTTGTTAGAAGAATTATAAACGCACACTTGAACAACCCATTGCTTAATTCTTCATTTCCACCACAACCATGATTAACCCCAGTCACCCAACCATCACTACCAGACTTACTATGACAATGGTCGCCCACATGCCCAACATTAGGTAACCCATGATGACCACCCCATAGTCTATCGCCATCATCCATCACAACCACCACTAGCAATAACGATGACCCAATTTCATCACCATCTTGACAACCAACCTGATCTAACCCGTAGCTGTCGCCCCACTGTTGTCACCCACAAATCTGCGCCAACACTATCAGTTTCCTTTTCGCTGCCTCTCCCCTCCCCCACCCCACCCCATTGCCCCCACCAGCATCAAATATGTGAAAATTGATGGTGAGGGCCATGTCATCATATGGTGTCAATAAAGATCTAGAGGAGGATCAGTTGTTTTGTAATAACAACGGATTGGGGAATTGATTGCGACAGACTTGTGAGTTTGACGATGGTCGTGGTGATTATGAGGTGTTCTTTCAGAGGGGGAAAAAAATCCAAAGAAAATTTAAAAATCAAGCAAGGAGGCCCGACTAGGTATTAACCAGGCCAGGCCGTGGGAGCTCCTAAGTGATAAAAGAAAGAAGAGAAAAGTAGTAAATTATTAAATCATATAGTTTTATGATTTCATCAACTAATAAAGTTGGGCAATATATATAATCCTTGCGTAAAGGCCATCCTATCCAACGTGGGTGGCGTAGCTACCGAGATCAATGCAGTCAATTGTATTGAGCCTTGGTATGGAAATCAAGCTCCCTTCTGCCTTTGCACTCGAGGGCCAATCTCCGTCCAGCGCATTGGGAGTGTAGATAATTGTAACCAAGACCAAACCATAACAAATGCGAAGCTATACGATATTTACCATGTACGAGGGTCCCTGCTAAGCATCCATGGTCGTGGTGATCAGGAGGTGTTCTTTTAGAGGGAAAAAAGAATTCGGAAGGGTTGAAGGAAAGAGATATAAGAGAATAAGTAACTAACACACGTCTGTTTTTAAGAAAATTTAAAACCAAAAGAAGGTTTAGTTTTATCTTTTGAATAATTGAAACTAAAAACTAATGCAAACACCCCCTAATTTGTCAGTTCATAGGTTGAGCGGGTTGTAGACTACGAAAACCAACATTGTAAACAATGACAATAAAAAATTGATAGTCTGCACATTTCAGCATCAAAATCAACCTTAAAATGAATTACCCATTGTTGCCAAGGAAAGAGGGTTCGTTGCCACGTGGAGGTGCCACAAAGGATGCAGTCTGAGTTGGCTTCCAAGTAAGTGGGAGACAGCAAGGATGGAGTAAGGGCTGAGAGCAAGGCTCCCCAGATAGGTCGCGAGGGCTGGCAGCGCTGCGAAGGCAAGGTGACGACGAACAGGGCCAGCGGTCAATAGTCCATGTCAAGGGTGCAGCGTCAAGGGTCCGATGTCAGGAGTCCAAATGTGTTTCTCTCACTAGAATTTCAGAGAGAATATGTTTTAGAGAAAGTGAAATGTTGAAATGGGAGAGAAGTCATTGAATAAGCTTCATAATCCACTATATATAGGCACAAATGCGCGCGTGTCATCAGCCGACACGTGTCGTCCTCCGGGAGTGACACGTCGCCGGAGGGGGTTTCACAGTACTGATTGTCCGTCGAATTGCCGGTCCCCGAGTTCGTGCCGCCCTGCCCTTGCAGCGTCCCTCTGCCTGTCTGAGGAGACTGACCACACCGCGGTAGCATGGCCAGAGTAGCCCGTTGCCCCAGCCTCCAGTCCAAGCCCTTACTGAATCCCACAAGGTGCGTCAAGAGACGCGCAGAGATCCTGACAGCGGTGAGGGTTGCCCCTGTAGCCAACTGCCAGGCGGACTAGGCGCAATGCCCTCCAAGGACCTGCTCCCGTCCCGGAGTGACCCGGGGGTCATTGCCCTGGCGGTGTCGATGATCAATGGTAACATAAGCGGCCATGCTCACAGCTTAATGCTCAGAGTCCGTGGCGAGGGGTCCTCGTGCCGGAGCACTACGAGCGGAGCCCCCCGTGAGTCCGTCGGGTGATTGTGCCGGCGATGGCCTTAGGGTTGTGAGCCCATCCCCGTTGCGAAAGCCAGAGCCTCCGGTTGATTGTGCCTGCGAGGGCCGGAGCCCGTCGGTTGATTGTGCTGGCGAAGGCCGGAGCCTCCGGTTGATTGTGCCTGCGAGGGCCGGAGCCCGTCGGTTGATTGTGCTGGCGAAGGCCGGAGCCTCCGGTTGATTGTGCCGGCGAGGGCTTTAGGGTTGCGAGCCCGTCCCGTCGCGAGGGTTAGAGCCCTGTCAGTTGATTGAGCCGGCGAGGGCTTTAGGGTTGCGAGCCCGTCCCGCCGCGAGGGCCGGAGCCCTGTCAGTTGATTGAGCCGGCGAGGGCTTTAGGGTTGCGAGCCCGTCCCGCCGCGATGGTCGGGGCCCTGTCAGTTTATTGAGCCGGCTAGGGCTTTAGGGTTGCGAGCCCATCCCGCCGTGAGGGCCGGAGCCCTGTCAGTTGATTGAGCCGGTGACAATGAGCGTCGCACTACTGGAGATAACGGGTGAGTGTTGTTTGAGGGAGAAGCCAGTGTCGTAGAGCAGGTCCCCCCCCCCCAAAGGGCAAGGGAGGCCGACCCCCCGCCCCCCGCTTCACCAAGGAGGGTGGCATACCCCCTTACCAAATGGGTGGCCGACCCCAAGGAGGGTGGCCGACCCCCTTGGGGTGGCCGTCCCCCCTCCAAAGAGGGTGGCCGAGCCCCTTCCTTAGGATGTGGCCAACCCCTTTCTTAGGAGGGTGGCCGACCCCCTTCTTCAGGGTGTGGCCGACCCCTTTCGTAGGGGGGTGGCCGACCCCTCGGGTGGAGGCATACTTTCGATCGCCGTTTGGATGCTCGAGGTGCCGAGCGCTTTGACCGAGCAATGATGTTGAGCGTTCTTGACTGCCAAGCGGGTGACATGTTGTGCCACTGGGATCTCTTAGTAGGCCCTGGGGTATGGTCCGAATAGGTTGTGAACACCCATTTTGCAAATGAGCATCAATATGGAACATCATTAGCATATGTATTGGTAGTTATTTTTCTTTTTGCAGTTCGAAGAATGATGATCATATTTTATATTATTTTTTTCAATCTTGGTCAATATTTTCATTTCCACCATGCTTTTAATGCAATGAAATATGCTACATGCACTGGCTCTGGCCATGCGTTGGCAGCGTTAGAGAAAGGCTTTATAAGTAGTATACATAAAACTGCAAAAATAAATAAATAAAAGATGCGCTGGTCTGGTTGAACGCTCTGGTTGAGCACCAGAATTGATGAACGTGTAATTACTACCTAGCAGGAAATGCTTATTGAACAATCTTACAGAGGAGAAAGGACCAAAAATGTAAAAGAAAAAGGAGAAAAACGTAACGTAGGAGAGCATGTTGATGTGTACATACGGCTCTCATGAGCATCGTTGCGTAAACTACGCGATAAGCTTGCGAGTCGTCTGGCACCAACGATCATATGCGAGTTGGAGATTAGGCCAATCCGAGGAACAAATGGTAAAATCTTGTAGCCAATTTGTCAGGATGACTTCTTGATCCAGTGCCGGTAAGCTGGAGATCAAATCATCCATTACTCTCTCCATTTCCATCTTTTCGTATCCTGTCAAGATAGGATATGCGAGTCCATTGTCTGCGAAGCAGAACAGCGGAAGCCAAAGCACTAATAACCTGAACTTCACTTGACTTGGCACCTCCAAGTTTGCATGAATGAGATCTCTAAGTAGTAATGCTATAATCAAGATTGTAATTTGTGTTAATTAGTTCATCGCACAAACCAAACCAGCTGACATATAATTAGCAAGCAATATAACGTATAGGATGAGAAGCGAGTATAAAATGCTTCTCTCATTGAACTTTCCTAATTAAGAAACTGCTTTGGGAGTTTGGGTACTGCGTATTTGATGCTCCACCTTATCCAGGGTAACTCTCCCATGTTACTAAACTATTCCAAATCTACGCATATAGGATGGCTTTTAGAACAAGTTTGCTAATAAGAAGTTCTGCTATAAACTTTTCTTGTGATACGTATCTGAAAATCATCCCTTTTGATGCTTAACTTCTGTCCCTGGGCTTATATAAGAGATTAGACGTCAAAATTTAAAAATGTATACACTAAAGCTCAATGTTGTGGCAAATATCTGTAATCGTAAAATGCATTTGTTGATCGATATACTTTTTTTTTTTTTCAACAGTAGTTAAAAAAGGTAACAAAAGATTAGAGATCATAAAACTAATCCCTAATATGCGCAACTCCTGCTATATTAGCAACTAACAGAGGGATAACCATTTTAGGTATTTATAGATCGATATAACCGCATATAAGTTGATTAGATATTAAAAGTACGTCACATGACATAATTCATTTTAAGCTCATATACTTGTCCACGCCTCGATCAAATGCTTCTCCCTCAATTGCTACGAGGTTATCGTTTTATTCTTAATGACAAATGAGGGTGTAAAAAAGCATGATAGAGTTTATGATGGACGCTACTTTACATAGAAGGAAGAGCTAAAAGAATTACTTAGCAAAATAACTAAGAAATACTCAAAAATTTTGTTTTTAAGTTGGTGTTTGTGCACGCGCTTGTTGCAATTAATATGCTGAATAACAGTTAAGCTCATATATCATACTATATGTTACCTGAGTATATCTTTATGTATACTAACTGACCTGAAATCTTGACAATGAAGCCTTGCACCCTAGGGTTAGCGGTGAGTGAAAGAGAACAAAGCCCCGAGGCTAAGCTCCACTGCAACACAGCCTCGTCCACCGCATCACAGCTCCTCATCTTGTTGGTTATCCACAAGAGCTCTTGTGCATGCTTCTCAGCAGCCACGTCGTCCGCTCTCTCTTTACTGGCCAAGGCCAATTGTCGTTGGTTCTGTGATAGGAACGTGCCAGTAATGGCCGAAGGAAGGATCGAGCTGATGACTTTGACATACGAAGCCACGTAGGAGCCTAGTGGGATTGAATTAATGAGGCGTGAAGTCCACGTGCCAGAGTTATCCACTGTTTGGCCGCTCTGGAGGGAGCGGTACAGAAGGCCGGATGTACGCGAGAATGCCGACGAGAGAGCCACCCGATTGATGTGCAGCAGTTCCACGTTGCCTTCCCTAGCATTCTGGTTAACAATCTTATCGGCAATGGCAACAGCAAACTGGTATTTTCTTGAGGTTGCCGGTATTTCGTTCAACAACGTCAGTATCTGACAACATAATAAGACACAGTTTCTATAAATAAAACCAATTGGAAGCAGATAATAAGATAAATTTTGTTCGAATTCAGAAGAATGGTTGAGGCCAATTCGAGCATTCAACACACTATTAACCCATGAAATGGTGGGATAGAAACGTGATGGCATCTCGATATTCTAGTACGGTTAGTTTGGCTTCTTAATCTTACAAGTTTTTTAATGATGGCTTAATTTTCAGCTTAATATGACGGTATCAGCACAGTCCTGATCTGGGACTTGTTCACTACCAGAGAATATCCTAAATTTTCATCGCAAAGTTAATTGAATTGATGTTAGACGCTAGTTTATACCAATAATGGAAATGGCGTCACACAGCTGTTTTTAACGATTTTAAGAAAATGATTTCTGAGGTTTTCGTAGCCATTCTGCCTCTAAACTCTATTGCACGGAGTAGAACATAAAGACAAAACTTCACTTCCTTCAAGAAAGGTGTTGGCGGGGGTGGGGGCTGGGGCAAAGTTGAAGGTGTTGCACCCAAGAATGCCAACATATAACACGTCAACTGCTAACTATTCCGGAATTATTACGACGGTGCACGAAAATCAATGATCATAGCTTCTACTGGAGAACAAAAATTGTTGTAGCGCTAGATAATTAATCATAGCTTAGTCTGGTAGCAGGATTTTGAGCTGAAAAATGGTAAAACTCACATGTGACAGCGCTCTGCCGAGGGCTTTAACCGGCGGCACATCAGAGCCCTCATGCAGAATCATATCCAAACACGGTGAAGAAGACGGTGCAATATCAAGCGCTCCAACGCTTGACAGCCCTTCCAAAAGAAAAGGATGCGAAGGGCCAACAGAACAAGGGAAGTGATCCATCAAAACCCTAAGAGCCCACACGGCAAACCAAGTCATGAGCATCATAACGAACCGCAGGTGATCACCCACTTTCCACCTCTCCGCGTGCTCCGCCTTGGCGCTAGACGCCACCGCCACCAGTGTCTTCGCCGCCGTGTTCACCGTCGTCATGAAGATGGCCTTTAGCAGAGCCGGCGGCCTGGTGTTGTAGCCCCCGTATGCCAGAGCTAGTTCGTTCGCCATGTATGGTTGCACTTCCACAAACAAAGCTAACACTTCCTATTGTCCTGAGAAAGGGTGTCTCTTAAGGGATATAATTGTACTCAAAACGGGGGCAGTAATGCCTTTGTAGCTAAGGATCTTTCCAGCAGACAATACAATTGCCGATGTCAAGGCTTTTGAGGTGGTGATTTTTTCAGGAGGTTTTTGTTCTTACTTGGCAAGCTTTCATGGCTGCTGTTTGACAAGTATCTCACTTGGTTTGTCTCTTTCTCATGGAAGGGCAAGGTGACCTCGTGTCATGGTTTTGCTGACCGACACTGTTTTGTCTCAATCTCCACAAATTTGTGCCTCGCCCTCCCCTCCTTTTTCTCTGCGGTTGAGCCTGTTTTGTAGTACATCATAACAACTGCAATTTGTTACTAGCTTTTTAACTTTAATTTCGAGGTGATGAAAGATTACCTGCTCAGAATTTAAACAATAAACTATGTGACAAAGCTACTTTGTTTTGGAAAACTTCAAACGCTTTTGCTGAACTCATCTTATATGAACTGGAAATAGTTGATGTTAAAATTGGCTTCGCGATATTATTCCTTGAAGAGATTTATACAAGTATAGGTAGAAACCATTCCTTTTTTTTTTTGTGGGGAAATTATGAGAAATATATATAACAATAAGATAATAAAAGAGGCCAACATCCCTCTGGGATTACAAAGCAAAATAAGACTAATAAACCACACAACACGAATGACAATCCCATCCGATAGGTACAACCAAATAAATAAAAATAAAAGGACAATAACAAGCTAACCTTTTTTTTTTCTTTTTTTAAATTATCAATATCTTCATTTCTTTTTCTTTTCGATAATGAAACAGAAAGAGAACAAACATATGAGAACCAAATGAAAACCAGCCAGCCTTATGACCAGACGCCTATACTCCATGTCAAAACCATCTGCTCGACAATAAGGACACCTGTCCATGTCAAACCCCAAGCCCGAGGCCACGACTCGAAGCCTAAGGCCAAACCATGCACACATCACTCCTCATCATTGTCAGCCGAGTAACCCCAAGCCCCCTCCACCGTCAACCACCACAGGAAATCACCGCCATCCACTAGAATTAGGCTACTGTCAATCATGTAATTAATGAGAAAGAGAGTCTGCAGAGTAGCTGGATAGGTGCCCGGTGATTATCCTAATCCACGCACATGCGCCACAAGCCTTCAGACCAAAGCAAAGCTTTGGCCCTCGTAGTCGACTTGACATCGGTGGAATGCTACCTTTAATTCCTTTACTAATTAGAATCACTAATAGGTTTCTTCGCTTATTTGTATCAAGCGTGCGAGGGGCTCATTTGACAACGAATCACGAAATCTGGTGGTCTTATTCTTATGCTCACGATCCATTAATAGATCCTGGATGTCCTTCTATTTTCCTTTATAGAGAAGGATTGAAAGTATTCCCAGGGATTGAGTCGGGAGTGAGCGAATGACTCAGTGTCCATGAGAAAAGGTCCGGGCAAGGTTTGGTGTAAGGTGAAAACCATTCAGAGATCATATATAATATGTGTAAGTCGCTTTCCCGTATTCCTATCTTTACTGCCTTTGGTCTTAGTTCAACATCAAGGCCCTACCTTTCAAAAGTTATAAATTCAAAGGTTGCAATTGCGGCCAGTTTCGCAACCTCTTTAGTTGCCGAGATAAGACATCTAATATTATATATAAACGGTAGCTGAGGCTCTGTTTGATAACGTTTATTTTTTCAATTTTTTTCTCTAGTTTTGTAAACTGGAGAAAATAAACGCGTTTGACACACAGTTTACTTTTTTTTCCTTCAGTTTTGAAAACCAGTTTTTAAAATAGGGCTGCTTTTTAAAACTCCAAAAATGAGTTTTCGGTTTTCGATTTTCAGTTTTCAGTTTTGATTTTTATTTTGAGACCACCACCACCACCACTCTCTCACCGCTGGCAGCCGGCCACTGCCACGCCCCATCGCCGCCACCGTAAACCATCACCAAAGAAAGAACTCAAAATACAAATTGGATAATCAAACACCCATTTATTTTTACAAAAAAAAAATTAAAAATTTAAACAAGACCGTTGGTTTTTCCATCATCCAATCCACTATGGTTAGAGAGACTGAAAAGAGAAAGAGAAAGAAAAATCATTCTTGGATAACATTATTGACTCATAGGGTTATTTCTAAATTATGATAGTCAAACATAAATACGGACTAATACACGAGATATTTTCTTGATATACAAGAGTCCAAATACAGTATGATACGTTGAGAAAATATAAGAATGCAAGGTCTAAATGAAAACGGGGCAAAATACATAACAAAAAGCTCAAATTCTTGGGGTGGGAGGGGAGGGGAAAGGTTTGGGATGGAGAGAGCGGGAGATGAGAGCATATGTCCCTTGAGAAACATTTGTAACAGTATCAAAGTCAAGACCAATTGGCAATAAGGAGAGAATCATAAATGACTTATACATTTGTTTACTTAATGACAGATTTTATAACCAATGTGGAATTTATATCTTTCGGCACTCCCCCTCAGTTGTAGCTCGAGCGGGCCTAACACGTGGGGAATTAGACTGGGTGGTGATGGATGAACTAATTTTTGAATCGTCTGCTGGCCCTGGATTGACCACCTCTGATTCCATGTAAAAACATTCAACTCAAAACACTACAAGAAAAGACACTTTTAGCGACGGAATTTTCCGTCGCTAAAAGTGGGTATTCCGTCGATAAACACTTTTAGCGACGGAGAGTCCGTCGCTAAAAGTCCGTGGGTGAAAACCCCGTCACTAAAAGATTAGCGACGGAATTTGGTGGTCCGTCGGCAAAATTTTACTTTACCGACGGAATTTTCCGTCACTAAAGGTGTTTTTCTATATTTTGTCTAATTTCTGAATTTTTTAAAAAAATTAAAAAAACTTTTAACGACGGAATTACCGTCGCAAAAGTTATTAGTTTGGTAGCTAAAAACTTGTCTCTAAAAACGTTTATTAATCTGTATAAAGACTTTTAGCGACAGAATTCCGTCGCTAAAAGTAAAAAAAAAGGCTATTTTTTATTTTTGTTATTTAATATAAAGTGAAACCTGTTTCAAAAGATTATCCCTGAACAACCAATCCAACAAAAATTTTAAACTAGGATTAATCCTTTACAAAATTTCAAGTAATACAAATAAAATTTAAATCATATACACCACCAACTAACACTAAATACAACAAATTACATGTTCACTAAATAAAATACATCACTTTGTACAAATCCCAAAACAAAATTACAAGTTTCATTGAAACTAAAAAAATACAAATCAAGATCCTTACTCCGAAACCAATATTTCTCTGTCCACAGTTGTTACTTGTTTCTCTTTGTCGATCACAACCTGAAAAAAAGCATTGTACAAATTCGTTTACGATGAACAAAATAAATAGAAGAAGACTAAGGAGTATTTTTTTGGCACGATGAACAACCTGAAAAGAAGCCTGCACAATCTTTAAATTCCATTCCAAGTTTTGGCATGATGTTTACTAAACGAGCATATAATGGAAGTCCAAATCATGGCAAGAGCGGGATGTTATAGGATACATGGATCCCAACCCATATTCAGACGCTATCCCAAAATATAGAAGTAAAAAAATGTATGACTAGAGAAATGATGACACAATGGCAAAGGCAGGTTCAAGGCAACAATAAAATCCCAATTAACTAATCACTAATAAAAATGAAACCTTAACTTAAAGTTGACCAGAAGATTGCTTAATGCAGCTTATGCCTACGTCAAAAGTACTGATAATTCAGTTGGACAACATAAGCTCATCTGTTGGTGATGCTAAGGAGCATCATACCTTGCCAACAACAATGGCTAGTTAGGATTGTTTGTTCCTGATCTAGTGGGATTCCATCTGATTATATATATCTCCTGTAAGGATTTTTTTAGCAACAGCCAATCCGAATATGAAGGAGTAAGATACTTGTGTAAAAATAATTATGATTTCAGCAGAGCAAAATCAATAGCACCTTCTCATGACCCACTAAATCATGAACATACGGTTCGTGCTTCCAACAATGTCAAATTACCAAAGTCTTAGTTAATAGGTGTCGACTAAGTCTTTATGTTTGACCAAATTACACAGTATTCAAGCCAAATTAGGAACTTATAGACAAAATCAATTTCTATGAAATTAATCAAAAGCAGTAAAACGTAAAAGCCAAAACATGAAGGAGGATAATGAAAGAGAGAACTTATAGTCGAAGGAAATACTTGAGAGAGATGCGAGAGTCGCCGGCCGGTAGATCTGGATTGGAGAGAGATGCCGACTCGCCGCCGCCGGCCGGTAGATCTGGACTGGAGAGAGATGCGAGAGTCGTTGCCGGTGGATCTAAATTGCTGAGTGGCTGCCGACTCATTGCCAGCCGGTGTTGATGGTCGCATTGTCAGAGAGGCTAGAGAGAGATGCGAGAGTGGTGACAGCAGCGTGGGGGAGGCAGGGTGGGGCATGAAGGCATGGGAGGTGGGCGGCGAAGGTAGGCGGCGTAAGTCAGTGTGGGTGTGAGAGAGAGAGTAGCGGCGGAGAGAATGAGAAAAAGAAAGAACTAGGGTTTTTTGGTTTTAATACGTAGATTTTTTACCGACGGACACAATCCGTCGCTAAAAATCCGTCGCTAAAATCCCATTTAAATGGTATTGAGAAAAAAAAAATGAAAAAATTGGACATTTTTCGATAATAACATTTAGTGACGGATTTTTCCGTCGCTAAAAGTCCGTCGGTAAAAGTCTCGTCGCTAAAGATATTTACCGAAGGAGTGTTCCGTTGGTAAAGATCTTTAGCGACGGACTTTTATCGACGGAGAAATCCGTCGCTAAATCTACTTTTAGCGACGGATTTACATCCGTCGCTAAAATTCCGTCGCTAAAAAGGCATTTTCTTGTAGTGAAATCAATTGCCAATGAGGGCAGAGGCCTAAAAGGCTGTATATTTGAAGTATTGTTTATTATTTACCCGATGTGAGATTTTATATGGGATGGGCTTAGGCCAGCCTAGCCTAGGCCCTGCAGGCTTTTTTAGAAAAATAGGCCGGACCATGCCTAGTCTGTATTGTTAAAGGTTTCGGGCTTCCTCATGAATATGAGGGCCCAACCCTAGCCTAAGCCCTTGGCACAAAATTTTGTGCTTGGGCCAAGGGTAGGCTGGTCCAAAAGAATTAATTTTTAAAAAAAAATATCATTTTCAATCTTTTTAATTTTTCAATAAACTTAAATTTAGGGTATATTATACACGACACTCTTGAGGTTTACTTGAAGCTACACACGATGCCTACCGCCCCTGTGGTTTGCCATTGTATTATATAAAACCCACTTCTATTAAGAAAATTTCAAGAAAAGTTAGGGAAGCTGTAACATCCCTGGAAATCCGGAGCTCTGCCACCCCGAACTCCTGGGTCATTAACCTACCGGATCACATCAAACCTGTCAAATTTGTTCACCAACACATACTTTAAAGCATCCGATCCAACACCGATCCAAATTCCTTAAAATACAAGATTTCCATAACAGTTCAAACTTAACTATTAAAACCTAGGTTCTCAATAACCTGGTAAAATGAATCGACAGTACAGACCCGCGCAGGGGTCTCACTACACAGTAGTGGTGGGCTCACCAGAATCTCACACAGACTTTAACCCATTCCCAGACATGCTACAACTGATCGTCACCTGCAGAAGGGAATCAAACGATGGGTGAGCTATTGAGAGCTCAGTAAGGTCGCTCAAGGACCAACAAAAGAATTACAAGACGATTCCAAGAATCCAACTGACGGAGATTTCCAGAATAATCCAAACGGTCCCAACTCAATGATTTCCAAATAGGATCAAAACTCATCATAAATAAGATACCAAAATCGTCAAATACAATCACAACAGGTCCCAAAACAATCAACAAAAGATCCTTTTTTAAAGTCATCAATTCCAAGATATAATGATGGGTTTCCAAAAGGTTTCAAAACGTACACCAATCATATGAGACAGTTCTTTCCAAAATACACTGAAGATTTCCCCAAAGAATTTCAACAGAAGCACAGATCATTTCAGATAATACTTTTCAGACATTTCCGTAATAGTCACGGCAATATACAGAGCAGAGAAAATAAAAAATCAACGTTGATCCTGGGTGATTGCAATGCCATTCCGGCAAAGCACAGAAGTGTACACATGCATGATGTACCAGAATAATTACTAGTCCACTTGGGTACTAGCCTGCATTCCATGCAGAATTCAGACCAGCCTTATAATGCCCGCCTCAGAACAAAACAAATAACACATGTCAACACAAAAAAATCAACAATATCAATGAGCATTAACATAAGCTCAATCACCGAAATCAATTCAGATTCCAATAACAATAATCATACTGACACAAGTCAGCATTCGGAATTTTCAGAAGAAATCAGAATTTTCAAAAGAAAACATCTCAGATAAAGAATAAAAACGATTACGAATAATTATCGAGTTTTAAGCATAACAATCCGGAATAACGGATACGGACAATTGTCAAATCTACTCAGCACACAATAACAGGCGAGCATAAAAAGATTTCCAAATAATCGATCAAGGTTCAATATTAGGGTTTTCTGGACAATAACATACTGATATCAATGCATACTTCAGAGTTTGACATTAGACGTAAGTAATTCAAAGGAGTACTTACAAGTATGCGTTATCAAATAAGGGTTCGGACAAAAGTCCTTACCCAGGGTTCAGATAGAATCCCATATCTTGATCCCCAACTAAATTATCCTAACTGGAAGTCTTTAGCTTTAGCCTTAACCTTAACAGAATAATTGAATCATTAGAACTTAATACAGACTCACACATACTCCTAAAATGAACCTTCCTCGCGGGTATGTAAAATTACCAAAATGTCCCTCTCAGACTTAAATCACCCAAACCGCCTTCCCATGCGTAGAATCACCCAAATAGACTTATTGTATGAAAATTTATACAGAAATACCTTTATTAGGGGGTAGCAAAATACCAAAATGCCCCTGGGGGTTTCCCCACCGGAAAAATCTCAAAAAATCTTAAAATGATATTTTAAGCATCCTGATATCATTTCTGGTCTAAAAATAATTTTAAACAATTTTCGTCCGAAAATTTCGAACCGATGTCTGGACCGAGCGCTAAAAGCCAGTTTTGCGAAAAATATCTATCAGCTTCAGAATTCCTTGAAATTTTAGAATATGAACCGTATCAGTAAAATAGAGTTTCCGTGAAAATTTCAGATTAAAATAACTTAGTTTACTAGGATAAATAATTCGCTAATTTAGTTTAATCGATGCCCTAATTTCGTGCCCTTCGCGGACACCAAAAATTCCCGAAACTTTTCAGAGTATAGGTCTCGTAAAAATATCGTGGGTTACTGTTTTGGACTTTGTCAAATTATGACCCTAACTATTTTTAGAAATTCGGGAAAAACTGCCTAATTAATACCCCCATTTTAGCGACAAAAACGGTTAGGGCTAATTACACACTTGTCCCTGAGGTTTGAGGGTAATTACACGCGAGGACACAAAGTTTCAAAATGTAACACTTATGTCCGTCGACAAACGGAATACAAAAATACTTAACGGTTTTGACAAAAAGACTTGATTGCCCCTGACTTTAAAATAAAATACCATCAATCCCTATCAAACCCTAATTTTCAAATTAGGTTTATCTCTCCAATTTTTTCTCCAGATCTGCCACCCACTCCCTCACTCCACGCCGCCGGCAGCCCAAGCCCCTTCCCTTGCCCTACGCCGCCGGCAGCCCAGCCCCGTCCCTCGACCCCTGTCGCCGGTAACCCAACCCTACCTCGCCGCCGCCGCAACAGATCTTCCTGTGCAAAGAGTGTCCTCCTGCGCCGGGATATACGTAGGCCTATCTTCCTGAGCGACAAATCTTCCTGAACGGAGCTCTAACTGTCGGTAATGGCTTCATCAGCCTTTTCTCCGCTCGAGCATCACCATCTGACGGTTCAATTCATTGATTAATCTATCTATCGGATTAGTGGCTCAAGCCGTTTCCTACGTATGACTGAATGCTTGAGCAGAATCACAAAGCTTAACCTCTTCATAGACACATGGGCGATGAAACGATATGAAAGTGAAAGCGTAGTCCTCGATCCATGGCTTGCCTTTGTAACCGTTTCCTAGCTCGCCGTTCGGAATCTTGCTTCGCCGATAACCCGTCGACGAGGTTTTGGGGGTAACTACTCTACTCTAACATCACGTAATCGGAACATGTCCCCGCTGAGCAAGGAAGTGCTGGGGCTGTGGGAGGGAGGCGCCGGTGGGGTGGGGACAGGGAGGCGCCGGCGGGGTGGTGACAGAGAGGCGCCGACGGCTAGGTAGGGGATGACTTAGATTGAAGAGTAACCCTAAATTAAATTCCAAATTAGGGTTTTAAAGCCCTAATTTGCAAATTAGGATTTTGAAACCCTAATTGGTAGATTGAAATTTTAAAATATTATGTATATAAAGTACAAGGGGTAGTATTGACATTTAGAAAATACGCATAGATGACATCAGCAAAAAAATACACTTTTTGGACGGAACCCTGACGGATTGAACACGGCTGATACATTTGAAACACGTTTGGTTACGGAATGTTACATTTTGAAACTTTGTGTCCTTGACTGTAATTACCTCCTAACCTCACGGATATAAGTGTAATTAGCCCAAACGGTTACTATTTGTAATTACCTCCTAACCTCAGCTGCACGCACTCTTCTTCCACCTTCAGCCGAGACACACAGCTGCTTCAACTTACACGTACACCCATTGATTTGTCCTCAATACACTAGAAGACACCTACATAGATTACTTAACATCCACTAACCTAATTTAAATACAATTACACCTCCTTACACCACCCATACACACGGATTATCATATTTACACACACCCGCACACCAAGAACACACACATACATAGTTCAGTCACAAACACTCACCAACCCACACAAACTGATACTCTAAACCCCTCGGAAATTCACTGAAACCTCACCCCGCACCCTATATCTGTTTACAACTACAAATTACATTTTAACGATCACTAAACACACACTCCATACGCACACAGTAACACACTCACGCACAAACATCGCAATTAACCCACCCATGAAGCTTCAAGACACTGCAACTCATCCGATTCATAACCCGAAATTCGCAAATATGCATACACACAGACACACAGTCGTGTTCACGGCTGTGTGAGCACAACCTATTCATGCTTTTAACCCACCAAAACCACTAATGGGAACAAGAATTACCCTTTTTGAGAAGAACCGCAATTTCCTTCAATCTCTCTCTGTGTCCGAATCCCTGTTTTTCTTGTTCCTTCTCTGTTCTGCTTCTCTGTTTCTTTCTTCTTACTATTTCTTGTTTCTTTCCTGAAATGGAAAGATTATCTTCTCTCTTTTTTTGCTTTAAGACTTTATCCCAATTGATTATTATTTTTATACTTTAAGTGGTTAGTCACCCAACCAGGTGGCCATTCCTAAAATTTTGACACCAAGACACAATATTTCCAAACTTACAAAATTGTCCCTCAAGTTTCCAAAATTACGAAAATACCCCCAAAGTTTCGAAAATTATATTTTTGCCTCAAAATTCTTTTAAGCTCCAATACGCTAGTAATTCCCAGGCATTGCCCAAAATTAACGCCTGTTTATTTTTTGGAGCCCAGATGGTTATTCTAATCGGCTCCTGAAGTTCGGGATATTACAGAACCTTTTAATAATTATGATATTTCCAAAATGCCCCTAGATCTTCCTCTTCTTCCTTCAGCCAATGCTTAGCCACCGCCGTTGACCCCCACCACTGCTGATGTAACACCTCGAACCTTAATATTGCCTAGTGATTTAATTTTTTAAAAGACGACTTTATATGCAAAATTTAGCATCGATTGGCATGAATGAAATTTTATCGGTAACTTTCAGTAATGATTTTCATATGCAACATTTAGCATCGATTAGCGTGACCAAATTTTATCGGCGATCTTTAACGATAATTTTTGAAATCATAAGTTATAATTTAAAGAGGAGTGATATTGATCGAGGTACTTAATAACAATTAGCGTAAATGATATTTTAAAATACTTAACATCGACGTGTATTTTAGTGACGAATTATTTTTAAAAACATCAATATACTTTTAGCAACAATTAGTAAATTAAAATGGGGTTAGTTATAAACTAAATTTAAATCGGGGACTCTTGAATAATTAAAAGATTTCAACAAAATCTGATTTCATTTTAAAAATTATGTGAACTCTGTAACCTTGGAAAGTGAGGGAACAAATGAGGAGATTTGTGAGAAATTTAATCTTACTTAAGTGTATTTCAGTTACATTAAAGACGGAGAACTCTATTCTCTCATTTACAGAAAGGGAAGCAACAGAGAAGAACAAAGAGAGAGAGAAAGAGAGAAAGAGAGAAAGAAGAGTTGGGAGACATCTGTTGGAATCCAGTGAAGTGCGAATCCGTCGAAAAATTTCGATTTCTAGTAAGACTCCCATTCCTTCGCAGATAATTCTGATGTCTTAGCGAGTAAGGGGCTTAAATTTGTTGGGCCAGTGTGTATGTGATTGATACATATGTCAAATCTGATTATGTGTGTGTGTTTATATGGTGCGCATGTGTTTCTGTGTGATCTGTGAGTGGGTTTTGGGCAAGCATGGCTAAATTCTTGGCCTGGATGATTGGTTTTTGGGGTTGTTCCCAACCTATTCTGGTCGTACCCAAAGGCCTACTGGGGTCCCATTTTGCACGACACGTCCGCACAAGCAACATTCAATATTCAACGCTCACTACCGGTCAAAGCGTGCACGCTCAAGTGACATACACTTCTTACTTCTTCTACATGACTTCGTCACCAAGAAACTCATCATAGCGTGATTGCTCATCACGCTCCGATCATCGCCCGTCGCCTGTCGGCGCACCTTGGCGCTTACCGAAGGAGGTCGGCCTTGACCTTCCCCTTGGGGTCGGCCTCGGCCTTGGCCTCCCCCTTGGGGTCGGCCTCGGCCTTGGCCTCCCCCTTGGGGTCGGCCTCGGCCTTGGCCTTCCCCTTCTTGGGGTCGGCCTTGGCCTTCCCCCAAGGGTTGGCCTTTGGCTTCCATACTTAGCATTGTCACTTCTCTTCAAGGGACCATACATCACTCCGCGGCCGCGTTGCCCGGCCATACCTCCCCAACCCCGTCGCCCGGACCTCCCCCCGCGACCCCCGTCGCCGACGTTCAGGCGCCGCACTCCAACACTCCGCCGTGCCCGTGCGCCACGCCGCTGATACAGTCGTGCCCCCAGGCTCTCTGTCACACTACCGTGCCCCCGGCACCATACGCACTCTGTCGCGCCCATGCGTCTCGCCACTAACACAGATGTGCCCCCGGCACCTTACTCACTCTGTCGCGCCCATGCGCCACAATCATGTTACATGCCCCCCGGGCACCACACTCATTCTCCACACCATGCACACCTTACCTTGGTTGTGGAACATGCTTCGACCCACTCTCTAGAGTGTGTGGCATCCTGCGGGGATAGACGACTCCTCTGGGACACTATCTCCGCCAATGAGCTCTAAGTGCTCCGGCATGAAGACTCCCCTTCCACCAGGTAGACGAATCCTCCAGGATGCTACCTCGGTCAGTTGGGTAGACGGCTCTTCTGGGATGTGATCTTGACGTGCTCTGAGTGCTACGGCACAAGGACTCACCAGTGGGGATAGGCGACTCATCCGTGACACTATCTCCGCCAGTGAGCTCTTAAATTCTCCTTTTTCCAAGTAGACGGCTCCTCCGGGATGCTACCTCGGCCAGTCGGGTAGACGTCTCCTCCGGGATGCTACCTTGATCTGCTCCGAGTGCTCCGGCATAAGGACTCACCCTCGGGGATAGGCGACTCCTTCGGGACACTATTTCCACCAGTGAGCTCTTCAACTCCCCTTCCGCCAGGTAGACGGCTCCTCCGGGATGCTACCTTGGCTCGCTCTGAGTGCTCCGGCACAAGGAGTCATCCGCGGGGATATCCGACTCCTCCGGGACACTATCTATGCCAGGGAGCTCTCAGGGCTCCGGCACGAAGACTCCCATTCCACCAGGTAGATGGCTCCTCCGGGATGCTACCTTGGCCGGCCAGGTAGACGGCTCCTCCGGGATGCTACATCGGCCTACGGAATAGGCGATTCCTCCAGGACACTATCTCCGTGGGGATAGGCGACTCTTTCGGGACACTATCTCTGCCATGGAGCTCTAAGTGCTCTGGCACGAAGACTCCCTTTCCGCCAGGTAGACGGCTCATCCAGGATGCTACCTTGGCCGGTAAGGTTGACTGCTCCTCCGGGATTCTACCTCGGCCTATTGAATAGGCGACTCCTCTCGGACACTATCTCCGCCAGGGTGTCCACGTGACTGACCTACGTGCTCCAACACTGGGGGCTTACATCAGCACCTTTAGGGACTATGACCCCCGGGTCACTCTGAGACGAGAGCAGGTCTTCGGAGGGCATCGTGCCTAGTTCACCTGGCAGTTGGGCGTCGGGTCTTCCCCACCGCTGCCAGGCCTATGGGACTCTGCAAGGGCTTGGATTACATGCTAGATCAAGGGGGTTCTCTGGCCACACCGATGCGGTGGGAGCCAATCTTTCCGGACAGACAGAGCGACGCTGTGAGGAGCAGGCCGGTTGAATATGCGATCCGACAGTCCGTGGAGCACTGACACCCGTGGACCCCCCCAGTGACGTGTTATTCCCGGGGAGCGCCAGGTGTCGGTTAATGACATCATCATCTCAATCTCTATAAATAGAGGTCTTGAGAATTCATTTGAGAGGTTGGACATTTTCAGAACATATTTCACTTTCTCACTCTAGAATTCTAGAGAGAGAAACATACAGTACCCTGACTCTAGACCTAAGCATCGGACTGTGACTGTCGTCGTATATTCATCCTACGCTATCGCCCTCGCAGCACTGCCACCCTCGGGCTCTATCTGGGAAGCCCTTTGTCTCTCCTTTTTCCACCCTTGTTGTGTCCTACATCAACATACTTGGCATCTGACTCGGACTGCATTCCTTGTGGCACCTCCACGTTGACTGCGAACCCACTTTCCTTGGCATCATTTTGGCGACTCTGCTGGGGAGGTGAGCATCGTATTGCAGTCTGCCTATCTTCCATACTCAGTCTCCATGGCTATACAACTAAGAGTTACGAGGGCTACCAACCAATGCCTCATCCACACCGTCCAAGATGAGCATCATCTCGACGATCAAGAAGAGACCAGCCACAACCAACTTCAGCCTCTACCTGGGATGGATGCACCCGATGTGGCCGCAATCGTCAGCGCCACAATCCAACACCTCACTCCTACCATCACCGAGCTCTAAGACTCTCAATCTTCTCTCATGGTTGTCATCTTAGAAATACAAAAATCAATCCAAGTCTTGACCTCACAATCACCGACTTCCCAAAGCCTTAGAGCTCTGCACCCTGTGCCCACTACTCACCCCGTGTCATCCCAAGCTCCAGGTTTGGCCCCTCCTACTCATATCCAACCTTCAGGGCCTGGGCTAGTTTTGGACACTGCTCAGGTCCCAGTGTCGCGACCACCGCTGCCTTGGTCCTCCGGGCCTTCGACAGTAGGACTCGCGGCACCTCAGCGCCCTTGGCGCCACGCCTTACCCTTGCTCGAAACACTTCGGAGACTCATGAATCAATTGAGATGGAGCCTAACCTGAACATAACCAGCCGAAACCTAAACACAAGTCATTCCCCCGGCTTATTCCAGTCGACCTTTCCGGATGACCGACCTCTAGCAGCTGACACTACCCATATGCAAACCGTGCCCCAACAAGTTACTCCCGACCACTAACATCTCTTAACCATCGTCATCCCCTCAATGCCTCAGGTTGCAGCGTCTGGGGGCTCTGGTGCCCGAATCATCCCGACAGGGCACAAACCCTCACATGCGTCCTACGTCACCAAGCATGACTTGGATGCCCTCTTTCACCATCTCAAGCAGTCATCTTTACCCCACTCCCCCTCTAAGCTGTCAGGCCATGCTCCCTACTCTGGCAGCCTCGCTACCAAGCCCTACCCTGTTAAGTACAAGCAACCATCCTCCACCTTGTTCAACGGCAAAGAGGGCAACGGCCGCGAGCACCTCACCCATTTTGCTGGCTCCCTGGAGCACTACGGGGAGGACGACACTTTGAAGCTTTGGGAATTTCACAAGTCCCTAACTAGCCTCGCCTACTCTTGGTATCATAAGATTCCTGATAGTACTATCCACTCATGGTCCGACATGGTCCAACTCTTCCTTGAAATATTTCACTATGAGACAGAACGTGTGACCATCGTTGACATTGCCAGAATCCGCCAGAACCCCGGGGAAGACCTCAACACCTATGTCACGCGATTTCATCACAAGTGCTTGGAATGAACTGACTTCAGCAAAGGTGAAACCCTTGTACCCATTTGCATCAAGAACATGAAGGACACCTACATGGTCTACCTTGAAAACCTCCAGCTTTGGTCTTGGGGACATCTCAAGGAAGCTGCACGACGCACTTATGACTCGGTCGGTCCGTCAAAGACCCCAAAGCCCCAGCCTCATATTGCCTTGGCCGCGATGATGGAAGCGGCCAGTAACGACGACAACAACCGTAAGTGTCAGTCCCAAGAAAAGGATGGACGCCCTGACAGGGGAGGGCAGCCAATGCCTGCCCCGGAATACCCGTGTGACTTGAAGACTGTTAGAACTCTCCTCGAGGCATGGATCGACGACAATGCCATAACCCTGCCCAATGCCGACACTGAACCTACCCCGAAAGACTTAGCCCGTCCCATCTACTGCCCCTATCATCGGAAGGTCGGTCATGGCCTCAAGTGGTGCAGGGGCCTCAAGTTTGTCTTCACTGACAAGATTGCGTCCAGAGAGCTTAAACTCTAAGTACGGGACATTTGACCCACTCGACCAAGCCACGGCATGCCTTAGTGCATTTTCAACACTTGTAATTTTTTCGTTCATTTTGCAAGTTTCCATGTACGTCATACACATGTATCAAGGCATGTTGCCTATCCTTTGTTATCAATGAAGTTACATTTTCCAGACTTAGAAATTTTTCAAGCTACATTACTCTTGCACAAGTCTATTGACATCACCCTTCATGCCATCGCCTACTCCCTTGGGGGCTTCGCCACTTCCCAACCCCTTCGGCCTTACTTTGTAATGACTTGGTACGTGGTGCGCGGGGTGGCTCGAGCCGCGCTACTACATTCACATCATCATCCTTCATTTACTTTTCTTGACACTTAGAAAAAAAAAATTCATTTTTTTCGCGGCCGGTCATCGATGATCACCCTCAGCTGTCTCCCTCGGCACCCTTGTTTGAGCTCAACACTTAGAAAAAAAAATTCGTTTTTCACAGCCGGGTCATCACCCTCAACGGCTTCCCTTAGCACCCTTGCCCGAACTCAAAAACAATTTCAACACTTAGACAAATTTTCAAATTTTTCATCTTCCCCACTACTCCCCACATTCATGCTCTTATCACTCCCCCTCACTCTTTCTTCTCTTCCCTCACCATACTTCTTCCCACTTCATACATAATTTCCTCTCTCTTATGGAAAACGTTTTCATACTTCCCCCATCCCACTCCTCTCTTTCTCTTCATGTACATTGTGAAAAATGTTATTGGGGGTTCCCTCTTTAGGGCTGCAAAAAAAATCAAATCAAAATCAAATTCAAATTTAATTCGGGCCGGTGGGCAGAACCGACCGACCCCCGACCCGACCCGTGTGTCCATTCTCTTTCTGTGATGTACCCAACCCAACCCGGATCCAGACCCGCGCCCCATCAAAAACCCTAATTTACCCTAACCCTAATTTTTCCCCTCTTCTCTTTCTCTTTCTTGCGCAGCCCCCTCCCTCCTCTTCTCTTTGCAGCGCCGCCACAGGCCCTCAGCCTCGCCTTTGGCCGGCCATCCCCCCTCTCATTTCCACCGCCGACGACCCCTCGGCCTCGCCCCCACCTCCCTCTCTTTCTCCCCCGCCCTTCATTCCCCCGCCCTTCTGCCACCCGCGGCACCCCGCCGCTGCCACCGCCCTCTTCTTTCCCCTCCATCTTCCCCCTCCCCTCCCTCGGCCTCGGCCTCGGCCTCCCCACCCCCTCCCCTAGGCCGACCCCGTCCCTCTTCCTATCTCTTCTCCTCCCTCTTCCCCTTCCTCCCCCGCCCCCTCCCTCGGCCTCGGCCTCCCCCCTCGACCTCGACCCACCCCCCATTCCCCTTCCCCCTTCCCTCTCTTCCCTTCCTCCACACCACAACCCCATGCCCACACCTCGACCTCGGCCGGCCGCAGCCACCCCGCTGCCGCTGCGCCTTCTTCTTCTCCTTTCTTCTTTCCCCATCTCCTCTTCGGCCAACTTCACCCATGCCGAGGCCGACAGTCCTTCCCCACCGAGGCCGACCCTCACGCCACACCCAAGGCCGATGCCGACCCCTCCCCCTCTTTAACCTTTGGCTTTCATCCTCATCCCCCTCCCTTCACCTTCGGCCACCATCAAGGCCACCCATTTTGGCCTTCCCAACGCCATGGCCATCCCCTTCAAGAACCCCCCCATCTCTTCTTTCCCTTCACCACCTTCGGCCCGCACACATTCACCCAAAGGCCGACAACGATCACCAACCATCATCCTCACAAGCATGCACAAAAAGAAAAAAAAACTCACCATGACGACCAACGCGCGCCTCTCGTCAAACCTTTCACTTCAGTCACCAAGCCCAAGCCCACCCCGCCACATTCGACCTTCCCACCTTCACATCATGGCCGACATCCAAGGCCGGCACTTCAATTTTTTTTTTTGGCAACATTGACCCCTGCGCCCGTCGTGGACTGTCCCCGCATCGCGATGCCCGATCGTGCACATCGCGCCTCTACACATTTCATACTTTTTTACACTTAGAATTTTTTTGCAAATTTGATCACGTCCTGTGTGACGACGTCCTCCGACATCAACATCCTTGGTAGGTGGTGCGTGAGGTGGCTCGAGCCACCTACTCCTACTCATTGTTCGACGATAGTCGTTTGTCGACCGGGCGCCGTCTCCGCGACCACCGTCGCCAGCGCCCGTGCGCCGTCTCTGTGACCCCCGTCGCCAGCGCCCATGCGCTGTCTCCGCGACGCTTATCGCCCATCGCTCGGGCACCATCTTCGCGATCCCCGTCGCCAGCGCCCGTGCGTCGTCTCCATGACGCTTGTCGCCAATCGCCCGAGCACCGTCTCCGGGACCCCCGTCGCCCGTGCCCGCTCGCCATCTCTATGACGCTTGTCGGCCATCGCCCGGGCGCCGTTTACATGCTCGCGCCCCTGCTCCCTATCATCGTGCCTTTGTCTCAACCCCCAACCATTCCAAGCTTTCGTATGTGGTGCACGAGGTGGCTCGAGCCACCTACTCTTCATCATCATCATGCATTAACGACCTCAACAACTCGCCGGCTGAACAACATCAAAATCTTCCTAAGTGTTTATGCGTGCGGTGCCCGCTCGGGTTGCCCCTCCGCGCACACTAAACGCAGGGGGCTTATGTTCCCAACCTATTCTGGTCGCACCTAAAGGGCCACTGTGGTCCCTTTTTGCATGATACGTCCACACAAGCAACAGTCAACATTCAACACTCACAACTGGTCAAATCGTGCACGCTCAAGTCGTGTGCACTTCTTACTTCTTCTACGTGACTTCGTCACCAAGAAACTCATCCTTGCACGACTTCTCATCACGCTCCGATCGTCGCACATCGCCCGTCGCCGTCGACGTACCTTGGCGCTTGCCGAATGAGGTCCGCCTTGGCCCTCCCCTTGGGGTCGGCCTCGGCCTTGGCCTCCCCCTTGGGGTCGGCCTCGGCCTCCCCTTGGGGTCGGCCTCGGCCTCCCCTTGGGGTCGGCCTCGGCCTCCCCCTAAGGGTTGGCATTTGGCTTCCATACTTAGCATTTTCACTTATCTTCAAGGGACCATACATCACTCCGCGACCCCGTCGCCCGGACGTCACTCCCCGACCCCGGTCGCCTGGACGTCACTCCGGGACCCTGTCGCCCGGACATCATTCTGTGACCCCCGTCGCCAGTGTCCGGGCGCCGCACTCTAACACTCTGCCGCGCCCGTGCGCCGCGCCACTGATACAGCCGTCCCCAAGGCTCTCTGTCACACTACTGTGCCCACGGCACCATACGCACTCAGTCGCGCCCATGCGTCGCGCCACTAACACAGATGTGCCCCCCCGGCACCTTACTCACTCAGTCGCGCCTATGCGCCACAATCATGTTACATGCCCCCCGGACACCACACTCATTCACCACACCATGCGCATCTTGCCTTCGTCGTGGAACGTGCTTCGACCCACTCTCCGGAGTGTACATCATCATGCGGGACACTATCTCTGCCAGGGAGCTCTAAGTGCTTCGGCATGAAGACTCCCCTTCTGCCAGGTAGACAGCTCTTTCAGGATGCTACCTCGGCCAGTCAGGTAGACGGCTCCTCCGGGATGCTACCTTGACATGCTCCGAGTGCTCCGGCACAAGGACTCACCCGCGGGGATAGGCGACTCCTCCGGGACACTATCTCTGCCAGGGAGCTCTTCAACTCCCCTTCCACCAGGTAGACGGCTCCTCCGGGATGCTACCTCGGCCAGTCGGGTAGACGGCTCCTCCGGGATGCTACCTTGACATGCTCCGAGTGCTCCGGCACAAGGACTCACCCGCGGGGATATGCGACTCCTCCGGGACACTATCTCTGCCAGGGAGCTCTTCAACTCCCCTTCCGCCAGGTAGACGGCTCCTCTGGGATGCTACCTTGGCCAGTCGGGTAGACGTTCTTCCGGGATGCTACCTTGACTCGCTCCGAATGCTCCGACACAATGACTCATCCGAGGGGATAGGCGACTCCTCCAGGACACTATCTATGCCAGGAAGCTCTCAGTGCTTCGGCATGAAGACTCCCCTTCCGCCAGGTAGAAGGCTACTCTGGGATGCTACCGTGGCCGGTCAGGTAGCCAGCTCCTTCGAAATGCTACCTCGGCCTACGGAATATGCGACTCTTCCGGGACACTATCTCCGCCAAGGTGTCTGCGTGATTAGCCTACGTGCTTTGGCACTGGGGGCTTGCGTCGGCACCCTTAGGGACTATGACCCCCGGGTCACTCTGAGACAGAAACAGGTCTCCAGAAGGCATCGTGCCTAGTCCACCTGGTAGTTGGGCGTCGGGTCTTCCCCACCTCTGCCAAGCTTGTGGGACTCTGCAAGTGCTTTGGACTGGTGGCTAGATCAAGGGAGTTCTCTGGCCACACAGACGCTGTGGGAGCCAGTCTTTCCAGATAGACAAAACGACGCTGTGCGGGGCATGCCGGTTAAATATGCGATTCGATAGTCCGTGGAACACCAGCACCCGTGGACCCCCCGGTGACGTGTCACTCTCAGGGAGCGCCACGTGTTGGTTAATGACATCATCATCTTAATCTCTATAAATAGAGGTCTTGAGAATTCATTTAGAAGGTTGGACATTTTTAGAACATATTTCACTTTCTCAATCTAGAATCCTAGAGAAAGAAACATACAGGACCCTGACTCTGGATTTAAGTATCGGATCGTGACTGTCGTCGTATATTCATTCTACGCCATCGCCCTCGCAGCACTGCCACCCTCAGGCTTTGTCTGAGAAGCCCTTGGTCTCTGCCCTTTGTTCCACCGATGTTGTGTCTTACATCAACTTGGCATCTGACTCGGACTGCATTCCTTGTGGCACCTCCACGTCGACTGCGAACCCACTTTCCTTGGCATCAGGGGTCTGCTTGCAACAACCATGGACAAAGCGACCATGGTGGGGTCTTGTGCGTAAGGGGAGCAGCCATGGGGCTGCCGTGGGTATAGTGTGCACTGTGGGTGTGTTTTGTGTGGGTTGTGTACATGAAAGGGAGAAGAGAAGTTTGAAAAAACAAAAGGGGCATGAAACAACGGCAGCAAGTGTATGTTTTGTTGGTGGAACAAGTGTACTAGGTGTGTATTTGTAAGGTGAGAGAAGGGTTGCAATAGCAGCCATGAAAGTGGTGATTACAGTGTGATTGTGTGTAAAGTGTGTGTGAAATTGTGTGTATAGTGAGTGTGTGACTAGGTATGTGTAAAATTGGTGTAACAGGTGGGTCTTGAAAGTGTTGTGTGTTTGGTGACAGCAGATGCGTACGTATTATGTGGGAAATGTGTGTGGGTGAAGTGGGTTTAAGCAGGAAGAAGGAGGGGAAGGGGCTGTGACTGTTTTGCATTGTGTGTATGGGTGCTGGGAAAAGGGAAGCTGTGGGTATAATGTGAGTGTTGGTATTGTGATGGCATTTTGTATGAGGTGGGTTTTAGAAAAGAAATAAGGAGCAAAAGGAGACTGCGTGAACAGTAACCGTGAGTGTGTTATGGGTGGACAAAAGGTGGAAGGAAGTAGAACAGGGGTACACAGTGACGGGCCTGTGCAGTGGAGTGGTACACTGTGCTTGCACAGTTGTATCACGTGGCTGTTGTGTATCGTGCGATCATCAAAAAGTTCTGAAACTTTACAGGGTGGTTCTTAGTACAATATTAGAATTTCAATGAACATTTCACATTTTCCTGATAGCGTTTGGTATTTTTAATATTTTCTCAAGTGCACTTACTCTAAAATTTGTTTTGCAACTAATATTAAATTCCAAAAAAAATAAATTTACAACAATGCTTTTATAGTAAAATGAAAACTCAGTTTAAGTTTCATAAATTTCTGAGTTGACGTAGTACCTTAACCTGTATCGCATTTGATTTAACGAAACGAATGACTTTAAAATGGTTTTGGTGCTTTTTAAATTCAAATTGTAATTTTTGTAATTTTTCTATATATTATAAAGATATCATGAAAATTATGGGACTTTGATTTGAGTTAGAAGAATTAATTGTTATTTTTGGGCATTTTCTGGTATTTAAGTAACATATTTTTATTTAAGAAAATTATTTTTATTCAAAAATTTAGAAATTTCATATTCTTATTTATTATGCTATTTTAAGCTATAAAATATTTTATAAGCATTTATTATGAAGTTTAGGATGTCTTAATGTTTTACGGTGGGTGATGAGTTATCGGTTAAGCTGGCCATCGGAGGGATCCGTTTCGTTTTGGGTTAGATTGAGAGTGTCGGAGCGTGTAACTTTTAAGAAAGTAGTATTGAGTTCATAGTTTATTAGACTAGATTGTATTCTGATAATTAAATTGTCAATTTAGGTTAATTCAAGGATTTTGAACAAGTTGAATAGCAGTGCATAGCTTGGATCGAGGTAAGGGATTTTCATCCGAACCAAACTCCTCATAATTGAATTCATATTTTCTTCAGATTTGTTATCGGTATTCGTTTGGACTCTTTTATGTTGATACAAGTCGAATTGTTTTCCTTACAAACCTTTCATTGAGCCTTAAAAACGTTTATTGAAATAAACTCTTCACGGTGCTCATTAATTATTGTCCATCGAGCATTAAATAACATGTTGCATTATCAAATTGTTATCATTCTATCTACGGACATGAGAATTTGCATTGGTGTGTTTGGCGGGAGTCGGTGTATATTGGAGGATATTGGTGTGGGCTAGTACCATGACAGACTAGTCGGTGTATTGGTGTGAGCTAGTCGGACTAGCCGGTGTAAAGTGTTAGTGAGCATCGCCTTTGTGGCTTTGCTAAATGATTACCCTGCACTTCGCGTGTGGCTTTACAATTACTCATGTTCAATAGCATATGTGATTGTTTGCATCGTATCAAAAAGTCATATTGATATCTGATTGAATTAATTGTAATCATTGTGAAAATTCTGAAAATCATCATCGAATTGTATCTGTGAACAAAACCATCATCGTTTTGCATTTGTAAATTTTTTCGTAATTTCTTCGTTTGAGCTACCCTACTGAGCTCTCAAAAGCTCACTCCCCTTTGACTTCCTTTCTTCAGGTAGTGACCAGCGTTAGACTACTTGAAATTGGACTAGAGGCAAGCGAGCTAGTGAACTTAAGTATAATTTCTCTTTAAAACCCGTCCGTGGGTGAACCTCTGTAGTTCATTATCATATTTTATCTTAGTTTATCAATCATGATTGTGCACTCTGGATAATACATTAATTGATGGTTAGTTGCTCTGACGGATTGATGGGATTATTTGGTTAAGTATTAAGGATGTTATTGTCTTAGCGTGTATGATTGAGGGAGTATTAACATTCCGGTAATTTCGGGATGTTACAGCTGATGCCCCACAATCGCCGCTAGTTATTCACATTCTTACACACCGCCAATCCAAACACCATCCCACACTAAACCATTACTACCCATCACGTACACCGGTGACATAGACACTCGGCCCATCACAATCTCTCTCTATGTCTCTCTCTCTCTCTCACACACACAAACAAACACAGGTGTGCTCGCGCGTGCGCGCGCACATACACACTACCTATCACCACCGTCACATGTCGTTTACCTCTACTCACACCCATACCCACACACACCGGTGACACACAAACAACACATGCAAATACAAACATACACAGCACGCACACTGTCTACAACACATACACCCCCTACACACGTGCATGCACTATCTATCACCACCATCACATTCCTCTTACCTGTTTCCACCCACACCAGTTATCATCACCGATGACAACATAAATGCACATGCACTGCCTATCACCATAGCGGTATGTTTTTGACACACACGAGTGCTCATGCGCGCGCGCACAGACGCAACAACTATTATACCCACTGAAACCAACCAACCCACCCACTTATAGTTTATACCACCCACCGCGACCCTCTAGCTCCTGCTGTCACCTACTACGGCCGTTATCACGACTGCTTCAACCCTCTACTGCCCCTAACCCCCCTCCACCCCACCTTACCCCCCTTACTCACACGAAGGAAACGACCATCCCATGGCAAATCACGACCTATAGGTAACAACAGCGAGATCTGGAGCTACCTAATTGGGTGTTAATTGGATCCATATTACCTGATTAGGAGTCAAAGATCTAGATCTAGATCTAGCTCTACTGTTGAAGGAAGAACAATGGTGGATTTAGATCCATGTCAGTGGTGGTGGTAAGTGCTGAAAACAAACGGTGGTGGTAGAGAATTGGTCAGATCTTGGCCATAGTGGATGGGTAAATTTATAATTTTATGAGGGGTATTACTGTCCTTTCTTTACTTCTCTTAATTTTGTGAAGTGAAAAATAACAAAGTATAGTTTAGTATAATCAAAGTAATTAGTAGGCACCGTGTGTGGTTTTTAGTGATGTGTGTACTTTACTTTTAAATGTTGGGTTAATGACAAAACTGTCCCCTAAGTTTACACGTTTTTGCACTTCGCTTCCCGTGTTTACAACTTTGACAAAAATGTACCCTGAGGTTGACAAAATCGTTGCAAACGACTCCAAAATTGGACGTCCGTTCAATTTTGGACGTTAAGTCCCCATGTGCGGTTCACGTGCCATTTTGGCATGGGCAAATATGTCATTTCCCCGTCCCATCTCTCATTTCTCTCTGTGTGTGTCTCTATGTCTCTCTCTTTCACACACACACACACACACACATTGAAACAAGCACTGGTCCGCCATCACCTCTCCTTTGATTCTCTTTCACCAACCAACCCATCCTGCCACACCATCACCGGAGACCCCGCCATGACACCACCAAAACCGGCAACCACCGTCGCTTTCAAGGTGATTGCATTTCTATTTCAAGTTTTTTGAATTGATTTTAGTAGGTTTTAGATTTAGAGTCATAGTTGATTCCATTACCAAAAACAAATTTATTTGATCTTCGAATCTGGTTCATTTTTTAAAGCAGGATGGGTGATGATGGTGATAACTCTTGGTGCACTATGTCGCCAGCGAGCACCGGAGAGCCGCCGGAAAATGGGAGAATCACAATCGTTGCACCCAAAAGCCTCTTGGATATGTTCATCAGAAGGTTCCTCTCTCTAGAAATTAAAGCCAATCAGGGTGTTTAGGATCATAATCGCGTGCCTTCCTTCTTGTTCAGAAATCCATGATCAAATTTAGATGGAATTGAAAGAAAAGCTTGATATAGCTAACGGTTCTGAGATAAAAGATTATAGCGGCCAAAAATAAAATTGAGGAACCATACGGATATTTGCTTCTGTCGACCGAGAATTTGAATTACTTATGGGCAATTGGACAGAAACAATACAACAAAGATTGATCGAGGGAATACCATGTTTACTGTGCAAAACAAAAAAGGGTAGAAGTCAGAGATGGCGTTGAAGTTTCTGAACAAGAAGGGATGGCACACGGGTAACCTTCGGAACATAGAGAACGTGTGGAAGGCGGAGAAGAAGCACGATGCCGAACAAAAGAAGTTGGAAGAGCTCCGCAAGCAGATCTAAGAGGAGCGTGAGCTCCGAGTTTCGCCTTCCCCAGGAGCAAGCTGGCCTCGTCCCATAAATCGGTTTCGTTCTCCTCCCCCCTTTTCTTATTCTTAGAGTTTCTTAGGTTAGGGTCTTGGTTCCAATTCAGCAATGAACAAACCATACCCTATTTATCTTCATAGAAGATGGGTAGAGAGATAGGGAGAGATGAACAGAGAAAGAAAGATATGAACACAGTGGGGAAGATGGGTAGAGAAATTACAAATTTGCCCATGCCAAAATGGCACGTGAACCGTACATGACGACTTAACGTCTAAAATTGAACGGAAGTCCAATTTTGGGTTTGTTCAATTTTGGAGTCGTTTGCAACGATTTTGTCAACCTTGATGGACATTATTGCAAAAGTTGTAAACACGGGGGGAAAGTGCAAAAATGTGTAAACCTTAGGGGACAGTTTTGTAATTAACCCTTAAATGTTTTGATAAATTTGCTTATAGCACCTTCTCCTTTAATTCGGGTTTGGTATTGGCTGCTTGTAAACAAACATGCGAACTTACCTTTTCTTTTATATATAAGTTAATCATCCAAAAAAATTTAAAATAAATAATGAAGCATGTTCAAATGTATTTTTGACTTTAAAATTGTATTTTGTTTGGAAAAATATCTACGACAATAATGTCAACTATATTTTGAGAAAATATATATTTCAAAAAGTTAAGAGAATGAAAGGAATAAGAAATTACCTAATCTGAATGATTGTCAACGCTTGAATTGCTACTCATCGTATAATCAATTGGTTTATTTTACTCTAAGTATCTCACAGCAAGATAGTCATTCCAACCAATACATATCTTCAATCGTTTGGGGCTAAGACTCCTCCTCCTATCATCCAACACTCTCCCGCTCACTGAGAAACACAAATCTAAAGCAACCCAGGAGGCTTGCCCATGTAGTACATCACGGGCAATTGAGGATAAAATGTTAATAAATCAAAATACTTTTGCTCCTCCAATGAAAATGAAGCATAATGATAGTATTTGCATATGAACCAATTTCATTAAAAGAGTAAAATGAAGAAAACGTGTAGAATGTTCTTCCACTCTTTGTTGTTTCGCAAGTACATATTCTATACCCTTAAGATATGACCCCAATATATTTCACCACTCGATGATGTAGCACATACATGCACGTTAGTGGAATTTGATATTGGTGATAGAGTTGTTCAAACGACGTGTGCGCAGAAGTTGTAAGCATGTTTGTTGCAGTTAACCTGTAGCCCATTTTTTCACCTATTTCTTCTGCAATGGAATAATTTACACCATGCAGCTTGAAGCTAGAATCTAAAGCAATTGCAATAGCCAAAAAAAGAAAAAGGTAATTCCTCCCAATATTTATTAGATTTTTGTCTTTTTTTTTCACTATCTCACTAAACATTTTTTGATATCGCCAGCTATCGAAAACTTTAACCATCTTAAGTATTTCTAGTATAGGGAAAGTGTAACACCCTGAACCTTAATATTGCCTAGTGGTTTAATCTTTTTTTTAGCGACGACTTTATATGCAAAAAAAATAATAATTTAGCATCGATTGGCATGAATGAAATTTTATCGGCGATCTTTAACGATAATTTTTGAAATCATAAGTTATAATTTAAAGAGGAGTGATATTGATCGAGGTACTTAATAACAATTAGCGTAAACGATATTTTAAAATACTTAGCATCGACATGTATTTTAGTGAAGGATTATTTTTTTAAAAGAATCAATATAATTTTAGCAACGATTAGTAAAACGGGGTTAGTTATAAAATTAAATTTAAATCGGGGACTACTGAATAATTAAAAGATTTCAACAAAATCCAATTTTTATTTTTAAAAAACAATTATGTCAACTCTCTAACCTTGGAAAGTGAGGGAACAAAGGAAGAGATTTGTGACAAATTTAATCTTACCGTAAGTGCATTTCGGTTACATTAGAGAGGGAGAACTTTATTCTCTCGGTTACAGAAGATGAAGCAACAGAGAAAGTGTAATACCCCGATATTCTTAACGAATTAATTAAAAAATATTTTTAGCAGTGAATAAATTTTTGGCGTCGATATTTTTTTTAACTAGCAATTTTAGCAATGAAATTATTAGTTAGCACCCATATTTTAGGTAGTGACTTTTAGCGACAAATAGGGAAGCGGGATCATGTAGCAAAACCATTAAAGTTATACTAGCACGAAAAATATGTCATAAATAATTATGTGGGCCTTTTTGGAATAAGAGAGACCTCATGTAAAGAAATTAGAATGATTATCGAAAGTATAGGGAAGCTTTTTGGTAATTTTCTACCCTAGGGTTTTATATATATATATATATATATATATATATATATATATATATATATATATATTGCGAGAGAGAAATGGGCAGCCGTCATAACCTCCCACCTTTCATCTGATACATGATCGAGAGAGAGAGATTCAGAGAGAGAGAAATGGGGAAAAGGAAGGAGATTTTTTCGGCGATCTGGTTGTTTTTCCGGTAAGTTTTTCTAACCCTTTTGTCTTTAAATCATTCACGAATTTATGGATTTTAGGGGCTGTGAAAAAAGGGTACCAGCCGAGTGTTTAGTGTGTGTGTGTTTAGTGATGCCGTGAGTGATTAGGAAGATGGCAGCCATGTGGATACTGTGCTTGTGTAGGTGCTTGGTGTGAGCATCAAACCGTTGAAACCGAGCCGAATCGCTCAAACCGAACCAATCCAATCCGAACCTTTCAAAGATCTTAATGGTTTGGTTTCACATTTCTCAAACCGAGCTGATTCAATTTGGTTCACGGTTCACTTTTTTAAACCGATTCCAAACCAAATCGAACCGAACCGACCTATAATATGTTACTGTACTTTTAGTAACATTCATTAACAATTTCACATATATGATAGTAAGCAAATCCATATATACAAATCTTGAAAGTTATAAAGAACGAAAATAATGAGAACACTTATAACACAAAATTTTCGTGAGCAATAAATGTTCTATATTTATATATCGAATGTAACAAGATTATATGTAATTTAGAAAACATATAACTTCAATTTTTAATCTCTGTTCGATTCATTAGTAGTTTGTAAATGAACAACATCTTTAAGTGGGTGCAAATCGATCCAAACCGAACCGTTTAAACCGACCAGACCGATGGTGTTTGGTTTGGTTCATAATCTTTCAAACCGAGGGCTAACGGTTTGGTTTGCGGTTTGACCCCCAAACCGAACCGTGCTCATTCCTAGGTGCTTGTGCAAGGGGTAGTTTTATGGCAGGGGACAGTTTGTGTGTGTTCGTGAGAGAGGGAGAGAGTTTACATAGAGGCAGAAATTTACACAAGGGGGAGAGGCAGGGAGAGAGAGAGGGAGAGAGAGGGTGGCCTGCCAATACGGAACTCCGGCGATCGAAGCGCAAATTCTTGGTAAGCCTTCTTATAGTGTTTCAGTGTTTCTGTGTGTGTATTACGTACCACACGTCTTTGTAGTATAAATGGGTGTGGTGAGTGAGTGGAACAAAAAGAAAAAAAAAGGGAGAAGACAGTGAGTGTGAAAGAGGTGAGCTGGGTGGTGTATATTGTGTTTAACTGTGTGTGCACGTGTGAGGTAGTAAGGGGCTGAAAATTCCGCCGTGAGCTGGTGTGTGTCTATATATATATATATAGGTGAGCGAGTGTATAAAAAAAAGAGAGGAAGAGGGAGACCCACTGCCTCATGGCAGTGGGCATGGCAAATGTGTGTATATATATATTTTCTTGTAGTGTGTGTGAGAGTAAAATGGGTATGTATGTACTTGTGAGGATGGTGAGTGAAAATGTGTGTTAGTGTGAGAAAAGAGTGTGGAAATGGTGTGGGTGTGTAAGTGCATGCATGGGTGTGTGATGGGTGCATGTGAGAGTGGTGTAAGCTGTGTTGTGTAATATAGGTAACATAGGTGTGTGCGAGCCGTGCACAAGAGTGGGTTTAAGGTCAGCAAGTACCACAAGTTCTCACTATGTTCAGCGCATGAGTTGGGTAGCACATAGTGATCATTAGTGTATCAAACTTTACAGTATAGTACGTTAAGTCATGTTAGGATATGTGGCAAAATTTTATAAGTTTTTTAAATCGTATGTATTTGTTATATTTTCCGCAAGTTTAGACTTTTAAAATTCTTTTGAGCCTTTAAACTCATGAAAATGTTTTGAAAAAATTAGAATAATTTGTTTATAGTATAAGAAAGACTTAGTATAAATTTGGTGATTTTTAGAGTTGATTTGCTATCATTTCTCTATCGCATTCGATTTAGCAAAACGAAAGCTTTTAAAATAGTTTTAATGCTTTTTAATTTCTGATTTCAATTTCAATAATTTTTATACATATTTTGAAGCTGTTAGAAAATTTATGGGACTATATTTTCACCTAAAAACAATTACGGCTATTTAGTTGTTTTTATTACATTCAAAGAAATTAATTTAACTAAAAAATATTCAAAATTTCAGAAAATTCATATTTTGACATTTTATAATGTTTTAAGCTATAAAAGTGTTTTGTTATAATTTATTATGTATTTAGAGTATCGTTACGCATTAAGGAGTGTATAGGGTTTTCAGTTAGGTTGGCTGTGTGCGAGACCCGCTTTGAGTCGTGCGATTTCAGGGTTAGAAGTGAGCACGTGGTGAGTAAATAATATTAATTTTATAGTATTGTAGTATATATTATGTTCTAACAAATGGATTTGCCAATCTAGGTTTATTCAAATATTATTGATCGAGGTTTGGTAGTATTGCTTAGTTTGGATCGAGATGAGGATTTTATCTCCGAACCCTCTTTCATTACTCTGATTTCAAGTACTTAAAATAATAGTTTTTTATAGACTGCATTGAATGTTGATCTTTACGATTGATATAAAAATGTTTTCAATTGCCCGTGAACCTTAAATTGAGCCTTAAAGCGATCGTTTGGAATTCCTAGTTCATTCTTATCTATTTATTGAATCGATCATCGTAAACCATTTTCAATTCTATTTATTTCTCCTAAATGTTGGCATGATTTAGTAATCCTGGGAGCTATAAGGATGGTGCGTATTGTTGGCGTTATAAGGATGGTCTGTTGGTTGGGTTAAACTAGTACCTAAATTGACTAGTCAGCGTACATATGCATATGTAAAGCGTATCGAGCACTGCCGGGGTGGCTTTGCTATAGTGTACTGCTCATGTTCAATATTTTTTATTTCTGTTTTATTATACATATAGTGTTTTGAATGACTATTAATTGAGGAATTAAGTTGATACTCATACCTATGTTTATATTGAAATCCTGTGATTTAAATTGAAAACCCTTTTAAAATTATCATTTGATTGTATATACAAAATCATTTGAATCGCTCCGTCTGAATCATTTTTTATTGTTTTTAAAATCTTTGATCAACCTTATTGGGCTCTCAAAAACTCACTCTCATTTGACTTCCTTTCTGCAGGTAGTGACCAGCGTTAGATTTCTTGAAACTGGTATAGAGGCAAGCGAGATGAGCTAGCAAATTTAAGTTATTGTATTGTCCATTAGAACCCCTGCGTGGGCGAATATTGTTGTTTAAACTTTTAAGACTTAGATTGATGTTTCACCTACAATAATTTACTGAGATTATGATTAATGGTTTAGTTGCTCTGACATATTTGTATTATTTGGTTGAGTTAAGGTATTGATATTTTAGTGAACTAATCGAGCGAGTGTCTAACGTTCCGAAAATTTTGGGATGTTACAGAAAGAGGATGTGGGATAGTACATATCATACAATAGAACAATGGACGTGTGAAATTCCTCCTAAATTTCAACCATCAATGACGTTAATTGTCATTCATCGAGAGTTGGCAAGCCTTGTGTGAACTTTGTTAGTAGACAGTGAACATAAACTTCTTTATAGACCATAGCATTTAAAAGCATATAACTTGTAGACTTTCACTACGGTGGCACCTATACTAGTCTCCCACAGTGCAAACTATATTGCGAGCACACACCTTTAAATTCTTGTACTCTTGGTCCCGAAGAATTAACAAACATAACCAAACTCCTTATTTTGGAATAACTCGTCCACGCAGCAGCTAAACCATCTAGCATGACTATATTTATTATTTGGCAAACACATTGAACATGAAAAGTTTCCCATTTACTGTAGGGTCAAGGTTCATCTTTAACAATTCAAAAACAACATTATTATTGTAAGGATTATCAAAACTAATACTAATTATCTTGTTAGTTAGATATAATGTGTTACATGCTCGGATTACGATTTCTGAAACATGTAATGCGTCATGTGGATACGGAAAGACTTTAAAGGCAATGATTGTCTTTTGCATAACCCAATTAGAATCAATCTAATGTGCCTTCATACAAGAATAATTAAGTATAGTATAAAAAGATCTCCAAACCTCAAACACAAGACTAACTTTACCATTAAATTTATCAAAATAACTAATTAAGCGTTCTTTAGTTGCATTATAGAGCTTAAGTGCATTAGACCTAGAAGTATTTTTTTGAACCTTTTTATAATTATTCAAATATCTAGTATACTTTTCATTATCATCAAAATTTAAAGGCTCTTCATTGTGCACAATAAATTTAGCAAGATCGTCTCTTTCTTGTCGCTGATTATATTTTTTTATATAAATAACTTATCGTTAAAAGATAATTGCGTGTGTCTCTGATCAACATGGCCTTGTGTAGATGGACATTGTTGAAAATGCCTATTAAGATGTGAATTACCACCACTACAAGTAAAATATCTCAAACAGTACTTACATTGAGCTTTTAGGACACCATCAAGCATAATCTTTGTAAAATGTTCCCGACACTTAGCTTTGTGCTTTCTATTTGCCTTTTGGACTTTTGGCAAACTTAAGCCAGGATTGCTCGGTTCTTCCTCTCGATGAGCACTCATTGAGTGAAAAAATAGGCGTAGCAGTACTAGTGTCGCCAACCAAGCTGGTTATTTGACTAAAGTGTTTTGATTTTGAGAAGGTGTATATTGATAATCAAGAATGTTTTGGTTAAAAGCCAAGAAAATTTGGGAGTCTATACTCACTGCTAATTGCTCTCCAGGTTGTGCTGCTCGCGGTGGTGGACGTTTTTTGCTACGTAATTTTGATAGTCTTGAAGTAGACATATCTCTTTAAATGTTTAAGAGTAATAAAAAATAAAACTGGTAAGACAAATTAAAATAGTAAAGACATAAAAGTACTAAATAATATATAATATTGCTTAGCCAAAATGCATCGACTAACGATTAAATAATGCTTGTAATTGAAAATTTGAGAGGATTAGTACTTATTAACAAATAACAATGCACAAGAAAACTTGTAGAATGTAAATAAAAAGAGAGTTTTGAATTGGTGTGAAAAATATGATGAGAATGAATCAATTATAGATTTTTTTCAGGCCTCACAATTGACCAAAATATTCTTAAAAACTAATTGTTTATAGTTGTTGGGAGGGTAAATATGTAAAAGTGCATAAAGAAGTTGTTAGAATATGGTTAGACAAAAATAACCCTTAAACTAGTTGTTGTATACCTGTTGGAGGAGTAAACTGTAATTTTCAAATAATCTATCTATTAGGGAAAAAAGGGGTAGTTTGAGTTTTGTAGAATTGTTTTAGGGCGGGCCGTGCTTGGGCTTAAATAGGTCGCGTCGGGCTGGGCTGTTTTTGGAGAAAAATGAAGCCCAACCCCTGTCTAGGCCCTTTGGACACGTGCCTCCACTGTTCACCTAATGGGCTGGCCTGGACTTTTTCTGGGCTACATCGGGCTGGTCCGCGGGCCTCTGGCCTATTTGACACCTCTATCTGATGTGAAATTTATATATTTTAATAGCATTTTTAAGGAATGAGCAGTAACGAGAACATGGTTTATTTTTTTCCAGTTATTTTTGTTTATCATTTTTTATGATAAAACGTTCATGTATAGTTAACTAGTGTGCTATCATATACCCATGTTTTTGGAGATATTAAGCAACTAGAAAACTCTTTTTTGATTTGGGTGACCATCCTCATCCTTTTTGTATTCTGCTAGCTGTTCATATGTAACCAGAATACTCTCTTCGCTGCATTTGGTTAAACATAAGTGCCACAAGATCCCATGGAAGCGGGTTCGTATTGTACGTGGAGGTGCCATAAAGGATTCAATTCAAGCCAGCTGCCAATTTGTTCAATAATGGGACAAAGCAAAGGTAGAGCAAGGCAGAAACCCACGCTTCATAAACATAGCCTAAGGAGTGGAAGTGCTGTGAGGGTAGGGGCCGAGGTGAATACGGTTCAACAATCCATAGTCTTTGTTGGAGTGCAAAAGTCACGGTCTGAATGTCAGGGTCCAGATGTCAAGGTCCAGATGTCAAGGTCCAAGCTAGGGTATTGAGTTAGAGTCTAAGTCTAAGAGCTTTCACTTGCAAGAATCTTTTGTTCTGGAATTATAGAGTGAGAAAGTGAGTTTTGCAAATGAGTTCTAATTGTACAAGTTCAAATCCAAAGTCCACTATTTACAGGCAAAAAATTGTGTCATTTGGCGACACGTGGCACCCCTAAGGGGTAACACATCCTGAGGGTGAGGGGCATAAATGTCGGTGTTCTTTGGTCTATCATATTGCATATTCATCCGTCTGCCATTCAAAGCTTTGTTCTATCTGTTTAGGAAGACGGACTCATACATCGATCAGTGTGGCTACAGAGAGCTATTGATCTAGCCACCAACCCAAAGCCCTAATTGAGTCCCATAAAGTGCATCAAGAGACACAGATAACTTGACAGTGGTAGAAGAGGGTCCCGACTCCTGACTACTAGGTGGACTAGGGGCATTGCAAGCATGTCATCATCTTCAACGATGTTTGCCTCATCATTCTTCTTACCTTCACTGTTATGATGATAAATATTCTCCCTTTTGCGGTTCCAACACTTCATTGCCAAATAACCTGCTTTACCAAAAACAAAACAAAGACCTCTCTTTTTTGTGTTATTTCTTCCTAGTCATTCCCATCATCATGGGAGTTTTCCATCTTCCTCTTCTTGTTATTTTTGGTTTTGCCTATTCTAATTTTGGAACTTTTGCATTGTGTTATCATTCTTTCCTTGACTTATCAAGTGCATCTCACTTTCTAGTCTCACTTTCAATTTGAATATGTTAGGCAAGTGATTAGGCAAGTGATCCATATTCACAAAACTTTTCTTATGTTTCAAAGATCTTTGGCAACTCTTCCAAGAAGATGGAACCTTTCCAATTATCATAGAAACTTAAAAAGAAATTAATAATATTGACACTATCAGTGTCAATATCATTAATTTCATTGATTATCATGCATCTTTAATTCAGTAAACCTATTCACATAGTTAATACTTATTACTGCCATCTTCGTTGCAAACCCCGCAATCGACATCTCCCACGCTATGGTAATATTGTGAAACACATTGTAGAGATTGTCATCATGGAAATGAGAATGGTGTAGTGGCACACATATTGGTCGTCCATCCATTTCTTTTTAGTCTTTGCTATATGAGGATGCTCGTTTTGTTCAGTTGACTGTGAATCGCTCGAAGAAGAAATTTTTGGACCATTACGTGATTATTGCTCCATTAATCGACACATGCAACTTCATGTGCCAGATACACCATCGAAAGCACATAAGCCACTTTGGTGACAGCGAGTTGGTAGAAAATCTTCATGTTTTGTTGTTTTTATTTCGACCCATTGATCATTTCAAGCCTCTCCACCTTTTCAAGTTATGTAGCCTTCACAATTGTTGCAGTATTCATGTTGAGATACATTCTATCTTTCCATTGTTGTATGGTGATACATAAGGAAGATGTGTGGACTAGGAAAAATCAAGAAGGAAAGGAATTGGAAAAGGTTATTATTAGGCAACACACTTCTAGGAAGCTATATTATGGATAGTATTTTTCCCGACTATGGTGCCAATGAAAATTTATCCCAGGATTCAATGCCCAATCACCTGAGAATCGAATATTGGACTTTTACAATTTTGTCAAATTACCAAGAACTCACCAAGCATAAAACTCAAATGACAATAAGAAAGAATTTTGGAGAGAAAAATAAGAATATTCAAGTTTCATGTAATTGAAGTGTAAGACTTCATTTATATAGGCAATGAGTAGGTGTTTAAGAACCCTTAATGAAGAGTCAGATCTTCAAATATATGGTTGCTAAAACTTTGAAAACCCAAGAAAAATAAAAAATTTAAAGTTAGAGGGCTTAAAAATAGTTGCATTGATGCCACCGATCCAAAGGAGTGGCGCCCATCTTATGATCACAAGTCCCTATGTACACTGGATCAGTGCCAACTGCCCTTTATTATGCTGCTAATCCTGTAGCCACTGATCAATTGCATCTCTCATAAACAAGATCGCTTCACCGGTCCCATTAAGTGGTGCCCATTTTATTCCGCCATTTTCAAAAATATTTATTACATAACGTCACAATCTTAGAAGTACATTATGTATATACTGACAATATATGCAACTTGTAATAGGTTAGTAAGCTAGATATATCATATGGAAAGCCAAGCCAACTACACTTCATAAGAAACACTTTGACCCCAGTATTGTCCAATCTCCAGCTCAACGTGCAATTACTTGCCTTCTCTTTGCCTCACTCTCCTCTTCTATCTTTCTTTGCTTATCTCACGCTCTCGGCTCCGGCCTCTTGCCTCTCGCTCATCGACAGTAGCCGCATAAACTTCTTTAAACCTTTGTCTTTTTTCTTAAATTTGATGAGAGTTTCCGCTTAAATTCTCATAAATATCTGTTTCAATCTAAAAAAACCATTATGGAAAATATTATAATTCGATTTGATTTGGTTTGGTTCATGTTAGAAGCTTGCACTTTCGTTTCTCAATTTAAAATCAACACTCAGAAAATATCTATTCAGTTTATAGGGTCCCTGTTCGGTTCGACTCTATACAAAGAAGCATCTCTAGTTACAAGCGGCCAATTTTTTGGGAGTAAGACTGTAACTTCTTCTCATGTTTCTTATTCTCCTTCTTCGTTATTGATCTACCACCCCACCACACCGAGTCATCACCCTCTTTCTTCTTCATTGACCGATAATGCCAACCATCACCCATCACAGCGACGAAGTTTTGTCCAGATCCGAATGCAAGACACCTTTTCCAGACCCATTTCTTGTCTCTTTTCCTTAGTTCGTACGGTCTCCTCTTCTATTTTATGCAGCCACCACCACCGTCACCGCCATTAACTAACTCCACCGTTATATATCGTCATTCATCGTGATCCTACCCAAAAGCTCCTCCCCGGTACATTTCTTCCTCTACCTTCAGACACCAAAGCCACTGCCATCATATAGTCTTCTTAGTTGCGAGTAGTCAGGTTGCCTTCCAGGAAGACCAAGTTGCATAAGAGTGGCTATTACAACCACATCAAAGATGAAACTAACTGCCTTCGTCCCAAATTATCTGATCATACTTGATTTGCACACTTATTTAAGATATAAGTCATTTTTTATGAGTTTCTCATTCAACCCCAAAAGAGAGAGAGGGGAGGAGGAAGAAAGTGGGCCAGTAGAGGAAAAAAGGGTTGGTGGAGGAATAGAAGTGTGGAGAGAAATAAAAAAAAGTATAAACATGAAAAATTGCCTACAAAAAATCTTTCTTAATTTACAAGTGATCAAGTTTTTTGGGATATCTCAAAAAGAAAATATGATCAACTTATTTCTTGGGGCGTAGGAGTGCAATGTTTCGAGCATAACTCTTAATTACGCTAAAACCATGCTTGAACAGTTTGACCAAAGCATATTCAACATCAAACTGGATTGTTTGACTTTCCTTGGAAAAGAGCAAGCTTCTTTATGCTTTTAATCTTTTTGAACCTAGAACTAACAAAATCTAGCAAACAAGCAAATGTTGAAATGAGTACATGTAACGTATAAAAAAAACTCTCTCTCTCACACACACACACACACACACACACACACACACACACACACACACACTGTCCCCTTAATGGACCTAATAGCATAAACTTATCTCCAATAATAACTTGTAATTTTTTTCCCAAGGACCGTACTGTAAACAAAAGCTTATTATGTAGCCGCTCGTCTAAAATCAAAAGGTATATTAGCTCTTGTGCCTAAAGATCAGTCCAGAACTTAAAGGTTACTCTATGGTGCTCTTCCCCAAGGACCACTCTCCTTGAATGGGCGCGGTATTCACTTTAGCAAAGTCACAAACAACAAATAGCCATTACAAGTTTTGACAGGAACTCTAGTATTGACCATGGTGCCTCACTCCAAAGATCGGAGGAATAAGCCATCCTCTACATACCAAAACTCGAAACCAAAGAAGCAAATGAAGGGCTGAGGCCTACGACCATAGACGAGAGCAACATGGAACATCATCACTCAGAACAAGGGTGGTGGTGCAACTCAATTGAATAGAAACGCTCTAAAAGGAAAATAATGGGTAAAAGGATAACGCAATACAATCAGTAGTATCGGGCCAAAAACACCTAAGACCACATAGGTGGCTAACCACCGTATTTGAACTACAATCCAAAAGCCACAGAGCAACGACTCGAGCATCCCAACAACAATGTGTCCCCAACCTATTCTGGTCACACCCAAAGGCCCACTGGGGTCCCATTTTGCACGACACGTCGGCACATGCAACAGTCGATATTCAACGCTTCCAACCGGTCAAAGCGTGCACGCGCAAGTCACATGCATTCCCCACTTTCGTTGCGTGACTTCGTCACTAAGAAACTCATCTTCGCGCGACGCCTCATGTCGCTTCGATCGTCGCACATCGAACGTCGTCTGTCGGTGCACCTTGGTATTTGCCCAAGGAGGTTGGCCTTGGCCTCCCCCTTGGGGTCGGCCTCGGCCTCCCATTGAGGTTGGCCTTGGCCTTCCCCTAAGGGTTGGCCTTTGGCCTCCATCCTTAGCACTTTCACTACTTTTAAAAGGACCATGCACCGTCCGCCACCCTCGTCGCCCGGACGTTATCTCCGCGACCCCCATCGCCCGAAGGTCAACTCTGAGACCCCTGTTGCCCGCGCCCGCGCGCCGCCTTTGCGATCTTCGTAGCCCGCGTTCGAGCGACAACTCCGTGACCTTCGTCACCCGCGTCCGCGCAATAACTCCGCGACTCCTGTCGCTTGTACACGGGCGCCAACTCCGCGACCTTCGTCGCCCGCATCTGTGCAACAACTCTGCGACTCTTGTCGCCTGCACCCGCGCGCTAACTCCGCGACCCCCATCCGCCTCGCCCACGTGCCCTTTTTGCGACCCCCGTCGCCCGCGCCCACGCGCCAACTCCGTGACTTCCGTTGCTCGTGCGCCATCTTCGTGACTACCATTTCTCGCGCCCGCGCGCTATCTCGGCGACCTTCGTCTCCCACGTCCGTGCAACAACTCGGCGACTCCCGTCGCTCGTGCCTGTGCGCCGTCTTCAAGACCCCCGTCACCGTCACCGGCGCCCGCGCACCACACCATACACACTCTATCGTGCCCAGGTGCCACAATCATGTTACATGCCCCCCGGGCACCACACTTATTCACCACACTATGCGCAACTTACCTTGGTCGTGGAACATGCATCGACCAACACTCCGGAGTGCGCAGCAACTCGCGGGGATAGGCGACTCCTTCGAGACACTATCTCTGCCAGGGAGCGTTTTAACTCCCCTTTCACCAGGTTAACGGATCCTCCAGGATGCTACCTTGGTCCGTCGGGTAGATGTCTGCTCCAGAATGCTACCTTGACGGGCTCCGAGTGCTTCGGCACAAGGACTCATTCGAGGGGATATGTGACTCCTCCGGGACACTATCTCCGCCAGGGAGCTTTTCAACTCTCCTTCTGCCTGGTAGACGGCTCCTTCGGGATGCTACCTCGGCCCGTCAGGTAGACGACTCCTCCGGAATGCTACCTTGATGCGCTCCGATTACTCCTGCACAAGGACTCACCCACGGGGATAGGCTCGCTCTCTAAGACACTATCTCTGCCAGGGAGCTCCAAGTGCTCCGGCACAAAGACTCCCCTTCCGCCAGGTAGACGGCTCCTTCGGGATGCTACCTCGGCCCGCAGAATAGGCAACTCATCCGGGACACTATCTTCGCCAGGATGTTTGTGTGACTGGCCTACGTGCTCCGACACTGGGGGCTTGTGTCGGCACCCCTAGGGACTATGACCCTCGGGTCACTCTGAGACAAGAGCGGGTCTCCGGAGGGCATCGCGCCTATTCTGCCTGGCAGTTAGGCATCGGGTCTTCCCCACCGCTGCCAGGCTTGTGGGACTCTCTAAGGGCTTGGATTGGTGGCTAGATCAAGGGATTTTCTGGCCACACCGGCGCTGTGGGAGCCAATCTTTCCAGACAGACGAAGCGACACTGTGAGGAGCAGTCCGGGTGAATATGCGATCCGGCAGTCCGTGGAAGCATCGGCACCTGTGGACCCCCCGGTGACGTGTCATTCCCGGGGAACGCCACGTGTCAGTTGATGACATCATCATCTCAACCTCTATAAATAGGGGGCTTGAGAATACATTCGGGACGGAACAAGTACAGAACATATTCATTTTTTCACTCTAGAATTCTAGAGAGAAACATACATGACCCTGACTCTGGACCTAAGCATCGGACTGTGACGGTCGTCGTGTATTCACCCTGCGCCATTGCCCTCGGAGTACTGCCACCCCCAGGCTCGGTCTGGGAGGCCCTCGGGCTCTACCCCTGTGCCCCCCTTGTTATGTCCCCCATCAACATACTTGCCAACTGACTCAGACTGCATTCATTGTGGCACCTCCACGTCAACTGCGAACCCACTTTCCTTGGCATCACAATGGTTGCACCCTTAATGTCAAGGGGATAGTATCCTAAAAAATAGGCTTAACCCACCAATGAAATACCAGCAAAAATCCCATGGGTCGATTACAAGAACCCAATTAAGCACGTTAACCTCGAGACTTAATCGACCAACGAGGAGGATTAGAACCATCTATATCGGCAAGTTAAGAGTAGATCAAAAGGGTTGGAGGTGGTAAATTACCAATCAAAGAAGTAGCATTTGAGGACAGAGGATGACTGATGGTGGTAGCAGTAGCGGTGGCGTCGTGGATGAGATAAAGATTGCTGCGGTGGATGGATGGTGGCGAATGGTGGCAACAATGTGAAAAGAGTTGGGCTGGGTTTAAGGGGAGGACTAAGGGGGAGAATGCTAGTTTAAGGAAGGAGAGAGGGAGGTGAGAGGGGAAGGGAGTCAGAAGGAGAACCCCCCTCTCTTCCACTCCCTCCCCCTGGTAGCTTTGAGTAGCTTTTTGGTGGCTTTAGCAAGGGAAAGTTCAGAGAATAGAGAGTTTTTTTTCCAGAGTAGGTAATTAATCTATGCAATGAAAATTTCATTTGGGGGTAGGTAAATGGCCAAGAGAGCCACTTCATTCTTGTATTTTCGTTAATGGTTGTTAAGTCAACAAGAATGATGACTCCGGTAGGTCGAAAAAAAGAGAATGAAATACACTACTAGGGTGGACCTTACAAAATAGGGACTCCTATATCTATAGTATACTACCTAATAAAAGTGTGGATCTTTTGAAATCATTTTTTTATCACAATATCATTTTTCTACGAAAAACCACTCTCTTGACATTCAAACTACAGTAGACATGTCTAGAATCAAGATCCTTCTAAAATATCCATTTTTTTTCACTTCTCATAAGAGTTAAAATTAATATATGAATGTCTATCCACCTTCTCATAAAACTTATACTCCCTCCATCTGAAAAAATTGATCATCTTTTCCTTTTTGGACTGTTCCAAAAAAGTTGATTACTTTTCAAATGTAAAAAGATTCTGTAGGTTTTGTTTTTCATATTTACCTTTCTTACACCTTTTTTTATTAAATTTTGTTTCACATTTAATCTTCTACCAACCTATTTTTCTCTCTCATATCCCACTTTCTTCCCTCCCTCTCTCTTTCTCTCCCTTGGAATAGAATGAGAAACTCATAAAATATGTCTCATACCTAAATAAGCGTGCAAGTAAAACACGATCAGTTAATTAGGAAAAGATGAAGTAAATAATAAATGGATCTATTTTCATTGTCATCTATAACATGATGCTTCATATATATTACATGAAAGACCTTGTTAACGATAACATTGTATGACATAGCTTAAACATTTATCGTTTTTCAAGTGGGCATGAATTATAGCGATTTCCTCTAAATGAATTTTACCCCCATATTGAAGGGGTATTTGGTTCTGCATTTTAGGTTGGCAATGAAAATATGATAATACGGTTCAATGAAAAAAATGTAAAAAAAATGGACACGCATAATATTTTTCTTTTACTTTTCTATATTTGGCTTCAAGGCCTAGTAATTTTTTTCCGGGTAAGTGGGGGGGGGGGGGGTGGGTGGGTTGTGTGTGTCTCTTAGGTCTAGCCACGCAAGTATAAGTAATTTTGTGACCTAAAACTTCAAAATATAGAGCAACTTGACTTTCGTACTCTTCCGTCGATTGTCTTGCAATACTCTCCATCTTCCTGTTTTACCTACTCTTTCATAAGTAATTGTGGTTTGAATATTAATCTTTGTAACTATTATGTCCCAATAAAATCTCGAAATTATTCCTTTGCCGTTGGTTGTTAATTAAGTATCGATGCAACCTTTAATTGAGGGCAACTCCACATATTCTATAGGTCCACTTCTCTAAAATCTAAAATGTGTAAGTATCCCACACATAGTATGTAGATGAACACGTGCCAAACACATTCTATATACTACCATTACCTATTATTTACAAGAAAAACCACATTTTGCCTTCGACTGGGGTGTGTGTGTGTGTGTGTGTGTGTATATATATATATATATCTGTGTGTGTGTGTGTCGGATTGTATACTACCATTACCGATTTATAGTATCCTTAATTGATATCTACGTGAATGAATAGTTCTACATGCTTGCATCAGACATTAACTTTAAAAAAACTTATCTACACCGTCTTTACGCCTTAAGGAAAAGAGTACGAATTAATTTGATTTTAATAGAATGAGTCATTTTTATTAACTTCTGGTATTGCATCTTTCTATAACAAAATTACATTTATCACCATACCAGTAAGGGAGTAAATGGTTCGTCACTTATTGGTAACGGGAGTTATAGAAAGAATGCCCTAAAGCTTTCGAGGCAGCCAAAGATTAAAGTAATGAGATTGAAAGTGACCGACGACATGATTGTGTTCTGTCAACATCGAATAAAAAAAAATTTGGTTAACAAGGAAACCCCTAGTTCAACTATTAATTCATAAAGTGAAAAAGTATATCAAGTAGATAGACATTTTTCAAGTTTTGTATAAGAGAAGTTAATGACCTCTCACTGCACCGGCTTCTAAAGAGTATTAGTGTAAATACTAATCTTATGGTGGCATCTTTCTTAACTTAAATACGAGAAATATTTTATAAAATAAGGCGACCGAAAAGGATTCTGATACTTCTTAATCTACTTTAGACACAAAATTTACAGTGCTGATTAAATTAGACAATAGCATTGATATAGATACTACAATCAAGTAAAAGATGATTGAAAGCTAAAAGTTGTAAGACCACAATATAGATATGGCATATATACATCAATGTTTAGTCAGGTGATTATATAAAATTGGTTAAGTTATACTTTTCAGTATGTCTTGCAAGGGTCTAACACCTTGTAAAATATTGAAACGATAAACTTATTTTAAACTAGTACGGTTCTCACATAATCCTTTGATTCCACTATTATGGTTATAAAATAGTTTTTGTTAAAACTATCAGGCAATGAAAATGCTGCTTAAGATGGAACAATGTTATCTTATTTTGGTTTTGAGTTGTACTTTGTCTCTACAAGCAATATTATTGGAAGAAAGTGCAAACATTACACAATTAATGGTTGTATTTTTACTTGTGTTAGTTCATTGATCCTTCCAAACATAAAGAATAAATGTTACCTTGTTAATTGTTAAATATTTTGTTGCTATCCCATCTAGGTCACGCACACTTGGACCTCTGCTATCCTGTCTGACTCTACTGGCCAATTGTCTTGCTGGCCTTCCCTGGTTGGCTGGCTGCCTTGGCCGACCCTGATTGATTGACTGCACCGGCGGGTTGCCCTGGTCTGCCTGCTACACCGGCTTGCCGGTCTCGATTGGTTGACTGCACTCACCTGCCAGCCTTGGTCAGCCGGCTGCATCACATTTGGACCGTCGCGTCGCATCCGCATGTCGACTCCACGACGCCCGTTACTCGAGTCCGTGCATCGACTCTGAGATGCCTGTCATCTGCACCCGCGCGCCGACTCCGTGATGCCCGTCGCCGCACCTGAGTGCCGACACCCATCACCACACCCATGCGCTATTCATGCGTCACGTTCTCCTGGCACGACGCCCATGCATTGTGCTACTTGTACAGTTGTGCCTCCCGACTTTCTTTCAGATTATCATGCCGTCGGCACTGGACACAGTCTGCACGCCCACTCGCCGCACTGCTTATATAGTCTCGCCCCCCGGTTCTCTATCACACCCATGCCTTTATGTTTGTCTATCCTTTCACCGCATCATGCGCACCTAGTCTTGGTAAAAAAAAACATGCTTTGACCCACTTTTCGGGGTGTGCAACATCCCGCGAGGATAGGTGACTCCTCCGGGACATTATCTTCACCAGGGAGCTCCAAGTGCTCCACCCTTTCCGCCAGGTAGAGGGCTGCTCCTGGTTGCTACCTCCATCTGTTGAGTAGGTGACTCCTTCCAGACACTACCTTGGCGCGCTCCGAGTGCTTCAGTACAAGGACTCATCCTGCATGCACAGGTGTTTCCTTCGGGACACTATCTCCCCCAGCGAGCTCCAAGTGCTCCGACATGACAACTCCCTTTCCACTAGGTAAATAGCTCCTTCGGGATGCTACCTCGGTCCGTCAGGTAGGTGACTCCTCCAGAACACTACCTTGATGCGCTTTGAGTGCTCCGGCACAAGGACTCATCATGCGGGGATAGACGACACCTTCGAGATACTATCTCTACTAGAAGCTCCAAGTGCTTCGGCGTGAAGAATTCCCTTTCGCCAGGTAAACGACTCCTCTGAGATGCTACCTCGGCCGGTTGGGTAGGCGACCTCTTCGGAACACTGCCTTGGCACGCTCTGAGTGCCCCAGTACAAGGACTCGCCCGTGATATAGATGTAATATCCGGTACTTTTTGAGCTATTTAGAACAATCATTTGTGCTTCGAAAAATAAAAGGAAGATAATTTTGAACAATGCTCGAGAATTAATAGAGTATGGAAGCTTAAAACATTAGTTTTAGGGTCATTTTGTAAACATGAAAGACTTTGGAGGCTATTTTGCAAATTTAGAAATTTGGTACTGATGTGTCAAGATTTTAGAAAGATTTGTCTTACTAGGTGCCACCTCTTACTCCGTAATGGTAACTAATGAAAATAAATCAGCTAAAGAAAATTAGGGGAAGATAAAGGAAATTAAACAAAAGAAAACAAAATCAAAACAGAGAAACGTGAAACAGATGTGTGTGTGATGACATGTGTGTGTTGTGTGCTGTGTGTGCGAGTGGGAAGAGGGGGAAACACATTGCTGCTGCAGTGTTGCTATGTGTCTTGGGTGGGTTTCTTGGTGCAAAAGTGTGTGGGAGTGGTGATGAGGAAGAAAATGGTGTAGGGGGAAGGAATGAGGTGATTTTATGTGTGTGAAGGGCTTTATGTGTGCATGAAAGGGGTGAAGGGAAGGGGGCATCAGAAGAAGGAGAACTGCTGCTGTGTTTTTGCGTGTGAGTGCGTGTTTGAAGAATTTAGGTGTGTATGTGTGGATTTTAGGTGTGTTAGTATGTGAGTTTTAGGTGTAGTAGTGTGTGTATGTGTATTAGTATGTATAGCAGTGTGTGTGTGTCATTGAAAGTGGGTTTGTGTGTGTATTTAACTGAAAACGGGGGGCTGCCGAGAGGATGATGAATAGTGGATAGCAGTAGTCAAGCAGTGTAATTAATTGAGCTGCGAAGTGTCGCTAAAAATGTTTTACTATTCCAATAGTTTATTTGCCAATTTCTAAAACACGTTTAGAAATTTATTTGGACAAAGTGTAAAACAGTAACTCCCATTATTTTTACGAGACATATACTGCAAATTTGTTTTGGAATTTTTCGGTGTCTGCAAAGGACGTTAATTTAGGGTATCTATCAAAAGGGATTCTCGATTTATTTAGCATAAAAAACTCAAATTATTTTTATTCCAAAAATTTTATGAGAACCTTATATTACTGACATGTTTCATTTTCTAAAATTTCGCGTCATTCCAAAGTCAAAAGTTATTTTTAGCGGAACCGATTTTTGAGTGCTCGATTCGGACACTATTTCGAAATTTTCGGGTGAAAATTTTCTAAGACACTTTTTATCCCAAAATAACTTCTGGATGCTTAAAATAGCATTTTAATGTATTTTTGATATTTTTTCGGTGCGAAAATCACCAGGAGTGTTTCGGTAATTGCCACCCACAAGGGGGATTTTGGTAATTTTACCTATAAAATGTACTTTTGTGTAAATTCGCATACACTATGGATATTTTAGCGATTTTATTTACGGAAAGACTGTTGTAGTAATTTAAGTATGAGAGGGTGTTTTTGGTAATTTTACACATAAGGTGTATTTTGGTGATTTTACCTACCCAGTGAAGGGGTTGGAAGTATGCGTGAGTCAATGTTGAGTTTGTAATATCGTATTGTAAACTGTATTCTGCTCATTTGATTGTTCTGTTTAGGTTAAAGTAAAAGACTTTACGGTTAGACTAGCTTAGTTTCGGATCCAGGTAAGGGTTTCTATCTGAACTCTGGGTAAGGATTTCTATCTGAATCCTAATTTCGATAACTTGTGTTCGTAAGTATTCTTTCAAATTATTTATTGCTATTGTTGAACACTGAGATATGCATTGATATCAGCATGTCATTGTCAAGCAAACCCTAACATTGAACCTAAATCGGTTATTTGGAAATCTTATCGATGCTCGCCTTGTATCACATGCTGAGAAAATTCTATAACTATTTGCATTATTTTCTCTAAACTATTTTTCCTAAATTTGATAACTATTCACATTTGTTGTTGCTATTTGTTTGTGGCTGTTCTTGAATTCTGAGTGATGAATTAATATGAGCATGTTTAATCATCATTGAAACCCCAATTAATTTCGGTTATTTGAATTTATGTTAAAGCTCATTTTATTACATGTCGAGCATTGAATTTCTTGTTGATTCTATGATTGTTGTCTTTTGTGTTGACATGGGAATCTATTTTGTGGAGAGGCGTTATAAGGAAGGTCTGAACTGCATAATTATGCAGGGCTAGTACCTTGATGAAAAGGACTAGTTATCATACATCGTGCATGTGTACACTTTCTGTGCATTGCCTGTGTGGCATTGCCTCTGCCCATGATCAGTGTTCACTGAATTTGTTTTCATTGTATCTTACAAGGATTGTTTTGCAAAATGATTGGAAATGAATGTCTTGATATCTAATTGAGTTGAAACTATTTCCCATATCGTGATCAAACTGTTTGTGATTATATGGAACCTTTCCCCATATTGTTACCAAACTACTTGTGGCTATTTTGTAATCTTTTGAAAAATTATCCTCGAATTGGATCTTGTTGATGTTGTGCAAATGCTTGTCTTGAAGATAGAGAAGTATCTTGATTTTGAAATACGTTTTGTGTGACGTGAATTAAATAATTTTGATCAATGATAATGCTCGAGTGGTCTGTCTATGTGCATGATATGTTTTGATTTTGATATGGCTGAACTTTGGCAAATCCATTTAAGGATACCGAAAGCAAGACGCTGAACTGTTATGTCTGATGCGTAAAATGGATATTGAATTGGTTTCCAGTTGTTCAGGGTTGCTAAGTCACGATCACCCTTTAAAACGGTTGTTTTGAAAACGGTTAAAAATGATTGTCTCAAACTGTTTGTGCTTGTTGAAAACCCTCCCCAAATTATCTTTGAACTTGTTTTGAAATCCTTTGGATAATCATCATTGTATCTTAAAATGATGGATTTGAAAATGATCTTTAAATTATCATTTTGGTGAATGTTTATGATCTTTGGTATCTATTTATGATTGCTTAGGATCGTTTTTGGAAAATCATCAAAGTTTTTATGATTGGTTAAAATGTTTGAATTGTTTTGTAATTACTTTCTTTGTTCCTTGAGCAACCTCACTGAGCTGTCAAAAGCTCATCCTCGTTTGATTCCCTTATGCCGGTAATGATCAACTGTAGAATGTTCGGGAATAAGTTTTAGAGACTGTGTGAGATTCTGGAGTGCCCACCATTATTTTAGTAGTAGGACCTCTGCAGGGGTCAATAACGTTAATTCGTTCTGTAAGGAACTTGAGTTTGTAAAGAACCTAAGTTTTAATAGTTTAAGCAGTTTTTTTTTTTTTTGTAATCTTGTAATATGAGGAATTTTAGTTGATGTTTAGTTTAGAAACTCTGAAGTATGTGTCTGTACACAGGGTTTGATGTGATTTGATATGATGTGCTAGGTTAACGCTTCGAGAGTTTGGGGCGACAAAGCTCCTAATTTTTGGGTCGTTACGATAGGTGATTCCTTTGAGACACTATTTCTGCCAGGGTACATGCATGACTAGCCTACATGCTCCGACAGTGGGAGCTTTCACCGATACCCCTAGGGACTATGACCCCCGGGTCACTCAAAGACGGGAGCAGGTCTCCAGAGGGCATCGCGCCTAGTCCGTTTGGCAGTTGGGTGTCGGGTCTTCCCCACCGCTGCCAGGTCCTCGATGTCTCTCGACACCCTATAAGATTCTACATGGGCTTTGGACTGGTGGCTAGATCATGGGGGCTCTCTGGCCATACTTGCGCTATGGGAGCTAGTCTTTTCGGACAAACAGAGTGATGTTGTGCAAGGCAAGCTGGGTGAATATGTGATCCGATAGTCCGTGGAGCACCGGCACCTGTGAACCCCTCGGTGATGTGTCGTAATCCGGGAGCACCGACACGGGTCAGTTGATGACATCATCATCCAACCTCTCTAAATACGGGTCTTAAGAATTCATTTTGAGTATAGAAGAATAAAACTCATTCTCACATTCACTTTCTCACTCTGGAATTCTAGAGAGAGGAACATACAGGACCTCAACACTTTGGACCTAAGCAACTGTCGTCGTGTACTCACCATTCGTTGTTGCCCTTACAGCCCTGCCATCCTCAGGCTCTGTCTACGAAGCCCTTGGCCTCTGTCCTTACTCCATCCTTGTTGTGCCCTACATCACTATACCTGACATCTAACTTAGACTGCATTCATTTGGCACCTTCACATCGACTGCGAGCCTACTTCCTTGGCATCATTTTGGCGACTCTCCTGGGGAGGTGAGTATCACAGTGCAGTTATCCCTTGTCTGAAACACCCAAGCAACCATGCCTCATCAACGCAGGGCTACCAGGACTACCAGCCACAACCTCCAGCCATCTAAGAGGCTGTCATTTCCAGACTTGGACAATTTTCAAACTACAATTGCTCTTGCACAAGTCTACATATACCACTGTGATGCCATCACCTACTCCTTTGGGGGCTTCACCCTTTACCTATCCCAAGTAGGTCAGGTTCCCACACCCCCTGCCTAACATTGCATAACGACTCAGTAGGTGGTGCGTGGGGTGGCTCGAGCCACGCTACTGAGTCTCACCTCCATTCGCAAGCACTCCGATCCCTCGGGCCTCACGACCGTCTTGGTTGGGCATGCATGCAACACGTCCCGCTAGCCCTCCTTTGCCTCTATAACTCAGTCAGTCATCAATGCAAGCCCACTGTCCCAAGCCCCACGTCCCACGCACCCTACCTGCTCGCGGCTGATCACCATCCTCAGCAGCTTCTAGCGGCACCCTTGCCTGAGCTCCATTCTTCCTTTTTTAGGACTTAGAAAAATTTTGCAATTTTTTTCTTCTTTTATGTAGCCCACCATCGCTCTCATCCTATTTTCAACACTTGGAAAACTTTTCAAATTTTTTTTCACCCCCTCCACCACCCCTTTCATTGTGTTTTCGACACTTAAAAAAAATTGAATTTCAAAATTCAAAGGGGAAACTAGCTAATGATCCCCTCTACTATAGGCGGTGTGTGATTTCCCCCCTCTACTCCAAACTTAAGCACTACACCCCCACACTTACGGAAATTGGGCACGTTAGATAGAAAACATCAGTTTTAACACCGCATGGTCAACAAACGCGTTGACTAACCTTTAAAAAATAAAAAAGACATTTTTGCCCTTCTTCTTCACTCCCTCCATCAGACCCCCAACACCGCCCTGCCCACCCCCTTCCTTCCAAATCCGCCGCACACACTTCCTCCTCTCAGCCCAGCCCCCCACCCCTCATCTCCCCCCTTATTCGAACTCTGCACGCACTCCCCCATCAAACATTCTCTCCCCATTTTGCCGTTTCTTCCTCTCTCTCGTTGGTCAGACCTGCACAGACCAAGAAGCAGACCATCGCCAGCCACCACCGTCGCCAACCAGCCTCTACACCGGCCACTTCCATTTACCGCCTTCGTCACTGCCCGTCCTCCGTCATCACTGCCATGTGGAATCCCTAATCGAGGGAGACCTTTCGCCGCCCTAAATTTGACCTTCAACCCGTCGCCGCCCAATCGCCGGCGACGCTCTCTGTCATCAGCGCCCACACCATTAACAACCAGCCAATGTTTGATCTGTTTTTCAAAGATTTCTCCCTAAGACTACCCTTCCAAGGCCCTGCCAAGAGCCGAGAACCACCACGGCCTTTGTCGCCGGCCGGCCTCCATCATTGTTGTGGCCTCCGTCTCTTGCCGGACTTCATCGCCGGCAACCCACCACTCTACCAACACAAACAACAGCCACCATACGGAGACTTAGCTCAATCCCCAGCCTCCGTCACGGCCATTCTCCATCGCCGATGGGTTTGTGGATTTCAGAAAGGGCGTTATGATGGGTTTGTGAGATATGGGGGTTGGTTTTTGGGGGAGTTTATGGGTATGGGTGTGTAGGGCATGTTTGTGTGTATGTGCAGTGGGTTGGGGGGGGTTGAGGTGGGGAACCCTTGTGTGTGGTGCGGGGGGGGGGGTGTGTGTGTGGTGGTGGGTGATCGGCAAGCAAGGTGGGAGATATGGGTGGAAGAAGTGAGAAAGGAGAGATAAATGAGTTTAAAGAATGGCATCTAGCTAAAATATGGTAAGGACATAAGGGCATTTTAGTTATTTTATGCAATTCATAACGGTCTGTCTAACGTGCCCAATTTTCGTAAGTGTGGGGGGGTTTAGTGCTTAAGTTTGGAGTAGAGGGGGGAAATCACACACCTCCTATAGTAGAAGGGGTCATTAGCTAATTTCCCCAAATTCAAATTTAAACAAAAAAATTCCATTAGGCAGACCAGAACTGACCCGCCTGATCCGTGGACGGCCTGACACATTTCCCTTCCTTTTCCACAAGTTGTCCACGAGTCGACCCAATAACCCGAACACGATTCGTTTATCTTAAAACCCTAACCCTAATCTCTTTCACTAGCTCCGCACCCTTTGGCGCCGCTGCCCACCCTAGGCTTCTCTTTGGCCGGTAGTACACCCCGTCGACATTGTCCGCCCGCCGATGACCACCCACCTCCCTCCCTTCCTCTTCCCCGATCCCCACCGGTAGCCTCGCACCTGTCAGCCCCACACCGCCGCCGCTGCTGCTGTCCTTCTTTCATTTCTCTTCTCTTCCTCAGCCTTCCCCCTAACTTCGGTCAACCCACCCAAGGTTGACCTTCCCTTCACCCATGACGCTGACTCCTATGCCTACCACCAGGCCGACCTCCATGCCTTATCTAAGGCCGACCCCCATGCTAACCCTTATAGCCACCCCCTATTTGGCCCACCCCGCCACCACCGGCCCACCCATAACCTTAAGCCCTACTAACCTTCGAGCACCCAACTTTAGCCACCACCCCCTTACCCTTAAGCCCCTCACTTCAGCCTCCGTCCCTCTTCCCCCATTGGCTCTTAATTCGGTCAACATTTTGCTTCCCCTTTGGCCACCACTTTGGCCCACCTTTGGCCTCCCCATTTGACCATCACCTTCAGCCTCCGTATGCCCCCTTCAGCCATCCCCTTTCCCCCCTTCACACCTACAGCCAACCCCCTACCGTCGGCCCACCTTCAGCCACCCCTTTGGCCTCACCTTCAGTCACTCCCTCGGCTTCACCTTCGACCACCCCTCAAACTCCACCTTTGGTCCTCAACCACACCCCTTCACCCGACCTACCCCTCATTCGGCCCATACACTTCGACCTACCCCTCGCTCTCTCATTTTAGCCTTTGGCCCCCCTCCACCCCTCAGCCAACAACCAAAGCTAGCGACCCATCCTTTCGATCGACCGACCCGCTTCAGCCAACCTCTTTCAGCCGACCCCCCTTGGCCAACAACCAAAGCCAACGACTCACTCACACTTTGGCCTACCCCTCACTATCTCATTTTGGCCTTCGGCACCCACTTCTACGCTTACCTCAGCTGCACACCACCACAACACATTCCATCATCACCCTCATTCTAACAAAAAAAAAACTCATTGTGATGACATAACGTGCACCTTGGATGCCACCCTTCATGTCGCTCCCTCCCTTACCCATTTTGTCAATATTTTACACTTAAGAATTTTTTACAACTTTGACCAAACTTGCATTGATCGCGCCCCTGTGGCGATCGTCATACCCCTGCATCGCGATGCCTCATGACGTCCACGTAGTTAGTAGGTGGTGCGCGAGGTAGCTCGAACCACCAACGCCTCTCGTTCATTATTCAGCACCGGTCGCCGCACCCATGTGCCCATCGTCATGCCCCCGCGTCAACGCCTAAACATCCCCATGCTTCAATTTATGGTGCACGAGGTCGCTCGAGCCAGATAGTCCTCACCATCATCGTTCGGAGACTACGCCAACGACTCTCCAGCCAACAAACATTAAAAAATTCTTCTAAGTATGAACTTTCAAATATGCACGCGCTACACGCGTGGGTTGCCCCTCCTCGCATACCGCATGCAGAAGGCTTATGTTGCTATCCCATCCTGGTTATACACACTTGGACCTTTATTATCCCTACTGGCTACCCCGGCTGATTGCCCCGGTCGGCCTTCCTTGGTCGGCCGACTGTACCGGCCGGCAGGCTGCCCATATTTAGACCATTGTGTCTGCGCATAGACACCACGACACCCGTCGCCCGCACCCGCGTACCAGCTCTACGACACCATCATCCGTGCCCTTGCACCGACTCTACGATGCTAGTCATCCGTGCTCGCGCGCTCGACTCTGCGACGCCCGTCGCCGCACTCGAGCTCCGATTTTGTGACACCCATCGCTGCACACATGCACTTTCATGGGTCATGTGCCCCCGGCATGACGCTTACTTCAATAACAGACGTTGCCACACCCGTGCACCATTTCCATGTCACATGCCCCACGCACTGCACACAGTTCGTCGCGCTCATGCGCCACGCTACTTATACAGTCGCGCCTCCCGGCTATGTGTCATATTATCATGCCATTAGCACTGGACACAGTCCTTCGTGCCCACAGTCTGTGCTGTTCTACGTCGCGCCCCCTGACTCTCTGTCACACTGCTATGCCCCCTGCATTGGTCCATCCTTTCACCATACTATGTGTTCTTTGCCTTGGTCATGGAAGATGCTTCGACCCATTCTCCAGAGTGTGCAGCATCTTGCAGGGATAGGCGACTCCTCCGGGACATTATCTTTGCCAGGGAGCTCCAAGTGTTCCGGTATGAAGACTCTCCTTCCCCCAAATAGATGGCTCTTCCCGGATGCTACCTCGGCCTGTCGGGTAGGCGACTCTTTTGAGACACTACCTTGGTGCACTTCAAATTCTCCAGCATAAGGACTCATCCTGTGGGGATAAGTGACTCCTCCGGGGAACTATCTTTACCAGGGAGCTCCAAGTGCTCCGGCTTGAAGATTCCTCTTCTGCCGGGTAAAGGGCTCCTCTGGGATGCTAACTCGGTCCTTCAGGTACGCAACTCCTCCGGATACTACCTTGGCTTGCTTTTAGTGCTCCAGCACAAGGACTCACTCGCGGGATAATCAACTCTTCCTAGAAACTATCTGCCAGGATATCGGCGTGACTAGTCTATGTGCTCTGGCACTGGGGGCTTTCATCGGCACCCTAGGGACTATGACCCCCAGATCACTCCAAGATGAGAGCAGGTCCACGAAGGGCATCATGTCTACTCTGCCTGGCAGTTGGGAGTTGGGTCTTCCCCATTGCTGTCAGGTCCTCGACGTTTCTCGACGCCCTGTAGGACTCTGCATGGGCTTTGCACTAGTGGCTAGATCAAAGGGGTTCTCTGGCCACACCAGCACTGTGAAAGCCAGTCTTTCTAGACAGACAGAGCGACACTGTGCGGGGTAGGCTAGGAATATGCGATTCGACAGTCCGTGGAGCACCGACACTTATGACCCCCCTGGTGAATTGTCACTTCTGGGGAGCGCCACGTATGGATTGATGACGTCACCATCTCAACCCTTATAAATAAAGGTCATGAGAATTCATTTTGAGGACAGAAGAACATAACTCATTCTCACAATCACTTTCTCTCTTTAGAATTCTAGAGAGAAACATACATGACCTCGACTTTGGACCTAAGCATTGATGTGACTGTCGTCGTGTATTTACCCTACGTCGTCGCCCTCTCAGCACTGCCACCCTCAGGCTTTGTCTGGGAAGCCCTTGGTCTCTACCCTTACTGTGTCCCATATTAACACACTTAGCATCTGACTCGGACTGCATTCCTTGTGGCACCTCTAAGTCAACTGTGAACCTACTTCCTTGGCATCACCTTTTCCCTTGGTCTAAATGCATCGGCTTGAATTTGTAATTTTCTTTAATCAATAGAGTGACCGGTAAGACCATAGGAAGATGAATCGTCATTGTCATCAGATCAATGTACACCTTTTACATTCTGTAGAAGTTACGCGACATGAAATTGGCGGGAAGATAATTTTCAATCTTTTGGTGGACCCAGAAGATTTGAAACCAATCCTTACGAATATGCATCTCACTTTTAACTTGCACATTGTACCTCAATTAAATTAAAATGTACACTAGAACCACAAAAAAAAATTGATTGTTATAGAATATAGCGGACATGGAACTATGACTTTCTTATATTATAATCTCACTTTGCCATACATTAATATTCACATGTATCGTACTAGTTCTAGAAAACTCTATGACTAGAAACTAAACAATCCTTATTAAATTATGTATTAAAATAGACTATATTTATTGAAAATAATTTTGAACCAGATACCCTTTTTCAAAAATCTGGGTTTTCTCTTTATCTTCGCTGCTCATGACTATGCTCTATCTCTCATAGCGTGTTTGAGAGTTTTTTTTAAGGAGATAAAATATAGGAAAAGAAAGGAAAGTGGCTCATTTCTTCTTTTTTTCTCTAATTTGTGAGTTTTTTTAAGAAAAGAAGAGAAAAGGAGGAAAAGTTTGAGCATTTTTTGTCTCTGAATCTTTCCTCCCAAAATTTGGAAGAAACGGAGAGAAAGAAAACTCTCATAAGTAATATTTTAATAATGCCCATATTACCCTTGAGATTATGATGACTGAATTTTTAATGACTTTTAGGTCCTAGTGTATCTTACAAAAACCTAGTGCATCATTTATTACAAAGTATAATAATTGACACAAGTGGTGGTTAGCTTCATCTCCTGCAATCTCATGTAAGAATCCTGAAAAGCCGAGAACTTTGTTTGGCTGTCCACCCAAGAGGCGCAAGCTCATGTTAGAAAAAATGATGAGAGGTTCAAATTGTTGCGAATAGGATATTTGGGTGTTAGAGTTGACTCGTGACTGATAGTCATACTTTTGGTTTTACTTAATTAGATTTGGATGGTCGGATGTTTGTACGTAATCAACAAACGGAGTTGACTAGTTTGTTGTTTTTAATTATTACATTAACCGGTTATGTGAGACTTATCACATTATTACGGTATAAACTTTCTGTGATATCTTTGATGACCAATTTTTTTCTCCGTCTGTATTATGTTCTCAACTAGGAACATACTTTTAAGTTTTTGTTTGAATTAGCACACCCTTGTATAAGGGTGTACATGTAATGGTATAACTTTTCTTTTCTTCTGAACTCACAGACAAGAAAAATGAATGATTTTTCTCTTCAACTTACAAACAAGAGGAAGGAAACTGTATTATCTTCTCTTTTCTTCCCTTCTCTTCTTTTCTCTTCTCTCAAAACTTACAAAGAGGCTATTAAGGCATAATTTCAGTCAAGTCCCTGATCCCTATTAAGCCTGTAAGAGATTAGCAGTTGTTGAGTCAAATGGGGTCTAACCGTCAATCGGTGTTGATCAATTGAAGTTGAAGGTGAAGAGTGGCAAATGTAAAACCTTAAGGTGCTGGGTTCAAATGGTACCAAAGTTGGAGGTGCCCCGTGTAATTAATCCTTGATCTCAAGAACAATTTGCAATATTCAGTGACAAAACGAACACGAAGTCTTGCAAGCTTTTCTTCTTTGTATTCGAAAAAATTAGGATCAAAACTGATTGCATTTTGTTGTTTTCTGCACAAAAAATTTAAGAAATTGCAGAAACATGAGCTACGTGCAACCTTTAATTGTATATCTACTTTCATCTATCTTGTGGATCATTGCTTCTGGAAGGCAGAACCTTTCAGTTCCATATACAAGCATAGTATCTTTGAAGCAAATGAACCCATAGAAGATTCGTATCACGTTACCGCCTCATTCTGTGGAACATTGTTCTTCAAAGGCACCAGACCTCATGTGATGCTTCGACCCAGTAAACAACATAGTGATGAACTTCGGGACCTTGTTTCTCTAAGTTTTGTTGACAAACTAGGGTGTTTTTTACCGGAAATCTGAGAAGGAAGAGCTTTTGGCCGGATAAGGTGATTCTGGAACAGTTTTATCGAACCTATAGTTATTCTTCTCCTCATTTTCATAGATATTGACATACATATTTCTTCTTGGGTAAATTTCATAGTCATATATGTCAGCCAAGAGAAAAGAAAAAAGAATGGAACCGATCGAAATTTTCGTGTACGCTCTTTCTCTCAGTGTTTCTTTAGGACATCATTCGCCCACTTGGTTGTTCTCTCATCAAGGGAAACGTTATCATTAGTAACCTACAATGCAACTGATGGAGCGGAAGATATTGGTAGAGCCATTGCAGTCCGTGGAGGAGTTGTTCTCTGAGTCTTCACCACTCAGTTATAACATAGCAACTCGATTGTGATAACGGCACTGCCTCTTCTTACAGTAAGAAAGAAAACAAGGTAAGCTAATATTTCTAACACAAGACACAAGAGGCCGAAGATGGATATAACTTCATGCCATAAAATGCTTCCTAGGCGACCTTTAGAGATGCGACAAACTTTCATAAGATAACCCAGATGATGACTCATAGTAGTGGTTGATCTCAGGTATGTGTCCAACTCTTGGGCGATTTACGCGTACACTTGCTACAAGGAAGGTTGAAACACGTTCTAAATCTAACTCCTCAAGATTTGACAGATATTCAATACCATCCGGCAGCACCTTCAACTGAATGCAGTTTCCTAAGTACAGTTGCTGGAGACTCGGCATTACACCTTCCTTGATGATAATCTCACTTAGCTGAGGAAGTTTGCGCAAGGCTAGACGCTTAAGCTTATTAAACCCTGTTGAGAAGCATAACTGCTTTCCCATGTATGCATTAGTCAGTGTGAGCCTTCCCAGATTGGCCAGTTCTTGGAGGCATGGAACTAAATCTTCGCTCAATCTCGACCAATGCAAAACCAAGGTCGTGAGGCCTTGAAGCGAGTCAAACCAGCTGGGTACCTTCATTAACTTTCCTACTAGAATGAGCTTTTTAAGGCAGGGAGGAGCCGAAGAGAGTGCATCCGTTCCTAGGTACTCCTCGTCATCACTTACCATAAGAAACATATAACGAAGGAGATCCATGGATTGTATTGATTTGCACAACTCCTTCTCGTACTCTTTTCTCACCTTTGTTATGCCAATCCTGGTAAGCTGAGTCATGTTCCTCAGATGCTTTATCAAGTTTGGCTCTGCCTCAACACATGCTAGGACCTGCAACTTCTTTAGCATGGACACATCTGACGGTGCCTTTGTTCCGTAAATATAACAGAATTCGTCCCCAATGCTAAAAGGGTTGTAACGGTACATTATCAGGTGTCGCAACTTTTGCAACCTCATGATTCCAGCTGGTAACGTACTTACTTCTGAGTCTCTAATGTCTAGCGTCAGAAGATTCTCGAGTCTTGCAATGGACTTCGGAAGCTTTTTTATCTGAGTTCCTCTCAAGTTCAAGTACCTTAAATTAAATAATTCCACAACTGCGTGAGGCAATTTCCCAACTGCCACGTCTTCGAGATCCAAGACTCTTAGCAGTTTAAATCTGGACAAAAATCTAGGAATAGAAGATGGAGAGTTCATGGAAGTACAAAACACGAAGAATGAGCGAAGACCTGACAGGCCCTTGAAAGATTTCAAGTCAATGCCACTTGTTTGAATTGACAAGCGACGTGCTCCGTTGATCTCTTCACTTGCTTGTTGGCCATCATACACAACGCAAAAGTTCTCTTTCTCTGATGCTGATAGAGCAAGTTCCCGCATGAGGTCATGCATTTTACAAACTTTTGCCCTTCCGGATGTATTCCTCATTACGACTTGAAGCATGCTTCGATGGATGAGTTCCATAAGATAGTCTTCTGCTAAGAGCTCTGGTGTTTTCCCTCTAACCTGCTCCACAAAACCTTCTGCAATCCAAAGTCTAATAAGCCTCTTTCGTCGTATCTGATAATCTTCCGGAAATATACAACAATAGAGGAAGCAGCGCTTGAGTTGGTATGATAAATCATTGAAGCTAAGAAACAAAACACTCTTCACTTTCTCTAGGTCAGGATTGTTGCTCAACTCCAGATTCAAGCTACTGTAGCAGTTTTCCCACTCTGACTTCAATGTTTTTGAAGACATCAGGCCACCCAAAGACAGAATTGCTAGCGGCAGTCCTCCACATTTTTCAACTAAAGCCAACGCTACGTTCTGAAGCTCTTTCGGACAGGATACATTTGGATAGCTGAAGAAAGCTTTCTTGCAAAAAAGGTTCCACGCATCGCGTAATTTCAATGGCTTAACATGGAGAACAGAGGTCTTAACTCCAAAACTAGACGAGGCTATTTGTTCGTTTCGAGTCGTAAGAATGACCCGACTTCCAAGGCCCTCATCTGGAAGCAATCCATACAATGCATGCAAAATATTACTGGTCCATACATCATCAAATACAACTGCATACCTCTTATGTCGCAAGTAGTCCATAAGCCTCGCTAGTAGGTCCTTAATCCCCATGGAGCCAATGTCGGCACTAACTTTCTCCCTTTCCAGGCAATAGAACTCCTTAAGTATGCGTCTACAAATGTCCTCAATTGCATCCGTCTTGGAGACAGTGATCCAAGCATGGCAGTCAAAACATTTGACAATCAGATTGTTGTAGACGTTGGCAACTAGAGTGCTTTTACCAGAACCACCCATACCTACCACTGAAATGACGCTGAGCCTTAGTTCACCATCGGTCAACCATTCTGTTAGCAGGCGTTTATCATCTTGTATGCCTACTAGATGATTGTCTTTAGCAAACACTAAAGACTCACCATGACCCTGAATCAGTTTTTGAGCTTCCTGGGGGCTTGTTGCTTCAATAGCATAGCGTTGCCGTCTTTCAGGAATGGATTTGATCTTTTTGTTGATCCTCTGTAAGCCTATGGCTAATTGATGCCTTAGCCACAGATTCTTTGGAGCGTGCACTGATAGATGGAGAAATTTTGCAAATCGACTGCTCAATATCTGTGGTCTGTTTGTGCGGTACATAAACTCCTCTAGGATGTCTTCAACTGGATAGCACATGTCTCTCACATCATCGATCCAAGCTCTCTCTCCTTCAGTCAGGGCTCCCTTATTATCAGCATCCTCTAGAAAGGATCTCATACTTTTCAACTCACGCTTCAGCTCATCGAGTTCATCATAAGCACCGCCTATCAACCATGCTTCATTTTCTAGGATGGAAACTATCTTGGTGATCAAAAAATCCAATCTAACCGTCGCCATGTGTCCCTTCGATCTTTCACTTTCAACGGGCACGTACTCTCTAACGGTATGAAATCTGACGGGGAGAACAAATAGCAAGACTAGACGTTGTGTGTTGCTGTGTGTGCCTGTCTTGCTCAAGGAAAGAGAACTCTATAGATTGGAGACTAGAGAAGTGTTTGTCTTGGTTGACTGTGTTGTCTTCTTCACTGCACTTTCGTTGCAGAAAGGTTCAAATGATTTGGAAATAATGTGCTCCAACAAGTAATAATAATTTAAGTGGACGAAACCATGTAAATTGCTATTTTATGACCATCTTCACAAGTCACAACCACTTTACGCGCTTTGGTGGACCTAATGCCTTATCTTACCCTTGGTGGGCCTAATGGGAGCCACCGCCCCTTTCCGCAGATTACTTAATTGAAAAGGTCCTAATGGATACGAGGCAAATAGGTACGGTGTAATCGGAGTCGGAGATTTAACCAGTTGGGGATTGTTTACACTACAAAATATCTTTTTTTTTTATTAATAAGTTTACTTTGATTAAATGCCACTAAATGACATTTACTTTTTATTATTTCTGAAGAGATAATTGAAGATTCAAGAAGTGAAAGAAACCAACTTCTGAAAATGTGTCCCTATTAATAAGGGATAAGTGTGGTTGGTTACTTATTAGTGGGTAGTTATTTTCTAAGTGGGTAGTTTCTTGTAATGGTAGTTATTTTCTACAAAGCCTCTAGTATAAATATTGGGTCAAAGAAGAAAAGGAAGACACACACACACAATCAATCATTAACTAGACAAATTAGTCTTTTTCTTTTTCTTTAGTTTAGAGGCTTTTGCTGCCATCGATAGGAAGTTCAATTTCTAGACTGGAAACATTCGTGTGTAAACATTTGCAATCAATCGAAAGCTTTCTGTCATTTATGGGCGCGCAATCATTCTACTTTCTACATTTCGTCTTCATTTTCCATTTTCAGGAAAGTCCCCAGGCCCTAGGGGCAAAAAAGATCCCGCACTTTTAATCGATTGTGCCGTCGGCGCACCGATCAATAGTGAGTTTGCCCAGCAGCGCATACATTGGCACGATTGGTGGGACCTTTACCTGAAAGTGGGAAATGCCAATAATATGTTTCCAAGCAATTCCTTGGAATTTCAGGCCCGATTTGATGAATTAAAAGCCGATTTCTGGGTAAATTTGATGAAATGTCGTACTTCGGCATCATTAGTGCATAGAAAATTTAAACCATTGTCTCTTTCATTTTATATGAAGTCGACAGTGGATGATTTAATGGAATTTTGGTGTGATCTAATGGATTGCATTGATACAAGCCATGGTCAGCCTTTTCTACCATTGATTTTGGTAGATACTTCCAATGAATTACATCGGTTTGAAAACTATATTAAAACCTTGATGGGAATAAATCATCCATCTTTTTTTGAGGATATAGAGGATGAATTAAAAGAATGACGGGCTTTGATTCACAAAGTTGGATGGATGAGGAAAGAAGTTGAATTGCTCCTTTCCACGTTTGTTGGGGGTGAAAATTTAGAAGCCGGTAGTTATTCTTTGGATAATGAAAATAAAATAATGCCAAACATGGCTGAAATAAAATAGTATTTTAAAGATGAAAGCAACCAATTCATGGTTACTAAAAATTGCACGACTAACTATCAAGAAGAGTCGTTGCACAATAGCCAACTTCAAGTGTTATCACCAGACACTTCAAGTGAGTTATTCAATGAATTGCGTGAAAAGTTTTTATCGTGTTGAAATCATTTGAATTCTTTCATACAACTGGCTAAAATTTACACCAAAAGTGGTGTAAGTAATTTTTGTAAAATCGATATCGTGCCAGAAATGGCTGAAAAAGTTGAACAACCATGTCCATTCTCATATGAGATTGATATGTCAAAAGGAGATTTACTCGATATGGCTTGGGGGGCAAGTTTGCAAACCTATTTTTGGCTGAAAGCCGAAAAGAGCCATTTTCATGCGACTTGTATAGCAAGCCAACCGTGGCTGTCGATTTAAAATTCTCCACTGTTGGTGAATTTGAAGTTTTTGACACCATGAAAAATGATGAAGAATATGCATTTTTGGAGCTAATTGGTGTCACATTGTTTGGAGAAAGATCCCCTATTTGGGTTTGTGGAGCACACCAAGGTTGAGTATTAACTCAATGGTTATCTAGAACTGCAAATATAGTCAAATATTATTTGTTCTGTTTTTATTCACACACTTTGAAATAAGAAATGCTCAATCGATTAGCTTATCAGTAGCCATTTTATATGCTGATTGGGTTAATGACTTGACCAAAAATGGTCTTCATTTGGTTAGTAGCTTGACCAAAAATGGTTATGGTTTGTTTAGTGGTTTGGCCAACTATGGTCATTGACACTGGAATATGGAGAGCTAAAGTCAATCGATAGCAAAAATATTTTCACTTTAAAAAATGCAAGCCTATCGACAGTGACTGGTGTATCGATTGCAAATGTTATCTTGATACTGGTGTATGCAAAATCAAGATGGTGCAGTTTAAGCCAATATATGGCTTATCGGTCGTGAAATACTATCGATCGTGATAGGCTATCGATCGTAAAAGTCTATATATCGATCGTGAAAGTCTATCGATAATGAGAAAATACTACCCCTTTAAAAGACATGACTCTTCGCAATTTCTAAGTATTCAATTGCTTGAGTCAGGGGAGCAATGTTTGTACCACAAAATATCTTTTTTTACTAATAAGTTCACTTTGATTAAATGCCACTAAATGACACTTACTTTTTATTATTTCTGAATAGATAATGAAAGATTCAAGAAGTGAAAGAAACCAACTTCTGAAAATGTGTCCCTATTGATAAGGGATAAGTGTGGTTGGTTACTTATTAGTGGGTAGTTATTTTCTAAGTGGGTAGTTTCTTGTAATGGTAGTTATTTTCTACAAAGCCTCTAGTATATATAATGGGCCAAAGAAGAAACAGAGGAACACGAACACACAATCAATCATCAACTAGACAAATTAGTCTTTTTCTTTCTTTTGTTTAGAGGCTTTTACTGCTATCGATAGGAAGTTCAGTTTCCAGACTTGGAAACATTGCAGTGTAAACATTCACAATCAATAGAAAGCTCTTTCTTTGTCATTTATGGGCGCGCAGTCTTTTACTTTCTACATTTCGTCTTCATTTTCCATTTTCAGGGAAGTCCCGAGGCCCTAGGGGCAAAAAAGATCTTGCATTTTTAATCGATTGTGCCGCCGGCGCACCAATCGATAGTGAGTTTTCCCAGCAGCGCAAACAGGGATATTATGGATTATTGGATTTTATTTGCTCTTAACTAAATCCAAACAGATTTTATAAAACATAACCCACATACATGACTCCCCCCCCCCCCCTCCCGCGACACACACACACACAGACAGATACAAGCCTATAGTCAGCAACCACCGTTGCTCACTACAGCTACCATCTGCCATCAGTCGCCGCCTGCCAACTCTGGGAGCCACCAAGGCCACCCCTAACCGGTATAATCAATCCCACTGTTTGCTGCGGTCCAGCGAACTTTGATAACCACTACAAGAAACTGCATTTTTAGCGGTCGCTAGAGAGGCAGCGGCGGTCGCTAAAACGGTTGCTATATGTCACTTTAGCGACTGCAATTCCTAATCGAACACTAAATTTAGTGACCACGTTGACTATATTTAGCGACCGTTTTACGGTCGCTAAATATTTTTTTTAATTTAGATAATATTTTATTTAGTGACCAATTTAGCGACCGTTTATTCGGTCGCTAAATAATTTTTTATTTAACGACCTATTTAGCGACCGCGCCTTGCAGTAGCTAATTATTTTATAATTATTTTTTTATTTTTTTAATTTTGAAATATTAGATTAGCAACCCATTTATTTTGTTTAGCGACCGCACACATGGTTTTTGTAAAAAACAAAAAGGTCCAAGAACCTGTCCATATCCTGTCTCAAAACTAATACCAATCTGAAACGGTTTTGAATGAATGCATTGAAAGCTTTCAACGCATTCATTCAAAACCGATTCAACCCCCTGTCCCGCATTCATTTAAATAACTTATACAAAAGCTATCTACTCTACACAATAAGACATAAGTGTCGCATTCATGAAACTATATTTAAACATATGCATTAAAATCAATAAATTATGAATTGAACGAAAATTTAAAAAACGAGTTAAGTATATGAACTCAAAGCTAATTAAGCGTCACATGCAAATCATAAAAATAACCCCAACCCCTATCACTCCCCGGCAGGCCGACCAACCCCGTCATCAGCTTTTACATTCCTCGATGAAGTCACGATTGATGAAGGCACGTTCGATCCAACAACGTCCCCACCGTCCTGAGAATCACCGGCACTAGGGCCACTATCACTCTGCACGAAGCCATACAAATGATTCAACATAATATATACAAATCAAGATCACATATAAAATGACCAAAATACATAACTACTTGAGAAAATTGGTATTACCTGAAGTCTACGTCCGGGCATGAGGAAACCGTCTTGGATCATCTTCGTAATTCTTTCATCAAATAATTTCTCGAAGCACTCCTTATCTGTCACTTTAACCCGAGGACCGCTACAACTGGTCGCGCCTGACGACTGAGCTCTGCCAGCTAACAACGAACGTGTGGATTGACGACGGTGGCCGAGAATACGGTCCTTCTTAGGACCCCTCATAGCTTCTGACCACAAAGAGACCTTGTCCACTGTCTGGCTATCGTCTGCCTGGGAGTTGGCCTGAACTTTTTCTCTTTATGAACTCTGTATAAGAAAACAACGTAAATGTTAGAGGAATGCTACTGGCCGCAACCAATAAGGATACAATAGGAATACAAAAGTAATACAAAAGTTGTGTGCTCACCGCAAACTGCTCCGCACTCTCAGACACTCACTTCCCATCTTTGTTTTTGTGTGTGCTCAAACTCGCGAAGCCTTATAGGGGGACTTTTCTCAGGGTCCCCTTATGTCAAGTTCAGCTCATGCACAACAGATGGACGGGAACCAGCACTATGATTCATCTTCTTCTCGCTGTGAGCCATTTCCTTGCCTCGCTCACTCAGCTTCGCCCAGTCTGCTGTACACCAATGGTCCACCATCTGCCCCCACATGGCTTTGGAGAAGTACTCGGGATTGTGGTCCCTGGCCATAGATATATTTTTCGCACCCGCCCGAGCTAATGCTTGCTTCCTCGCATTGAGCATCCCTTTTTAGTAGTTTTCGGAACAATGCCACTCCCAGGCCCGCCTCCCAAGTTCTTGATCTCCATCGGACTCAAATTTGAAATAGTCCCGAACATAATTCAACACAATTAGGAAAAAATAATAATCCAGCAATAATGTACTTCTAAAACCAAATAAAGCAATTAAAAATAGACAATCTTTACCAAGAACTTCCCCCAGACAAGTTCCTTGTCTACTTCCGTCCACGACTTCCACGTCCCATAAGGTTGTGGGAGGTGGGCCTTGATAATATGACCGATTTTGGTCCTAACACAATCCTTAACAAAGCTAATTACAAGAGTAATACAAAAGAAAGATGCGTCAATCCCAATATAACAACGTATTAAGTTCAATAGGTGCGCTAAAAGATGTTCAGAATTGAGTTTGAATATTAAAAACATACTAATTGTTGAGGACATGACCAGTAATCCTCTACTCCGGGGTGGTTGGAAGAGGTATCCCAGGTGATACCTCTAGGTACAGATGCACTAGACGATATATATATATATATATATATATATATATATATATATATATATTGCGACAAATATCTTTCAATTCAACACGAAACTAATATTGTCTCACCATATACTGAAGCTACTAATGACGAAATCGGCTGCTCATCAGTAGTCGCGTCACCGATCCTGGGGAGGGGGGCTGACTGTGCCGAAGGAGCTCCGCGACGGCCGCCTCCACAACCTCGGGGTACACTAGATCTCGGCATATCTACAAAAAGTGGGAAGTGCAAAAGTTAATTGAGTTTAATTAGTTCACTTGAATAGTAAAAAACTTAAATGCAAAACTAAATTAATAACAATGTAGTTCGCTGAAATAATAAATAACTTAAGTGCAAAAGTTAGTACGCTAACAATGTAGCACGGCCGAGTATAAAAGACAACTCAATCTCATATAGTCAACTACTATCAATAACAGATGATTCAATTTAAATAATAAACACTACAAGTGCAAAAGTAGATTGATAAGAATATTTTTGCTTTACACATTCAATCAATATCACTAATAGACAACGTAACGTCTTCCTCATCCTCGTTATCTTCGTCCCCTTCATCTTCATTAGCTTCATCTTTGTCATCAACTTCTTCCTCGGAATCGTCATCTTCATCACGGAGGGCTTCAATGTCAACCCTTTCTCCAGCATGGCCTAAATCATAAAGAGGCTCATCAACAAGATTGTTATCATCCTGAAGCGGTATCACTATGGGAGCATCATCCTCTTGGTACATCTCAACGAACACATCAACATCAACAAATCCTCTTTTGGTCTTGATAATAATATGCCAATTTGGGTCCTTCATTTTCACATCCTTTGCATAGAAGACATGCGTTGCAAATACAAATGGTTCGTATGATCCAAGCCTTAACCTCATATTAACGTCTACAATCCCATGTCCACTAACTTGGATATCAGCTGTAATGTCAACCCATCTGCATTTTAACATTACCAGTCAATTACCGCTGTCATAATAATCTAGTTCAGCAACCTCCTCCAGTTGCCCATAAACATCATGCTCACTATCATTATAACAGTCACCTTTGACTAAAACTCCACTATTTTGGGTTTGTTTAGTAAGGTCAACTTCCATCGTGTTAAACCTAAACCCGTTGACAATGTACCATTTATAACACGAAACTAATCTACTAGAGCTAGCAACAAGCAATTTGAGACGAACATCAACTCCATCTTGGGCGGTCTATAACAACAAACAATTTGCATAAAGTACTAAGTTATTACATGCGGTTTATATTAGAAATGAGATGTGGTTTTAATACTTACGCACTTTCAGAACCACTCAGGGAACGCGTTGTTTCGCATTTTTTCAAGTTGTCCATCTGATATCCTAGGGTTTGCGAATAACACTTCCTCATCGTATTCACTGTATGTTATATAGCATCGTAGTTATATTATGTTCTTGAACTACGAAAATGAAGATATATAAACAACTACTTACACTATGAATGATGCAACTTCATTGCAATTCATGAGAGCGTACAATGTTGCGGCAATATACTCTTCCTTGGATAAATATCGACCACTCCTTGCTCCAAGTGCATGACCAAGATGCATGAATATGGAAAGACGCTCATCGAATTCTATGTCGACACTATTGTCATTGCGACCAAGCCGATTCATCTTTGTATCAGCATCAGTCTCAAAGTAAAGAGAACATAAGTTGGTAAGTTCCTCAAGGATGTAAGCCTCTGCAATTGAACTTTCAACGCAAGCTTTGTTACGCACCTTTTTCTTAAGGTCAAACATATACATATGTAAGAAATAAGTCATTTTCAGTAAACAACGCATGTGTGCAAGTATGAAATACAATTTAAAGATGGATGGGCGACATCACTTCACAAATGAATACATCCATTGATACTGCACAAGTCTGCCCACTCTAGCCTCATATGCTAAGTGAATGGTCAAATGCTCCATCGAGTCAAAGAACGACGGGGGAAAGATTTTATCTAACTTGCATATTGTCTCAACAATGTTTTTCTCAAGAATCTTAACATCACTCTCGAGGCACCATTAAGCACAAATCGTGGAAGAAATGGCTAAGTTCAGTCAATGCTTCATTTACTGGCTTCGGCAAAAGGTCACGAAAGACAATTGGTATAAATCTCTCCATGAATACATGGCAATCGTGACTCTTTAAACCATAAAACTTACAATCAGCAAGGTTGCAATAATGTGATATATTATATGCATAGCCATCTGGCAGTTTCAACTATTTAATCCACTCGTACACCTGTTGTATCTATTTTTTATCCAATGTATATATTGTTTTGGGCAAAACTAGCTTACCATTAACCATTCGTGGATGCAATTCACGCCGTATACCCATCATCTGTATATCTCTGCGTGCTTTTAGGTGATATTTTGATTTTTCCTTGACATTCATGACTGTATTAAACACATTTTGAAAAACATTTTTCTCAATGTACATAACATCAAGATTGTTGCGAAGGAGGAGGATCAGCCAATAAGGCAGCTCCCAAAAGATACATATTTTCTTCCAGTTGTGTGTTTTTCCAAACCCATGAATTTTTATCCTGGCAACACATTTTCTAAAAGGTAACGCATCCATGTCAAGGACATTTATGCACCTACATGCTTCATCCTCAGAGAATCTGTCCCGTGTTTCAACACGACGCTCCACAGTTTTGTCAAACTTATCTTTTTATTTTTGAAATGGATGATTAGGCGGTAAGAATTGTCTATGAAACTCCTAGAAAGAAGCCCTTTCCTCGTGCTTTAAGGTGAAAGCCTTACTCACTTCCATATAATAAGAACATGCCAACCTACCATGAGTACTCCACCCACATAACATACTGTATGCAGGGAAGTCATTGATAGTCCACATGACTGTTGCCATCAAGCTGAAGTTCTGTTTAAGAGAGGCATCAAATGCTAGGGCTTCAACTTCCCAAAATATTTTTAACTCATCGATCAACGACCGCAAGTACACGTCTATATTTTTATGTGGGCTCGTAGGTCCAGGAACGAGTAATGATAAAAACATGAATTGCTTCTTCATGCATATATCTGGAGGAAAGTTATACGGGACAATGATCACAGGCCACGTAGAATAAGGTGTGCTAGAATGCCCAAAAGGATTAAAACCATTAGTATCGAGCCCAAGTTGCACATTTCGAACCTCTGCATCAAAGGATGGGCGTTTGCAATCAAATTCCTTCCCTGCCTCCATCGGCAGAATGTCTCAATAAATCAAGAACTTTGCTGCGAACATTGCTATGCCATCTCATGTATTCTGCTATTTTAGAAGAGTAATACAACCTTTGAAGCCTTGGTTTCAATGGAAAGTATCGCAATATCTTCCATGCTATCTTTCTCTTCTTTCCACTGGTCGGTTCCTTGTGTGGCCACAAACCGGACACTCATTCAAGTCATTGTCCTCCTTCCAGAATAAAATACAATCATTATTACATGCATCTATCTTCTGGTACCCCAAACCAAGTATCATCATCATTTTCTTAGCACTAAAGTACGTGTCAGGCAACTTCTCATCCTCTTGGAACTTTTATTTATTAAGCTTCATCAAAACCTCTATCACTAAGACCATGCTCAGACTTAAAGTGTAGTATCCTTGTCACAGCAGATAACTTGGTGTGTTTTGTTCTTCCATTCCATATTGGCTCATCAGAGTCTTTTATCAATTAATAATACTTCTGTGCTTTCGTTTTTGGCTCTTCTTCCACATTAGGATTACAATCATTAAAATAGTTATCCCAGTTAATCCCACTAGGCCCAGCTTTTATTATCATATGTTGATACTGAGAAAATCCTAAATCTGTAGGACTACTATTTGAACTCAGTGGGCACCTCAGTGGGAACCCTCAGAATTGGTTCCCCGTGCTGAGTCCAATTTGTATAGTTACTCATAAAACTTCTACGGACGAGATCATAAGTTACATCGTCGGGCATTTTTCAACTTAACAGCTAGCAATCATTGCACGGACATTTAATCGTGCCATCATCCACAAAGTCTTGTTGATTCAAAGCGAAGAGAATAAACCCGTTCACCCCCCTGTCTAAACTCTTCCAATATCCCAATCCCACTTGGAGCAATCCTTCGTTGCAGCCAACTTCTATCCACTGACATGATATACATCTCTCACTGCCTGTTGAACCTATACAAGTCGAGTTCCAAATTAACTTTCAGTTTGAAAAAAAATATTGAGTAGTCACTTATAAATTAGTGTTAATCAGCTAAAGATTAACTAACTTATGAGGATGATTAGTGTTAATTATGGCTAATTAGGGTTAATTAGTGTTAATTAGGGCTAATCAGCGTTGATTAGGGCTCATTAGTGTTAATTAGCGTTGATTAGGACTAATCAGTGTTAGTCAGTTTTAATTAGGGCTAATTACGACTAATTAGCCTAATCAGTGTTGATTAGTGTTAATTAAGGCTAATTAGGGTTAATCAGTGTTAATTAGGGCTGATTAGGCTAATGACTATTGATCAGTGTTAATTAGGACTAATTAGAGTTAATCAGTGTTAATTAGGGTTAATGAGGACTGATTAGGCTAATCAGTGTTGACTAGGGCTAATTATGGCTAATTAGGGATAATCAGTGTTAATCAGTATTAAAATTAAGTGATTTGAATAATAACTTAATTTCACCTAATTTCACTTTAATAATCACTTAATTTCAGCTAAAGATTAACTAACTTATGAGAATGATTAGTGTTAATTATGGCTAATTAGGGTTAATTAGTGTTAATTAGGGTTAATCAGTGTTGATTAGAGTTAATTAGGGCTAGTCAGTGTTAATTAGGGCTAATTAGGGTTGATTAGTGATATTTAAGGCTAATCAGTGTTAATTATAGTTAATTAAGGCTGATTAGCCTAATCAGTATTGATCAGTGCTAATCAGTGTTAATTAGAGATAATTAGGGCTGATTAGCCTAATCATTGTTGATTACTATTAATTAGGGCTAATTAAGACTAATCAGTGTTAATTAGTGTCAATAAGGGCTAATTAGGACTGATTAGCCTAATCAGTGTTAATTAGTGCATATTGGGACTAATCAGTGCTAATTAGGGCTAATTAGTGTTAATTAGGGCTCATTAAGGCTGATTAGCCTAATCAGTGTTGATTAGTTCTAATTAGGACTAATCAGTGTTAATCAGGGCTAATTAGGCTGATTAGCCTAATCAGTGTTGATTAGTGCTAACTAGGGCTTATTAGCCTAATCAGAGTTGATTAGTGCTAATTAGGGCTAATCAGTGTTACTCAGTGTTAATTATGGCTAATTAGGCTAAAAATATATCGAAATCTGTAAACAACATTATAAGTAAAATAGCTCAAACAACAGAGTGCACTTTTCGTTTACCTAATTAACCTATGGAAGATGAACCTAATTAACCTAATTTCAACCAACCATGTCATGTTTCATTATCGCGTTAACATAATTAACTTAATTTTAACCCACCATTCAACTAAATCACATATTCGATATCGCAATCCAATTGGATCTCATCCTCTATCAACAATCTCAATTCTCAAATGCTCAATGCACAATTAACAACCTAAAATCATCAATTAATAATCTCAATTCTCAAATGCTCAATTAACAACCTAAAACTATCAATCAAATAATCAATGCTCAAATGGGGTAAAAATTGTTCAAAATGCACATATATGATATCTCAATTCAATTGGGTCTCATCCTCTGTCAACAATCTCAATTCTAAAGTGCTCAATGCACAATTAACAACCTAAAGTTATCAATTAACAAACTAAAATCGTCAATTAATAATCTCAATTCTCAAACACACAAATAACAACCTAAAATTATCAATCAAATAATCAATGCTAAAAAAAAGTAAAAATTGTTCAAAATGCACATATCCGATATCTTAATCCAATTGAGTCCCATCCTCCATCAACAATTTCAATTCTAAAATGCTAAATGCAAAATTAACAACCTTACATTACCAATAGTAATAAACAAGAGTCAAATTGTACTGCCCATATGATTTTTGGATAAGCTCGCAGTAGACAAAGACGAGCACACGATCACACAAGCACAAAATAACTAAAAATGTTGTTCAAATCAAAGAGCTTCCTGTACATACATAATCAAAACCCCAGCACAGCAAATGTTGATCAAATCAACTATGTTGTACGAGAAAGTCAAAGTGCTCAGTTGCTAGCACCACAATCAGGCTACTGCCCTGTCCCTATGTTTACGATAACAAACTCAAGAGAAAGGAAAAAAAATCCGTCCACCATAAGAAACTTGACTGGCTGCATCAACTCAACTAAGGCAGAAGCTAAACATAGAAAGGTTCAGAACCATGTTTTAAGAGTTTTCTATCCATAACATTTTCTTCGCCACTAACTCTGCATACCAAGAGGGGTATATAAGCACATTCTACAAAAGCCTCATCATCAGCATCACTAGTTCATGCTCTGAACAAATTGAAAACCCTAAAGGCCATGATGCACTCATTATGATGCCACATAACTGCAATACTGGAATATGCTGAAACACTTCTTTGAGTTTTATTTTTCAGCTTATAAATACATGTTACTAGGCATGTTCCTATAGCAAACTTCAAAGTACTGTTACTCATCCATCCATAAGGGTTTAATACCGAAAATATCCCACATGAGTGCCGAGATATAAATTCCTATGATCTAGGTTGAGAGAGTGCCTTAAGCAATAAAATTTAACCCGTAAGATTTCAGTGAATTTAACAAGTAATTTTTAATATCTTACTACTCTGCTGGTCTATGTTCTTATAGTCACGAAACTTTACAAGATTTTCAAGTCTAAAGCATAACTAAAGAATATATCATGCAATTCAGCACCACACACAGACCCCTTTAAAGATGCAAAGAACACAATCAGATGTTAAACAACTTTTAGTAGTCAGCGACTCTTTTTGGCTATTTATTATCAATTTTCTTTTAAGAATCATATCACAAAAAAAAAAAAAAAAAACAACAGCCAGACATGCACCAAGAGTTTGACATTATCAGCAATATATATATTGTCAATTTAAATCTCCTTGTACTTTGAGATATTAGGAGCATAACAATGGGGCTAGATCACTCATTTCAAACTAGAAAACCAGTTAATACATACAAACCATAGCCAATCTTGGAAAGCCAAGTACCTACCAGGGAAAACCATGTCATAAGAAAGATGTATGAGTCACTTAAGGCACTAACCTACATCAATTGCATTTGTAACCTAATAATCCAAATAGTACATGAGAAATCACTAGGTGCTGCCCGAAGAGGTCAAGAATTCACATCCTACATATGGGTAAGCCTTAATACCAAAAGGAATTAGTATATATATATATATATAGTAGTAACTTTGAGTAAAAATGTAAAAGATAATACATCTGTTGGAAAATGCACAACCCTAAAAATGAAAGGGAAGTTCATACTATCTATCTTGTCAAATTATAACTTACCTCGTTAGGCTTCACACACGGAGAGGAGGGCTTGCCGGTGGAGAGGTGGGCTTGGGCGCGGCTGCGTGGGGACAGCAGTGACAAGGAGCAACGACAACGAGTCTTTCGAGCGAACGAGGATGGCAGAGGAGGCGCAGGCGTTGGGCAGTCTCTTAGATGGCGGAAGAAGAGGTTTCAGGCTTTCGGCGGTGGGCGGTTGAGTTTAGGAGACAAAGAGACAGATTAGGGCAGACAATTTTTCATTTTACACCTAACATTTAGCGAACCCTGGGGGCGGTCGCTAAAATTAGTCACTAAATTTAGCGACTGCCTTTAGCGACCGCTAAAACTATCGACTGCAATAGAGACTACCTTAGCGAACGCTACGTTTAGCGACCGCTTGGCAGTCGCTAAAGACGGTTGCTAAAAGACCCGCCAAAAATATTTCTTTCACCCCGCCATTTAATGATACATTTAGTGACCGCGTAAAGTGACAGTCGCTAACATATAGTTTAGCGACCGCGTTTTCTTGCAGTCGCTAAAGACCTGATTTCTTGTAGTGAACCACGTAACGCTCAAGCAACCGTCGTTGCCGAACTCGCTACTGCAGTTCTCCACCAACTCTGGCAGCCACAATGATTGCTAATTGTCAGTCGCTGTTATTGCCGACCTTGCCGCCACTGTCTCTTCATCAACTCAGGTAGCCGTAACAACCGCTGAGTGTCGATCCTCGGCCGTAACCGAACTAAGGACAATGTTGCTTTTTAAGAAACCCGAATAGTTTAAAGCAAAATAATGAAAAATTAAAATATGCTGACCCTGTTAGATTAGGTTTAGTGGGGTAGGTTGGATCTAAATGGGATTCGGCGGGGCAAGAGTTAGAACATTAAAATAAAGATGGAGCAATACGCGTGTAGGGCAAATGGGGATAAGGCAACTTGGGTTGGGGAGGGGCGAGGTGCCTTATATAGCCATTCCTAATGAAGTGACTAGCTTAGTAGTACTTTGTAGGATGGAACAAACTTCTTTGCTCTATAAGAGCTGGGTATAAGGCATTGGCATCATTTGGTGGTGGATGTGAAATTTGGTGGGAACTTGGACTAGTGGGTTCAGCTATGGTGATTTAGGGTAGGTCTCACTGGTGGTGGGTTAGTGGTTAGTGCTGTTGGTGGGGAGTCGATGGCAGGTTAGAGGGTTTGCAAGTGGTGCAATATGGGTGGGGTAGAATATTTTTAGTGGAAGATCGAAGATAGTGGTTGTGGATTTGGCATTGGTGCAGTAGGTGTGGGTAATGATGGTGGTTAGCCAGTGGTTCTAAAAAACCATGTGGTGGCTATCTTTGTAGTGATCTTTAAGAGATGGACACAAGTCGTATATCAATTGATGGGCTTGGCTGTGGGAGTGAAAGGGGTGGTAGACTTTTATTTTTTTGTTGGTCAAAAGGGGTGGTAGACTTTGGTTTAATGGGTTTGACAGTGCTGCAGTGGTGTTGGGTCCATGTACAAAGAATGTGGTCAATTGTATAGTGTGGTGGGTGATGAGTTGGTGGTAGGCTTGGTGGCTTTGCTGGAATTGTAGTGTGGGTGGGTAATAGTGTACTAGTAGTGGGTCGATGGTGGAGTTTATGTGGTGGGAGATCAATGATAAGCTCTATAGATTTAGCCATGGTGCAGTTGGGGTGGGTGACAATGGTCGTGGATAAAATATTGAGTGTAGTGGTGATAGATATGAAACGGTGTAGCTGACAGCTGGGATCTGACGAGATGGAAGGATTCCCAGACAATTTAGGGTCAATGAACTAGTATCTTTTTTTTGTTAGACCACTCGGTTTCCGGACACCACATTGGGAGCCGACTAATCCGGGTTCGAGCCGGGCAGGACCACATGGGCGGAAAAGCTCTCCCTACCAAGTTTTAACGCAGCTGCATTCCCAGGGCTCGAACACGAGACCTCTGGTTAAGTTAGGACCATCCCCTACCAACTGACTTATGCGCTTGGTGGTATGCATTCCTCTTCGACGTCGGCGCCGCATGAGCCTAGTATCATCTTATCTTATTTGTTGGTTACACCACTACATATATATCATCTGTTGCATACAAGTGTTTTTCATGGTGGTGGGCATGGTGGTTGGTTCTGGGAAGAAAGATAAGAGCAAGAGTCTCTCTGACGTATGAATTGACGGAAGAAAAAAAACATGGAAAAAAACTCAGAGAGAAAAAAAAAAGAAGAAGAAGAAGGGGTATTTCAATGAAAAGAGCGGGAGAAAAAAAAAGCCTGAACAGTAAAGGGTATTTTGATTAATATGAATGTTGCGCTAAATAATTTGATGCACTAGTTTTTTTGTCTTCTGAAAATAAGCATCTTGGGCTATCAACATGACATGGGTGGATGAATGAAGATAGGTTGAGGTAGGGAGCCCATCCCAATGCTAAGTAAGATGGGCTTACCATGTATAGGTATCGGAGGGGTCCTGCTTAGTGTATCTTAACAATGCACAACAACAATACATTACCAACATACGCACAACTTTTATTTATTTTGTTAATTTATGGTCAATTTAGTTATTTCATATAATTTGAAACTAATTCTAATCATTCTAAAACTCGCTCTAATCAATACACTAACATGTTTAATTTAGAAGAAGAAAAATGTTTAAATTGAGGTTAAACAACTTACGAGATTTAGGAAAAAAAAAAGATCTAACAAATAATTTAAATTCTGATGGGTATCCTTATTTTTAAGTTTGACTAATTTCGCAAGAATAGCGAGGGTCATATTCAAACGCCTTGTGTAATATAAAATTTAATTCTAATCTTTTTAAAACTCAAGCTAATTAATACACTAATTTCTTAGGACTTTATTTTGACTACTGTAATTTTCAAATCATTACCTAATTTGAACATAAAAATTTATATATCTAAAAAACAGAAATAGCATATTAGATTTAGAGGGGGAAAATGATATTTCAATTGAGTTATATGTATAATCTTTATTCATATATAGGTATATATACAAGATAATCACCGCAAAAAAATGAATAATGTCATACGGAGACTTAATAAAAGAACTATAAGTTAATATTTCTTAATAAGATCTCACGACAAATAAACTGGTTATATCCCCATATATAAGAATTTTTAAAACATATCAAATATGAGATTTGAAAAGGAAAAAAAATAGTCAAATCAGGTTTGTTTTCTCTCTCCTGTCCTTTTTCTCTTCTCCTACACCTGCCTCCAGTTCCCCACACACCCCAACCTGAAAATCACCCACCACCACAGTCCCACACGCGTTCACCTCATTCACTATCATGCCCCTTTACATACCTATACAGACGCACACAAACAGTGACTGGAAGTGAAGAAAGAAGTTGGTCGACAACAGGTCTAAGCTGGTGGAGATCCGGCCGATTGTGATGGTGGTGATATCAGGTGGTAGTGGTAATGGGTGCGCCGGCAATGACTAGTTCTTGGTTTTGAGAGAGATCATCAGCGAAAACAGTGTTGGTGATCTATTCGTGATTGATCGGGCCACCGGCGATACTTATATGGGTGTCGGTGGCGCTGCTATGATATCGGCTGGCTGTGATTTGGTGGTGCGGTGGTGAGGCCGATCTGGTGGTGGTTTTAGGTGGACGATCTAGCCGCCGGCAATACTACGATGAGGCCGACAGTGCTGGGGTGGTTTGCAGGTGTTACGGTGGCTGTTTAGCGCTTGTGAGTGTAGAGATGGTGGAAGCGACAACGGGTTTGTGAGCAGCTATGGTGGTGCGCGGCAGTGGTTGTAGTCTTGGGGCTAGTGGGCAATGTTGGCTCCGGCGGTGCTGTGATGAGATCGGCGTCGACGGTGATTGTCGGTTGTCAGCAGCGACACGGTGGCCTGGTGGTGGCTCGATAGTAGTGATGCCAATCTGGTGTAGGCCCGATCTGTGGTGATGGATGTGGTGATGGCAGTGCTGAGGTGGGTGAAGCCGTGTAGTTGAAAGGTTTGGGGATGATTTAAACGGGGGTTTGAAAAAAAGTTGGTGTAAAAAAGTTACATTATGTTATGATAAAAGTATCTAAAGAAAAATATAACTGAAGGCATTTGTTGGATGTAAGAACCGTAGTTTTATGACAAATAGTAGACCTATAAGATTTAGAAAGCAAAGTCAAACATTTTAAACTTAAGGGTTAATTACACCTATGTTCTTAAGGTTTAGGTGTAATTACACTCGTCTAGATAAGTTTAGAAAATAGGCGCTTATGTCGTCGGACCTAAAGGAATACACAAAGACATAACGGAAGGGTTAAAATTACCCTATTGCCCATAATTAAAAATGATATCCCTGATTTGCCAATAGAAAGCCAAAAATGATACCCTATTGCTCATTCTCTCTCCCCGGCGTCTCTCTCTTTCTCTCTCCCACCCATCACCATCCATCTTCACCGGCAACCCACTCTAGGCTGCCACGCCCACTGCCCGCTACCGAGTAACGGGCTACCACCGTAGGCACCAGTCTCCCCACCACTGCCGGCCACAAACACAATTGATCAGACCACCATGACCCAACAACAGGCCACCACCGTAGGCACCAGTCTCTTGCTCGACGCCTTGCACCATTTTCAACGAGGGCAGATGGCCAACAACGGCTACTACTAGTCTTCACCGGCGATTGCCACCAACCAAACACCAATGTACATCCCCATCGATCGGCCCACCCACGGCCGACGACCGCACAACCACAACTGCCCGCTTCCACAGATCGGCCCACCCACGGCCGCTGTCGAAGCAGACCCACCACCAGGCATCGATGCACGCCATCGTACGGCAGCCAACACCATCAGCCACCCACGACCCCCCAGTCTCCGCAACCACCGCCAATTGCCCAATCACACAAAAACCGCACAACCATGTTAATGGAGAAGGGGAAACGCAGAGGCATGAGAATGCAGATTGGAAATGCAGAACATAAACTCATGGTTCGTGAGTGGTTCATTACAATCTCGAGTGCGTATGCCCCTAAGCTCCGTCTTTGCAGCCTACTTTAATTTGCAGATTTAGAAAATTAGGGTTTGGAAACCCTAATTTGCAGATTTAGAAAATTAGGGTTTGGAAACCCTAATTTGCAAATTGAGAATATTTTGAAGCCCTAATTTGCGGATTAAGATAGCTTAGGGTTTTGAAACCCTAATTTACAAATTGAGAACATTTTGAAATTGCTTCTTCAGATTTGCATTTAAACTCAACGGTCCAGTTTTTTCACTTATGTCCCTTTTAAAAAGTTGCCGTACAACTAGAAGAGAGAAAAAAACACGTGGGTTTGATAGCAAAAATGATTCTGTATATTTTTTTATTCAGTATAGGGGTAGTATTGGCATTTTAAAAATGCGTATTGATGACATCCCCAAAAAAGTACACTTTTTTGACGGATCCCTCACGGCTGGACATAAGTGTTATCTTTTTAACGTTTGTGGATACAGTTTGTTACCTTTTGAAACTTTGTATCATTGACTGTAATTATACCTAAACCTCAGAGACATAAGTGTAATTAATCCTAAACTTAAACATCTTCAAAACTATATGCTTTATCTATATACTTATATTCTAAGTATTCTTTTTTACATTAGCACCTCAAAAACACTTCAGGACAATGACACATCTTTGCCGATTGAACGTCATCACATGCATTTTACAAAAATTAGGAAAAGACAAATATATAAAATTATTCAATTTTATATTTTCGTTTGTTAAAATTATTTCGGCAAAAATGAATAACTCACTTGAAATTAATGAGATGTCTATAAGTCATCTAAATTTTCACTCAATTACTATTAATATCTATGAGGATATTTCTGGTTATTAGCACCTTAAAGACTCTCTAAATCTAAAGGATAAGATTTATATAGGAAAAAGTAGGGAATGACCCTCTACTTTACACGTTGTGCGATTTGCCCCACATTACTTTAAATTTAAGCACTAAACTTCCCAACAGTTACAGAAAATGGGCACCTTAAACGGAAACCGTTAAATATAACAGCGCGTGGTCAACACGCGCGTTGACTAACGATTTTTTTTTTTGTAAATGACGTTTTTTGCCCATTCTGTTAGGGATAATTAACTAATGACCCCCTGTACTATATACGGTGTGCGATTTCTCCCCCCTACTTTAAACATAACCACTAAACCCCCCCACACTTACGAAAATTGGGCACTTTAGACGGGTCTGTTATGAATATTCGTGAAATGACCAAAATACCCTTATTTCCTTACCCTATTTAAGTTTAATACCATTCTTTCAACTTCTTTTTCTCTCCTCTCAAACTTTTTACTCAATCCCACATACACACACTCCACGCACACCCAGTACACACACACACACACAAACATACACACACATACCCTAAACCCACACATAGACGCGCACCCACTGCAAACATACACACACCCTGCTCGCATGCGACTGTGGCGGCAACGTCATCGCGAATCTGGTGCAGCCCCAGCGGCGTGTAGCCAGTCACGGTGGTCATGTGACGCTGTTTGGCGCGATGTTGCGGATTGGGCTGGCACGACGACGAAGGTTAGACTTGCGATTTGGGGACGTGGTCATCGATCTTGGTGGCAGGGATCTGGACAGATGTGCGGCAATCAGACGCCGATAGCCTGTGTTTGTGGGGATTGATGTTACCGGTGTTGATTGCGTCGGTCGGTTGGTGGCCGATCAAGAAGCCCCACTGGCTTGCAGACGCAAGGCAGTGGGAAATGGAAGCGATGAGGCAACTCACGACGATGTGTAGTCGGATAGTATAAAGTTGGGGGAGTTGGCCGGAGTGGTGGTTACTGTGACGCTAATCATGGTAGTTGTTGCGTCGGTGATATACCAACGGCAATCGTGGTTCCTTTATTTTTTTTTTAACTCTCTGTTGGTCGGAGAAAAAGACTATTTGTTGTGCTCATTTAATCACCGATTGTAGCGGGGTTTGACCAGATGAGGAGGTGTAGATTGTGGCAATCCCTTGTTTGCGGTGAATCTGGTAGCGCATAATGGGGTGGGGGACTGGTTTGACGGGTGTGGGGGGGGGGGGAAGGGGGGAGGCTCATGGGAAAATTATAATTTAAATTTAACGGTTGCAATCTAAGGTGCCCAATTGCTGTAAGTGTAGGGGCGTTTAGCGGTTAATTTTGAAGTTGAGGGGGGGGGGGTGCACACCGTGTATAGTACAGGGGTATTTTGGTCATTTCACGCTATTCATAACGACCCGTTTAAGGTGCCCATTTTCTGTAATTGTGGAGAGATTTAGTGCTTAAATTTGAAGTGGAGGCGGGCAAATCGCACAACGTATAAAGTAGAGGGGTCATTTCCTACTTTCCCCATTTATATATAAGCGTTTAGAATTAAAACGAATATGTAAAAAGTGCCACCCTTTTTTTCGCAATTATAATTATATTTGTTAATTAGGATTCATGTTACCAGCAGGACTGCTCAATTATTCTAAATGCTAAGTATATATTCATTTGAAATGATGCTTTATGATGTAAAATAAAAACTTAAAGAACCAAATATCTAGCGACGGCACTGTAACACAATCTACTCATTTTTCTTTCAACTTACAATACAAAGGAAATCAAGCAAAGATATATATATATATATATATATATATATATATATATATATATATATATATCATCTCCCTATATATACCCTATATATATATGGAGCTGATCCGTTAAGAACGCGGGCAAACTGGGATATTTTGCAAGCGCGATCTGACCGTCCATCCTGAAGATGGACGGCCCAGATCGTGCCTTTTTCGAAAATTGTCAGTCGTCCGCAACATAGTGTCGCGGATGGACTTTTTGACCTTTTTGCCCCTCCGCCCCTGTCCGCTACACTGTATGGCGGACAACATTCAAGTTCTGACACGTGACAGCAAAAAAGGCATCCGCTATACAGTGTAGCGGACGTCTCCTACGCTGACACTTGTCAGGGCCTGTCTCGTCCCCCGCCAAGAAAGTCTCCCAGCAGGTCTTTATTTCTGCACGTGTCAGAGTGTCGGGAATAATTTCCGATATACAGTATCGCGGACATTATTGCCCATATACCCAAAAGTTGCCTATTTCTCAGCTCTTTCGGCAAAATTTTCTTCTCCTTCAGATTCACTTGCTTCCATTTTCGGCTTCCCTCAAGCTTCGAGTAACACTTGCTTCAAGTTTCAGTCAAGGAAGGTAAGTTTCTAATCTCAAATGTTTTCTGGGGTGGATTGACTGATAAAGTATATATATATATTTTTTGACAAAAAAGTATAGATTTTTTGTGATGTTCTAGAAATTTGTCAGGATGGACGTTAACTTGTCATGTTCTAGAAATTAATTTGTTAACTTTAAACAAGTTTATTGTAGTTAATTTTGATTTTTTTTAGGTTCGCTAATTTCGACAAATGTATTATATTTATATTCGAATTTTTTGAGATACGTATGTTGTATTTTGGCATGATGAATTTGTCTATTTATCTTAGTAATTTTAATTTGTTAAGTTCAATAAATCTATAATTAGCAAAATGAGATACTTTTGAGATTATGTATATGGTATATTTGTCATCCTAAATTGGTCTATTCGTCAAGATAATTTTTAGGTAATATTTGCAGTTAAAAATGCCATTTGATTGTTAAGCGTAGTCTATTTCTAAATAGGTCTTGTTTCACAATGTCTGATTTCGTGTTAAGCTCCAACACCCCCGTAGATGATAGTGATCCGTATCTAGGACGAACCTTTCAAACATTGGAAGAAGCTGGAGAATGTTTTCGAGCGTATTCACTGAGTGTTGATTTTGGCATTAGAATAAAGACTTCAAAAACGAGCAACATAACGAAAAAGATATGCTCTCGCTTATACGAGTTTCATAGGGGCAGAAACCCAGTGCAAAATAAGACACGCGTAGGCAACGATGACAGTGATGACAAAATAGGATATTCGCACAGAAGACGGGACTGCTTTGCGCGAACGACTTGCCAGGTCAAGATGTTCGTAAGCTATAAAGCCAAGCAAGATCATTGGCTTATTACCAGCTTGCAACTAGCACACAATCACCCGTTAGTAACCCCTTCTAAGGTGAGTCAGATGCATCAACACAAGAAGATGGGTAAGGTCGCGAGGAGCCTCATTCACACAATGATCGATATGCAGATAGGACCTACCAACATTGTTAATGTTCTTACTGAAAAGGCCGGGGGAATTCAAAATTTGAACTTTAACACGACAGATGTTCGTAGCGCGGTCCGAACACATAGACAAGCCGCGTATGACCACAATGATGCTCAATCCACAATGAGCCTATTGAAACGTATGCAGATGGAGGACCCGCAGTTTACCTTCGATTATAAACTTGACGACAAACATCGAGTTAGCACAGTTTTTTGGGTCGACGGTCGTTCGAGGCTTGCTTATAAGCATTTTGGGGATGTTGTGACTTTAGACACCACATACCGCACCAACAAGTACTCGATGCCGTTCGCCCCTTTCACGGGGGTCAATCATCATTATCACTCCATCCTGTTCGGGTTCGCCTTGTTAAAGGACGAGAGCGAGAGTTCTTTTGAATTGTTGTTTAGGGCGTGGCTGGAAGCCATGAACAACAAAGCACCGAAGGTTATCATCACCGATCAAGATTTGGCAATGAAGAAGGCTATTGCCACCGTCTTCCCAGATACTTGACACAACTTGTGCACTTGGCACATAAGCAACAAATACCCCAAACGTTTGCATCACGTGTATGCAAAGTTTCCAGACTTTAAACTGGGTTTTGACACGTGCGTTAGCGAGTCATTAAAGATTGAGGAATTTGAGGAGAGGTGGGAAAAGCTTGTTGAGGATTACTCATTGCAAGACAACAACTGGCTCCAGCACTTGTACAAGCTCAAAGAGCAATGGATTGGCGTTTACACGAGGAGGCATTTTTCTGCGGGCATGAAAACGACGAGCAGGAGTGAATCTATGAATGCCACGTTCGATAGTTACGTGGGTACAACTACCAATTTGAAGAGTTTCGTCACATCCGCACAGAAAGCGGTTGCGTCATTATTCGTGAAAGAAAGGGCTGCAGACTTTGCAACCACGTACAAACAGAGGAGAAGGTTGCTTGAGACCCCGCTGGAGCTGAACGGTGCCAAAGTCTATACGAAGGAGATCTTCTTGCTATACCAAGTAGAGCTGCAAAAATCGGGATGATACTGTATAAACAAGGTGGCAGAAAAGTCTACGCGTGAGTACAAGGTTTATTCGCTCGTGAATGACCTCGTTCTTGAAAAGCTGCGCAGAATGTATACGGTGAGCCACGACACATTGACGGACTCGATGACATGTGTTTGCAAGAAGTTTGAGTTCCATGGCATCCTGTGTAGACACATTCTGCGGTTTTTCACCCAGAAGAATATCAGGACATTCCCCGATAAATAAAATACGTCTTGCCACGGTGGACGAATGGTGCCAACAGGTTGCACGGTACCATTGGCTTTCCGGAGCACCCGTATACTGACTTTGAAGAATCAGAGACGTTGTGGTATAATCATCTGGTGACGATGTTCACCCGTTTGTCCGTAAAGGCTACTGCTACAATGGTCGGTTATAAACATCTCCTCGAGGTAGCTCAGCAGCAAGAGCCCATCGTCGACCAGTTGGAAGCAGCTTCAGTCACTGATGCGGTGGACACCGAGACTACGACGGGATCAGAAGATGACGAGCCGGGGGAGGAAGACGACAATGATATCCGGCCGTTGGATGGACCTATGAGAGGCCATCAAATCTAAGTTTAAGTTTTTTTTTATTTTTATTAGCACCGTCCACTATGTAGCGGACGGATCTGAAGAGGCTTAAAATTCCAACACTAGAAAATTTTGTACCCCTTTTATGTCCGCTATACAATGTAGCAGACGGATATGCAGAGCCCTTTTGGTGTCTGCTATACAATATAGAGGACGGAATTGCATAATTTTTTTTTGGTGTTCTTTTATGTCCGCTATACAATGTAGCGGACGGATATGTCAGAAAAAACTTTTGGTGTTCTTCGTGTTCGCTAGACAATATAGCGGATGGCATCGCAGAAAAACTTTTGGTGTTCTTTTTTTCCGCCACACAATATAGCGGACGGCATAGCAGAAGAAACTTTTGGGGTTCTTTTGGTCCACTATACAATGTAGCGGATGACTATATCCTATTATATCTATTAATCAGATCGGGTAATCATCTTATCAGTCCGTCCGTTTCTCTCTCTGCCTCGAACATCTAACTCAAGCCTCTACCCCATCTACGGCACCCCACAGCGACATTCCCGGCATGATGGCTTTTGATTCATCGAGTAGCAGTGAATTTATTGGCAACATGAACCTTGCAGGCAGACACTTCTTCAAGGTCACGATGCCTGGTTTTGAGAATGAACTTGTAGGCCATGCCTCTTTCTCTGTGTTTTCGTGTGTTAAAAGTTTGATCTTTGGTTAAAAACTAACATATTTTTTTTATTGTGAATATGTTAGGACATACCGGTAGCCTTTTCCGATCGACTTACCACAATTTATTTCAATTCAAGATTAATTAGCCGCAAAGGGTCATGGCATGTAAGAATCAAGCTAAAGCCCGGCCGACCCCAAAAGCAATTCGCAGAGGGTTAAAACGAATTCGTGCGGCAGCATGGCCTCCAACTCGGGGACTTTGTAGTGTTTGAACACATTGGAGCGTGAGATTTTCATGTTTTGATATTTGATCGAAGCATATGTAAAAAAATATCTTTCCCCCAATGTAGCGGCCTAAATTCTGTTTATTATGAATGAATAAATTTATGTTGATGTTCATTATTTTTCCGAATTTTTTCTCGCTTAATTGTGCCGTTTGAGATTCCGCCGATATTGAGGTTGTTGATTGTGAATCGTACGTTATTTATTGTTTATCGATACTGAGATTGTTGATTCCGTCGCTACAACAAGTCTTTAGGCGCCAATTTATTAAAACAGAATTATCGCCGTCAGCTACAATGTCTACAGGATGGCGCAGCATAAATTCCCAACACTTGAAAAATTGAAATACGGGGTTCGGTAATTAGAATGACATGTGGATAAGTGCTAGTTAGAATGCAATCCTAACATGCATTAGGATGAGATATATATATCACTCTTCATTTGACATATACTCATCAGATAAGTACTGATCATTGGTTAAAATATTGTTTCTCTCATTTGAATTGAGGTGCCTCCCACTACCATCGGTCATTTCTTCCGCAAGTTGAAGCATGTAAAATCGTTTTCTACGCAGCAACATCCGGTTATTCTCCATACGGATTCGGCACACAGCTTTCTTACACTGCTTAACATTACGCCTTGACATACTAAGTGAACGGACTTGCGGCACATGTGCTCTCAGCGTGGTGAGATCTTGGTGTAGCGCTTTTGATTCCTTAACTCGATATGCCCATTATCTTCGTAAACCTGCATAATACTCTCTCGGATCCGTGTACTTCACTTCTTTGTAGTCGTCGTTCCTTTCACACAACAACCACACAGTCTCACGTCCCCGATAACTAGAACTACCAGGAACTCCTGCCATTTAACTTAGGTACATCTAATGCGATGAGCATGGCTAACATATATAAATAAGCCCACACACACAATATATTGGTGTGATAGCTACACAATAGCCTGCCCGTATAGTTGTGACAAGACAAGTCTCTAGACACTGATACCCTGCTTAATTGGTAGTTGGAGACAACAGCATGTCCGTGTCAGTGAAAAGACCAGTCTTTGGTGACAAGACAAGTCTATGGACTATTGCAGCGACTTGTCATATCTCATAAAGTTGAACCTGTAGCATCTCATAAAGTGGTCCCGTTTCAAAGTATATATAAGTACCTGCATTGAATGAAAGGGCAAAGGGCATAGAGTGATATACTCCCAGTTTCATAATAACTCTGGAAATGTCATATACTCCACGAGATATTTTTGAAGCAATGGGTCGTTACTGGGCGGGCGAAGATGAATTTCATTATTCTTTACGTCCAAGTTTGGGGGACTCATCACGCTATGTTAATACATTACATGCAGAATGGTCTTATCAGATGAATGAATATGAGGTCTTAGTAGCTGATTCACGGCGCATGAATATACCCATACCTCGACAAAAGGCAATCAACATGCCTCGAATTACACACATGGAGCTTGAAAGGGCACTGCATCGAATACGTGAAGAAAATAATAGAATGAGAGTTCGTCAAAGTAGGCATAACTTACGTCGTATGGCACGTGATGCACATGAAGATGGCAACAACAATGAAGCACAAGTATACTGGAACATGAGCTTCGAACTTGGATCTGTTTCCGATGCTCCAGTGTCATATTAAGATGACTGAAGATGCTCCTCCAATGTGACGCTGTGTCAACGATGCTGCTTCTTTGTAATTTAACAGTTAGTTTTTGTTTACAGGGCTGTCTGCTTTATTATGTAGCGGACGGCCCAGCAGAAAGACAGTCTCCCACACTTATTTTTTTTTTGTCTCTCTACAACCGCCATACTATATAGCGGACGGCCAAGCAGAAAGACAGATCTCCAACACTTAGGGGCCGTTTGACAGGCCTTTTTTTTGCTCTTTTTTGACCCTCTTTTTTTTTTTTGGCAAAAGCCCATAATTTCTTGCTGTTTGGTTGGCTTCTCTTTTTAAAAAAAGCCAAAGAGATCAAAAAAGCCAAGCCATTTTTAAAAAGAGCTCAAGGCTCTTTTGCTCCTCTCTTTTTCACGCGTGGGTTCAGCCTCACTAATGAGGTCTCCCATTCGAGCCTCACTAGCAGCAATTGGTTGTATTTTCGAGCTGGGTATAAAACCCATTTTTAACGAAAATTTCTCATCTCTCTCTTTCTTCTCTCTCTCGCCCCCTCCGTTCGAAAGCCCTACCACCGGCTAGACATCAAACATGGTCGGCGATCGAGGGCGAGCTGGGTTCAACAGATCCCCGAGCTGGGTAGTCATCGGCTTGTTTCTCTAGGGTTTCTGGGGTTGGTGGGTTTTGGGTGAGCTGGGTTTCGTCGGCGACGGCAGCGGAGAGGGGCTGACGGAGAGACGATCGAGACGATCGAGATGATCGAGATTGATGGGTCGTCGTCGCGTGGGGCAGCGGTGGGGGATTGATGGTGGCTGCGTGGGGTGGGTGGGTCGGCGATCGACGGGATGGTGATGGTTGGTGGGGCACTCTGGGGAGGTTCTGATGGTGGTTGGAGATGGCGGTGATGTTGGCGGTGGATTGCAGATCTAAGGCAGCATTGGCTAGTGGTGGTGGGTCAGGCACTCGTCGCGTTGTGGGTTGAAGGGGATTGGATATGGGTGGTGAACGGGGCGGTGGATGTTATTGGGGGACTGTTGGTGGCGGCAGACGTACTTGGGGCCGGTGGTGGCGGGGAAACCAGCAGAGAGCCACCGCCGACCAACTGGGTGCAGGGGGAGGGGTTTAGGTGAGAGAGAGAGTAGCGTAGTGGGAGAGAGAGGAGATGGAAATTGGACACAGATGGAAATTGGATGGAAATTGGACACAGATGGAAATTGGACACAGGGATAAAAAATTAGACACAGTCAAACGCTTGCTCTTTTCTGTTTGTTGAAAAAATAAACCCTGTCAAACAGCCATCAGTTTTTTAAACTGGTAGAAAAAAAAACCAAAGCTCTTCTCTTTTTTTTTAGAAAAAAAACTACAAACTGAAAGTCATACCAAACAGACCCTTAGTTTTTTTGTTTGTGTCTACGTCCGCTATATAGTAGAGCGGACGGCCCAGCAGAAAGACAGCCTCCAACACTTAGTTTTTTTTTTTGCGCACTCTACATCCGCTATACTATAAAGCGAATGGCCAAGCAAAAAGACAGATCTCCAACACTTAGTTTTTTTGTTTGTGTCTACGTCCGCTATATAGTAGAGCGGACGACCCAGCAGAAAGACAGCTTCCAACACTTAGTTTTTTTTTGTTCTCTCTATATCCGCTATACTATATATCGGACGGCCAAGCAGAAAATTAGATCTCCAACACTTAGGTTTTTTTGTTTCTCTCTACGTCCGCCATACTATATAGCGGACGGCCCAGCAGAAACAGTCTCCAACACTTAGTTTTTTTTTGTTTCTCTCTACATCCGCCATACTATATAGCAGACGTCCAAGCAGAAAGACAGTCTCCAACACTTAGTTTTTTTTTGTTTCTCTTTACATCCGCTATACAATAGAGCGGATGGCTCAGCAGAAAGATAGAAACCAAAACTTGCCCACACTTTGTTTCCCACCGATCAAAGCAAATCACAGATCAGTCAATGAGCCAAAATGCTATCTCTGACCACAATCAAACCCTGAACTGAATTCAACAACACAACGATATCGGTCAATCAATCACATTCAACACCGATCAACTGAACTCGACACAAATCAAATCAATCGCATTCAACGATAAGGACAATAAAAAAAGTGAATATAATGTTACAATGTCAATTGGGGCCCTCATCCCCTACGGGATCCTCGTCATTACACGGATTTACAATAAACCTAATAGCTCTAGGCCGGCCATTGATAATTTGCCAAGCCATCCTATACCTAAAGCCTTGTATGCATTCTCGGCTCCAGACGGTCTTCTTGAGGCTCTCAGACCGACAAATGTAATACATGTACATGTAGAGAAAGACACCGCAGTCCGAGGAATTATGTTGCTTGGGCCTACTCCTCTTCAATCGGAAAATGAGCTTCGGCCTGAGCGCTACCCTCTCTTGACGCCTACCATTGACCAAGGCAGCAAATAGATTCTGCGAGAAACATAATAAGCATTAAACATAGCAAACATAATAAGATTAATTAGTTTTACAATATGCAAGTTACAATAAGAAGTAAACAGAACTTACCATGACACCTAACTGGCCTATGCCTTGGTACATTTCAATCACCATAATCACGGGGGTATCATCGTAGAGACTGTCGATGACTGATACCGTCTTCTCTACTGGTTCATAGCAAACCAAGTACCATTGGGCATTCCCTAAAAATGGGATTAGAAACACGTCGGCAACACTTGCGCTCACTGGACTATCCCTAGCAAGATATGCTTGTAGGTTAGCGGACGGTCTCCACTGGGGCAGGGCTCTCGCCTTTCTCATCTTCCTTGAATCGACCCAATCGTTATACTCTTGTACTAGCATGCCATGAAAAAAAGCATCCAAGATAAAAATGCACGGACCGATGCTTGGCTGCTCCAGACCCCTTTGCCTCAAAATTTGCACGTAGTACGAGATGACAAAGTTGTCTGACCAAGCTCCCAGTGCCAGCGAGGCCAGTTCTCTCCACGAGGCAATCCAAGCCCTGCGGGTGATCCACGTCATACAACGCTCCGTCTTGGGGGGGCCTGCTAAAATAACGGGTTCGGATTAGCTCACATTTATGCGGCTTTAGGGGCTTGGTTGGATGCCCTTTTGGATATTGCCCTTGGGGGTCGACCGGCAAATCTTGCCCTCCGCTGGGGGGCAAGAGCAAGCGATATTGGCCTCTAATTCCTAGTTCAGCCAGCTGATAATCCCCTTCGGGGGCCCCGACCGCCTGATATTGCTCTCCTGGTTCGGCCGGCTGATAATCCCCTTCGGGAGCCCCGGCCGGCTGATATAATTCTACGACCATTTCTTCGCCGACTGATATTGCCTTCTGGGGGCGCCAAGTGGTCCCGCCCACGGGACAATGGGCAGTGCCTCGGAGAAATCGTAGTTTCTGAAAGGCCAGTCTTGCGTGACTTGACTCTGAGAGAGGGGTTGGGGTTCCAGGAATAAATTGAAGGAGGTGTTATCGCCCCACGACACTTGAGCCTGTCCCATCCCCGCTACAGAAGGACCACCAACTTCCTGGCTCACCCCTGAAGCCTGTCCGGAGGGATTATAGTATCCCTGGCTGACGCCCCTATAACCCATTCCCGGGCTGACGCCCGACGACTGTCCCGATGCTTGGCGCACGAGGGTCCCGTAGCCTAAAGCCAGTGCAGCAGCTTGTTGGCGAAGATCCTCGCCCATTGCGCTCACCAGATCCTTCCGCTCACTCAACTTCTGGAAGAATGCAAGCGAGGCATTAACCTACATCCAAAGAGATAAAAAATAAGTAACTTCAATCAGACATTTATATTCAACAAATTCAAGAGAAGTCAGACTTGTTGGGCAACTTACGAGATTGTATACCATACGCTCATCGATCTGACCCCTAGGCGCATACCTCTCCCCACGTTCAAAGTTTACTGGGGTTACTCTCCTCCACGTGATGTGGTAGTACCACTCATCGTACTGTACGATACTGATAACCGGGTCCACATCCGAGACGATGGCCGCCACTGTGTCCTGCCAAGACCTCCAAAGCTCTATTTTGGCCGCGCAGAATTCGTGTGCATTGGCCTTGCCAAACCTTCTGACACCCGGTGGGTTCCTGTTAACCCTCATATCTGAGGCACCGGCTCGCAAACCCTGCTCCAACTCAAAATGGAGCATTGCTCGGTCTGGCAGTTGCCACTCTGCGAACTCGAGGTGGTTCAGGTGTGTGCGCTGCAACCCAGACAGCGTGAAGACGTACGAGCCTTCTACCCGTCCCGCCACACGCATGTACGGTGCCCAACGCATTTGGCCCGGAGATAGACGATCGAACTCCCCTCGATAGTACATAATGTTGTGATGGGGATCGACTCTCCTGTGGTAGTGGCTATCCCTCCGGCTGTACTCCCAAGCATGCAACCGAGGCCACACTTTATCGGTTCCATCCCTACGCGTTGGTGCACCTGGAGTAAGGTGTTCATAAGACCACACCTGAGAACATGGAAAAATTATATTTACATCGTCGATTCAACAAAAAAAAAACAATAACGAAGACAGGATTTATATGATATGCCTGCAATAGCGAGAGACATGCACATATGGCTTAAGAGTCGGGCCTCGTTGCCTTGTGCAATGCTCGGTATAGATACGAAAGAACGGCTGCACCCCAGGTATAATCCCCAACCTCTTACATGTTACCCAACAACGGTAAATATTTCACGCTGACCGTGTTCTTCGACGTCGTTGGGAATAAAATTTCCCCCATCACCCACAAGAGGAAGGCTTGTGTGTACAGCACAAGCTCACGGCCCGCATAGTTTTCCGAAAAAACCCCGTAGGTATGTACCAACCACTTCAACTTTATACCACCACCGCTAAATTGATCTTGGGGTATCGAAGTGAAGAAGTCCCTAAAGGTTCTCTTATTCGTTGCTTCTGACGGAGGAGCAATTACCGGCCGCCCCGTCATCGGCAACCCTAAGATGAACCCTACATCTTCTAGGGTAATTGTCATCTCTCCGAGCGAGAAGTGAAATGTACTCCACCTCTCAACAAGGCACCTATCAAGGCCCGGTCAAGCTGTTGAAAAATCTCCCCATGCGTGAAAATCCCAAATCCAATTCCACGCAGTATCCTTTTTTGGGGGGTGTGCTGTTTCCATGATGTGAACTCGCGAGATACTTCTACGGTGATGAGAAGCTCTTTTTCCTACGAATTCATAAATACAATTTAAGCAAAACAAACGGTATACAACGTTCGTAAGAATAAGAAAGTTGATAAATAATGTATCTTACTCCACCATCCCATATGAGCGTACTGATATGGTTGGCTTGGTCGTATAACACAGATGGATCTTCTGGTCCAGGGTTAAATTCTATTTTTTGCAACTGAAATTATGGAAAAACCTTCTCAGTTTGGATTTTGATAATCGCTCGCAAAAATACGACGCTAGCACATGCATAATACATACAATGTTAGCATCTATACTCATATGTATAATAGATATATACATATACGGAATCGGATTTTACAAACGCTAGCACGTGAATAAATACATACATATATTAAACGCAATATTTATCACAACTATAGATTACAAACAAAAAAACAGTATAGATTCCGTGAACTTACGTGATCTATTAGGGTATTAAAGGTGTTCTTAAAAAGGAGTTGCATAGATCTGCTTGCCAACGGCGCTGGAAAAATTTGTGAGTAGAAAGAATGAAGAAGAGTGTCGTAGTTACTGTTTTTCGAATATGCATTACACGTCCGCCTTACTATATCGCGGACAATTACGTCCGCTACACAATGTAACGGACACTGTTGACATGACAGATATGGACAAGATAACTTTCATGGCCGTAAAGGGCGACATGACAGGCCCTGACAGGTGTCAGCGTAGGGGACGTCCGCTACACTGTATAGCGGATGCCTTTTTTGCTGTCACGTGTCAGGACTTGAATGCCGTCCGCTATACAGTGTAGCAGACAGGGGCGGAGGGGCAAAAAGGTAAAAAAATTCCGTCCGCGACACTATGTCGCGGACGACTGACAGTATTCAAAAAAGGCGAGATCTAGACCGTCCATCTTTCAGGATGGACGGCCAGATCGCGCTTACAAAATAGCCCATTTTGTCCGCGCTCTCAACGGATCAGCTCTATATATATATATATATATATATATATATATATATATATATATATATATATATATATATATCTATATCTCTATTTTTATATTATGCAAGAATTGTATGATAATCTATTCAAGACTTCAATTTTAATCGTGTCTGAGACAGATATATATTCTGATGGATATTATGTTTGTATCTTAATAAGTTAGTGATTTATTGCAGCAATGATTCATGAAGAAGATAAGAAGAGACTATGACATGTACAGATTCCAAAGATAAAGAACTCTTAACCTAACTTTTCAAGTTAAGAGACTTGATTTTGAAAGGCTACAAGTAGGACCACTGAAAGAACTTAAGAATACTATATCCTTGACAATTTACTTAAAGTTGTTACAAATAAAGTATTAAAGTTTCCTACCAATAATTATTGTTTTAGCAAAAGTAGATATTTTTTATTTCATGAGATGTTAATCTCTTGCTATCCTATTTAGTCATGTTGGTTAAACTCTTTAAATATTATATACTTAGCTCATAAAATATTACCATTTTTTTAGCATACCTTTATTAGTGGATTTTATTTGCTTGTAAAATGGCACATTATCTTTTTTTAATTAGTTATGTTGATTAACTTTTATAAATCACATGCTATAAGAAAAAAAATATGTATTCTCTATCAAATTTAAACTAATATGGGTTAACATTATGGGCAACCCATTGAAATGTACAAATTATTTTATAAAGATACTTAGAAAATAATCAAAATGTCTTATGGAATAACAAATTGATCTCAATATGTTATACCCATGTATATTTTATCAGTGGAATTTTTTTTTCTTTGTTTGTGTGCTAAATAAACTTCTAACTTTTGTTCATCTATATAGTTACCAAATCAGAATTAACAAATAAATAAACCTCACCCCAAAAATAAAAGTGACTATCTTTGATGAAATAACCATGAAATTATAAAATTGTGCAATAGATTTATTATGCAATACAAAAATACTAAATAAATGACTATTAATAAAACTGCCCCGTGCTTAGCACGGATTTTTGGGCTGGTAAAAAAGAATGATGAACTAAGGGCTCTAACCGCCCCTCTTTGGGGCGGTTAGGTGCGAGGTATTAAAAAAAGGCTTAATTGCACTGTAGACCCTGAGGTTTCCAACTATTTGCAATCAGAACCCCAAACTTTAAAACTTGACATCCAAGACCCCAACGTTTGACACATGTTGCAATCTGTGGAATTTATTAACGGGAGTCACATATTCCATTAGTAAAATCCTAACTGCGGGGGTATTTAGGTCATTCTCTCTTGTATTTTCCAATGGAGGGAAAACCCCACCTTCATTGTTCCCTTTTGGCGCCAAATATGTTACACAGTTATATATACACAAACACCCACGCACACACAGAATTGCATCCTTTATCATTGACGCGCCCACCCACCCCCCACCCCCCACACACGTCAAATTTGTTCTATAATCAAGCTGAAAACTCGGAAACAATGAATAAGAATGTCTGCTTTTGTGGGGAGCCCCTTAAACACACAACTTCTTGGACGAAGATGAACCCAGGAAGAAGGTTATTTGGCTGCCGTAATTATGTGGTAAGATTTCACGATGTTGGGTCAATTTTTTGGTTATATTGACTAAGTTAAATGTTTATTACACAGATTAATGGTGGATGCCGTTATTTTCAATGGATAGACCCACCAATGTGTGCAAGAGCAGTAGAGGTCATATCTGGGCTGTTGGCAAGAATTCGAGGGTTGGAAACAAAAGTGTTAGCAGCTCGTCGGTTGGAGAAGTGTTTATGGATGGCTTTGGTCTTCAGTTGGCTATTTTTTCTTATGAAATGGGTGTTCTTTGGATATATGTAATTTAGGTAGAAATTATAATTGGAGGTGACTGTGATCATGTGTAAATTGTGTTGTTGTAATGAACAACAACATTTTGTTAAAAATATTGTCTTGTTGTAATGAAAAAAATGTGAATCCTCGTTGTATTCTTGTTTAAAATGTTGCCTTGGTAAAAATGTTCCTCCTGATTGAGCTAATAGTTGTTAAAATGAATGAAAGTTTTGCAACAGCCATGAGCTTGTTGCTACACTTCATATACATTGCCCAATGTATACAAATTTAGTACACCATATCAAATTAGTAAACCAAAGTATAAAAATTGAACAACTGCCAAATATTCACATCATCTGTGCACAAAATCTGTATTACACCCTACCAATATGTCCAACAGTCTACATACAAAAGGTGCACCTTATATGTGCATTACAACATGAGAAAAAGTACAAACACAATGACATCCAATGTTATTACAACACATGTCTTCTAATAGTCTACAAAATGTACACTTCATCTGTGCATTACAACAACATATGTACAGCCCAAACTCCACACCGCATTTATAAAATATGCAGTTACTTCCATGGCTTCTTAGCTGCATCTCTACTTCTACTTCTCAATGTTCTTACTCTCCTTGCAGCTGCCTCTACTGCCTCCCTTGTCATATATCTTCTACCTTAAAATGTGAATGATGGTGGCCTAATGGAAACCCCTCCAGCTGTCATTCTTGGCTGGACCACTTCTTCTGCTATGGTTACATGAACTTGACCTGGCTTGTTACTTGATTGGTTTAGCTGCCACATAAAGTCAGTCATGGCAACACTGTATGTCAGTAGCTGTGAAGAAAAATAGGATTTAGACATTATAAGGCATGCAACTACTTTTTCTTACAGGCTGTTGTTGAGGCACTGGCATGGGCTGCTGATTGACTGAAGTGTGTTGTTGAGGCAATGAAGTTTGTTGTTCAGTAGCTTGAGGCAATGAAGACTGATGTTGAGTAGCTTGAGACCTTCTAACCTGCATTTAAGTTTTGTTTAGTTTAAATAGTTAGTGCTAACATCTATGAATTACTACTAAATAAAGTGCTAAGGCTTAAAGTTCTGTTGTCACTTACAAGGAGTTTTTGGCTTTTGTTTGTCCTTTCTTCTTGCACTCTTTTCCCTTTTCCAATGCTATGTGAGTCTTGCCCTTGGCTTGAATTGTTGTTGCCCTGCCTCATACCATTTCCCTTGCTACTTGATGTATGCCTTATCTTTTCCTTCCCCTTACTCTGTGATGTGTCCCCTACACCCTCCCTAAAAATACAGCTTCTCCTGTTATGGCCTATTTTACCACAGTTGCCACATGTTACTGAATTTAATCCTTTAAGCAACTTAGTTGCCTTTGACATGCCCTTACTCCGTTGTTCATCCATTTGCCTCTTCCTTGCCTTCTTTGGCCTACCTAGCTGAGCCCTATGCAAAGGGGGTTGCACATGTGGCAGTCCTGTCTCCACCCACATGTCTTGCCCATTCATTGGGTTGATCATCTCTTCGTATGCATTCAAGTATGCTTCTTTTTTGAAGCATGGGTTCACAAAGTTTTCAGGGCATTCACCTCTGTAAAATATACATGTCATTGCATGTGTACATGGAATTCCCTTTAACTCCTATTTCCTACAACTACAGGTCATTGCATACAAATCCACAAAAAACCTGTTGTTCTGTTGCACTACTTCAAAATTTTCATCAACTGACCATGTAGCTAGGTAGTTTGAGCAATAACATTTAACTTCCTCAAGCTTTGCTTGTACTTTGGGACACAGGCCCCCATCTCTTACAGCCTTCTTAATCCAATCCCTCTTATCAGATAATCTGTTCATAAGATAAGACCTAATCATCTCTAGCATTGTCAAAATGGGCTTATACCTAGCATGAACAATAGCCCCATTAAATGCTTCACACCAATTGTTCATCAATGCATCACACTTGCACCAAGTGTCAAAATGAGACCTTGACCATTCATGAGGTGGCTTATCATCAAACCACTTGAGGGCATTTGGATTCAAGTGTTTCATATCACCCATAGCTTTTCTATACATATGATCATATGTTGCCTTAGCAGCAGCCATCAACACATCCTTATAAGCTTTACCTCTAAACTTTGCCTTGAAATTGTCATACAAATGCTTTAAGAAAAACCTGTGTTCTGAATTTGGCACAACATCACTTAGTGCTGTAACCGATCCTTTCTGTTTATCTGACATAAAAGTCCATGCACCCTGATTGTTAATCCCCAAATCTGTGACAAGCAATTGCAAAAACCAAGTCCAAGTATCCCTATTTTCTATCTCAACCACTGCATATGCAATAGGGTACATTTGTTAGTTTGCATCAACACCCACAATAGCTAAAAGTTGACTTTCATGAGGCCCTTTCACATGACACCCATCTAACCCAACAAAAGGCCTACATCCTGCTAAAAATCCTCTTTTTAATCTTCCAAAGCAGATATAAAGCCTCTGAAACCTTGGTACATCACCATCTTCAGTCTTCAACTCAATGGTAGACCCTAGATTTGCCCTCCTAAGTTCTTCACAGTAGTCCATGAGCTTACTATACTGTTCAACAGTGGTCTCCTGAAGCAGTCTCAAAGCCCTAGCCTTAACTCTATACAATGTCCAGGGTGTCACTTGTATTTGTATGTCATCTTTTATCAATTCCTTAAATGCAAGCAGTGACATGTCAGGACTGGCTCTAAAATGCTCTACATATCTCTTGGATAGGAACCTAGCATGTGCAAGCTTGTTTTTGTTTTTCCTACCACAAGTATGTTTACCAACAAATGTCTTAACCTGGCATGTCAACTCTCCTCTTATTAGAGCCCCATATATCATCCACTCACAAAGGGGTCTGCAATATGCCCTAACTTTGTATCTCTCACTCTTTTTAAACAAGATATCCTTACCATTTAATATAGCATGTTGCCTAATTGCTTTCTTCAAATCCTCAACTGAGCCAAATTTCATCCCTAACTTAAAAATTGGATCATCTTTCTCATTAACCTTCACAAACTCAGGGTACTTGGGTTTTTTTTATCTTGTTTCTTGTTCTCTGTTGTGTCTCATCATCCTCACTAGAAAAAAACTATGTAGCTCGTCAGAATTGCCATAATCTGTTTGGGCTTCTTCACTGGAAGTGACAATATTGCCATCATATAGGTTATCATCATCACTGCCTTCAATACTCTGCTCACAAAAATTAGAATCTAGTTCATCACTTCCTTCAGTACTCTGCTCACCCCTACTATCATGTTCATTTTGATCACCATCTTCACCACTGTCTTCCTCCTCAGTACCAGTCACTCTCACCTCAACCTCTTCCTCATTCATAGCAGCCTCTCTAACCTCAGATGTTTCCTCATAAACCTGACCCTCATTCACCTCAGGTTGAACCTCATTAACTGTAGCAGCCTCAGGCACCTCAGCTGCTTCCTTATTAACAGCAGCATCTCTCACAACAAATGTTTCCTCATTAACAGCAGCCCCTCTCACCTCATTCACCTCATGTTGAACCTCATTATCTGTAGCAGCCTCGGTAACCCCAGCTGCTTCCTCATTAAAAGTAACCTTTCTCACATCAGCTGCTTCTTCCTCATTAACATCAGCCTCTCTCACATCAGTTGCTTCCTCATTAACAACAGCCCCTCTCAACCCATTCACCTCAGGTTGTTGACCATTAACAGCACCTCTCACCTCATCCACTTCAGGTTGTTCACCATTAACAGCACCACTCAGCTCATTCTCATTGACATCACCTCTCAGCTCATTATCTTTACCACTATCTAAATTCTCATGTGTTAAACCTAGGTCTTGACCATCATTACCATCATTCTCATCATCAGTGTCAGTTATGGTGACTACTTTAGGTTCTGGCCTCGGAACTACATTGAGTGCATTATCTTGGACAACCTCTGGTTGTGGTAGATATCCACATGGAATTGGATGTCTAATATAAACCCGAGCTACTCTGTTTTTTGGCAATGTGCAATACATGTCAAAACAATCTTCATCAGTTGCCCTATGTACTAACCCACACTGTATATTCCTCCCAGGAATTTTATAGTAGAAACCAACATGAGGAGCATACCCCAACATCATGCCTAGATTATCCATTGAGAATAATGACAATGATCAGTACTGTTCCCAACCTATTCTGGTCGCACCCAAAAGGCCCACTGCGGCCCCATTTTGCATGACACGTCCGCACAAGCAACATACATTTTCAACGCTCACAACCGGTCAAAGCATGCACCCTCAAGTAACGTGACCAAGCCGCATGACACTTCGACCGTCGTACTTCGCCCGTCGCCCATCGATGCGCCATGGCACTTGCCCAAGGAGGTTGGCCTTGGCCTCCCCCTTGGGGTCGGCCTCGGCCTTGGCCTCCCCCTTGGGGTCGGCCTCGGCCTTGGCCTCCCCCTATGGGTTGGCCTTGGCCTTCCCCCAAGGGTTGGCCTTTGGCCTCCATCCTTAGCACCTTCACTTCTCTTCAAGAGACCATACACAACTCCGCGACCCCCATCGCCCGTCGTCCGGACGTCAACTCCGCGACGCCCGTCGCCCGTCGTTCGGACGTCAACTCCGCGACCCCCGTCGCCCGTCGCCCGTCGTCCGGACGTCATCTCCACGACCCCCGTCGCCTGTCGTCCGGACGTCATCTCTGCGACCCCCGTCGCCCGTCCCACAGACGTCATCTCCGCGTTGCCTGTCGCCCGGACGTCATCTTCCGTGACCCCCATCGCCCGTCGTCCGGACATCATCTCCGCGACCCCCGTCGCCCGGACACAACACCGCGACCCCCGTCGCCCGGACACAACTCCGCGACCCCCGTCGCCCGGACACAACTCCGCGACCCCCGTCGCCCACACACAACTCCGCGACCCCCGTCGCCCGGACACAACTCCGCGACCCCCGTCGCCCGGACACAACTCCGCGACGCTCATCGTCCGTCGCCCGGACGTCGTCTCCGTGACCCCCGTCACCGACGTTCGGGCGTCACACTCCAACACTCCGTCGCGCCCATGCGCCGCGCCGCTAATACAGCCGTGCCCCCAGGCTCTCTGTCACACTACCGTGCCCCCGGCACCTTACGCACTCTGTCGCGCCCATGCGCCACCATTGACACAAACATGCCCCCGGCCCCTTACGCACTCTGTCGCGCCCATGCGCTGTGCCATTGACATAGACGTGCTCCCGGCACCTTACTCATTTCATCGCGCCCATGCGCCACAATCATGTCATCATGCCCCCGGGCACCACACTCATTCATCACACCATGCGCACCTTGCCTTGGTCATGGAACATGCTTCAACCCACTCTCCAGAGTGTACATCACCCGCGGGGATAGGCGACTCCTCCGGGACACTATCTCTGCCAGGGAGCTCTTCAACTCCCCTTCCGCCAGGTAGACGGCTCCTCCGGGATGCTACCTCGGCCAGTTGGGTAGACGGCTCCTCCGGGATGCTACCTTGACTCGCTCCAAGTGCTCCGGCATAAGGACTCACCCGCGGGGATAGGCGACTCCTCCGGGACACTATCTCCGTCAGGGTGCCTGCGTGACTGGCCTACGTGCTTCGGCACTGGGGGCTTGCGTCGGCACCCCTAGGGACTATGACCCCCGGGTCACTCCGAGACGGGAGCAGGTCTTCGGAGGGCATCGCGCCTAGTTCACCTGGCAGTTAGGCGTCGGGTCTTCCCCACCGCTGCCAGGCCTGTGGGACTCCGCAAGGGCTTGGATTGGAGGCTAGATCAAGGGGGTTCTCTGGCCACACCAACGCGGTGGGAGCCAGTCTTTCCTGACAGACGGAGCGACGCTGTGAGGAGCAGGCCGGGTGAATATGCGATCCGACAGTCCGTGGAGCACCGGCATCCGTGGACCCCCCGGTGACGTGTCACTCCCGGGGAGCGCCACGTGTCGGTTAATGACATCATCATCTCAATCTCTATAAATAGAGGTCTTGAGAATTCATTTGGACGGAACATAATGGTTGGACTTCTTCTTCACTCTCACATTTTCACTTTCTCACTCTAGAATCCTAGAGAGAGAAACATACAGGACCTTGACTTTGGACCTAAGCATCGGACTGTGACTGTCGTCGTATATTCATCCTGCGCTATCGCCCTCGCAGCACTGCCACCCTCAAGCTCTGTCTGGGAAGCCCTTGGTCTCTGCCCTTGTTCCACCCTTGCTGTGTCTCACATCAACATACTTGAAAGCTGACTCGGACTGCAGCCTTTGTGGCACCTCCACGTAAGTACGAACCCACTTTCCTTGGCATCATGTACTTACGTAGTCAATGTAATCCACCTTACCCCCAATGTACAAAACTTTAGGGTATTCTCTAAGTGTGCCCCCATGGTAAAACTTAATGGTAAAATAGGGTGAACCAAGATCTGCACAAACATCACAAGTGCGGCAAAAAAAAAACTTAGTCAAAATCTAACGATATCATGCATTCCCGTTTTAATAAAATTCGTCATATATCATGCACATAAAAAGTGTAAACATATATTGATCTCATAGGAATGAACATTTAAATAGCATATTAAAATCGTCATATTGCAAGCATACAGAAACCCGACAACTGAACTAAAACGAGTTCCATGCATATAGTGATTTTTGAAGTGGACTATTAGGGCACATACCATACTTCGGAGTCTTCCCACCATGTCTGTACTCTGGAGGCATCGATCTTCACTAATTAGGAATGATTCGACCAACAACCACACCACCGTTCTCCAATCCGTCAATAATTTTGCTCTGAAAACCCTAAAATATGGGGGTGACCGTTCGGAGGTGACCGTTCATACCAAAATTGGTTTGGTGCCTAATTTGAACTTCCATATGGGGACTCCCTTCACACGTGTTTACATCTCAGTCATCAGATTGGTTAAGATTATAATTTTGCTGGAAAATTATTAAAAATGACCTAAGAAGACAATTTTACCCTCAACAAATAACGGAATATGTGACTCCCGTTAATAAGTTCCACAGATTGCAACATATGTCAAACCTTGGGGTCTTGGATGTCAAGTTCTAAAGTTTGGGGTTCTGATTGCAAATTGTTGGAAATCTCAGGTTCTACAGTGAAATTAAGCCTTAAAAAAAGGGATCTTAGCCCTCAATGAGGTGACGTGGAGGCTAGATCTAGGCTGGAAAAATAGGAGATTCTTCAATGGTCAATGTACGTATATACATATATAAACTTCCAATTCAATAGATAACACTACTTCTGGTAGGAAAGTTTGCTTCTTATTTAGTTTTAGCTTGTACCAACCCAAACTCATTAAGTATTACTTTCACATCTGCTGGTTTACTTCATTGTTGGGTTCTACCTTTATTTGGTGTAAAATGTGATGTTGTACGAGTCATTTAAAACATGTATACTGGTACAACGAGAAGAAGTTTACTATGGTCAATGCAGTGAGACTTGTCAAACTAATAATGTATATACACACATATAAACACACACAACACAAATATATGGGAGCTGATCCATATCTAGCACAAGAAATCTCTAACTCTTCGTCTAACCGCCACTAAGAGTAGCGCTTAGCCTTGCCCCCCCCCCCTTCTTCCCCCTACTATTTAAGATACCTTCTGCCCTAATAGGCCTCTAACTGCTACTAAGTGTAGTACTTAGTGTAATAACTCTTCGTCTAACCGCCACTAAGAGTAGCGCTTAGCCTTGCCCCCCCCCCCTTCTTCCCCCTGCTATTTAAGATACCTTCTGCCCGAATAGGCCTTTAACTGCTACTAAGTGTAGTACTTAGTGTAAAAATTACCCATCTGATCGTCCATAACTTTTAGCGAACGGCCGACAGATCACCAGTGACAGAAATAGAAATAACCATTTCAACACCGGTAGATGTCGATCGGCCTATATATATATATATATGTGTGTGTGTGTGAGTGTGTGTGTAGGGAGCTGATCCGTTAATAGCGCATGCAACTTCAGCTAAATTGTAACTGCGATCTGGCTGTCCATCGTCTAAGGATGGACGGACCAGATCTAACATTTTTTTTATATATAAAGAAAGTCGTCTGCCACATTATGTAGCGGACGGTCATTTTGACCAAAATGCCCCCAGATCCTATCCTATTTGTGCAACAGTGCATGTCCACTATATTATGCATCAGACGCCTTTTTGGCTGACAACAGTCAGATCTATCCCCTCACCATCCATTACATTATCTCGCGAACGGGGAGACAATTTGTCTTTATCCAAATGCATACCCGTCCGCTAGATAATGTAGCGGAAGATATATATATATATATATATATATATATATATATATATATATATGGGACAAAATCCTAATTTTGTAAGTCTTCTTCTTCTTCATTATCTTTCTAGTGGCACTAGCAAGTACATCTGTGATTTGGGGTATCCTCAAGCCCTTGAATCTTCCAAAGAATTCTATAAATCGTCCAATTCATCCTGTAAGTTCATAAACTAATGTTTTATTTGTGTATAATCTTGAGTTTGTGATTGTTGGCATGATTTTGATGATATGTAATAAATGAATAGATGTGTATGTATGTATGTATATGTATATGCACACACACACACACACACACACACACACAGATATATATATATATATATATATATATATATATATATAAATATATATAATACATGTGCTAGTGTTGCCAAAGTTAGATTTGCCAACGTTCACCAGAAATATTCAAACTTGATAGTTGTGTATAATTCTAGTCACAAAAATGGCCTTTAACCCCGAACCCAAGATCCATCCATCTTGTATGACTAATTAAACCATATTAGGAAAGCAATTTGGAACTGAGAAGTAAGATACAAAATTTTGGACTATTTTTTTAATTTAAATCCTGAACATTGTATATTTTGCTTATATACGCTTTGTTGATACATAGGAAAGAGGAAAACTTAATACAATAGAAGTAACAGAACAGTTTAGACAGTGAAGGTTGAACAATCGACAAAAACATTGTTGCGTGCAACTGGGTTTGGGTTTTCACCTATGGGGATATTTTTCCGCCACATGAGCAAACCTTAATAAGTGCACTTGTTGAATAGTGAAGAAGTGAAACAAATAAGTTCCACTTCCCTGTTGAAGAGACGACAATAACCTTAGAAGATATATGGCACATCTTAAGGTTACCCGTGACTGGATGGCCTATGATTTCTGGTAAGATTGTACCGAAAAATAAGAGAATTGCTAGGGACTTCTTCGGTTTGATACCCGAGGACTAGTTTGGGCACAATGGAACAAAGTTGAAGTGGTTGGTAGAAATGTACAAACCTTTGTCGGATGATTTCACGGAGGGATGTTTATTATGCAAACAAATGATTTCCTGCTGTGGGTGATCGGGGCCATTCTATTCCCAACGACGACAAAGAACACAGTCCACGTGAAGTATTTAGCCATGTTTGGTAACTTGCAAAAGGTTGGCGAGTATGCTTGGGGTGCAGCCACTCTTGCATACTTGTATTGTGCCATGCACAAGGCAACGAGGTCCAACTACAAAGCTATATGTGCATATCTCTCGTTGTTGCAGGTATAACATATAACCCCTTTTAATTTCTTTTTTGATAAATTTTTATTGGTCACTCCATAATAAGTTTTGACCATAATTCACCTATTTAATCACTATAATTCAGGTGGGGTTTTATGACACATGAGTATTGGTGTATCCCAACATAAGGAAGGAAGCAAAAAAATTTGGCCTCGGTTGCGCGCTTGGGAGTACAGACGAAGGGAGAGCGACTACCCAAGGAGAGATGACCATCATAACATTATCTTTTATCGAGGGGAATTCGACTTACTATCTCTGGGCCAAATGTCTCCAGTTCAATGGGAAAGTGGTAAGAAATATTAGCGCAGGGATATAATTGTTCAGCAGAAAGCATTTGAGTACTTGGTGTATAGTTATGGGGATTTTGTGAGGGTCTATATGGGACAACCTTCGGGCATGATCCTGAGCCTGGGTATGGCTTATCCCTCGGGGTAGGGAATGGTTGATGCTTGGGGGCAGCCTTCGGGTATAAGCTAGGGCATGGCTTTTTGGGACAAGTTGAGTCAGCCCGAATTTAAGTTGCTTAAGGACTTAAACATTACACCAGATCCCAGAAGCCAAGTCATACAAGATTTTGACTTCACAGACTTCAACTACTAAGAGTCACTGCAACTTGTCCTATGGTTGGGAGCTTCCACTTTAGGCCTTGGGATACCCGAAGAGCCTCAAGGACAACAATATCCCTCTTATCCAAAAGGTCATCCGTTGAAGCCCCTGAAGCCGAAAAACGTGCCTTGGTCCACGACCGTTGGTTTAATGGTCCCCCTCAACTATGCTCTCAACATGTTGTTCAATCTAGGGAGCTTGATTACTATATAGCGTGGAATGGAATGTCCACCCTAAAGTTAGGTGCTTGGTTGGAAGATACGGTGTTGTTTTTTCTCTCTCCAAGTGTTGGAGTGCCATGTTTCTGCTATACTGTCTGCTATGTGGAGCAATTTATTATGTATCGGATGGTTAGGCAAAAAGTTTTTTTGGGCTATTTTTTCTCTCCAAGTATTGGGAACTAGAAGCCCGAATTGTTTTTAAGTGTTGAAGTGTCATGTTTCTGTTCCACCGTCCGTTACGTAATATAGTGAGCGGTGGAGCAGTTTATTATAATATGCTCCACCTTTTTATTTCCAAGTGTTGGGAAATAGAAGCCTGGAATTTTTCTAAGTGTTGGAGTGCCATGTTTCTGCTCGATCGTCCGCTACAGCAGAATGCTTTTTTTGAGCCATTTTTTCTCTCTCCAAGTGTTGAGGAAACTAAAAGCCCAGAATTTTTCCAAGTGTTGGAGTGCCATGTTACCGCTCCATTCTTATCTTTCTCTTCTTCAATTCTTCATTACCAACTCAAGCGCCACCACTGCCACACTCACAACCAACCACATTCCCCCACCACCTCCACAACCTCTGCCAAAGTTTCCAGCCGCCATCAGCCCTTTTCTGATTCAAATTGTGAGAAGGAACACAGTAGAACATGCGCAAGTTCTCTCTGCGCCGACTTGCTTTGGCTATTCAGTTTGGATTAGTAAGAGCCAAGCCAGTAATGTGGACATGTTAGAATCCTACTAGGTTCAAATCAATCTGCTTCCTTCCGCAACATAATGTAGTGGACGGTGAAGTAGTTTATTATAATGTGCTCAACCATTCGCCACATTATGTAGCAGACGGCTAGGCATAAAGCTTTTTTTGGGCTATTTTTTTCTATCCAAGTGTCTAACTGCTGGAATGCCATGTTTCTATTTTGTTGTTCATGGCTTCCAGCCACGTCTTAAATAATCATATAAAAGAACTTTTGCTCTCATCCCTTAACAATGCGAACCCAAACATGATGAAGTGATAATGATGATTAATACCTATGAAAGGAACGAAAGACATCGAATACTTGTTGGTACGGTAGCTAGTGTCGAAAGTCACAACACCCCCAAAATGTTAATAAGAATGTTTCGAATGACCATAAACCCAAAATATTGTGGTAACTCCGTGCTCGACGTCAAGATTTGGGTCCTCAATTTGCATCCGGTTCAATAAGCTCATTGTGGATTGAGTATTATTGATGTCAAATACGGTTCGTCTTAGGGTTCTGACCATGTTACGAACGTCTATCATGTTGAAATTCAGATTCTAAATTTGCCCAGCCTGTTCAGCAAGGATATTAACAATGTCGGTAGGTCCTATCCGTGCTTTACTCATATTGTTAATCAAGCTCCTAGCGACATTGCTCGTCTTCTTGTGTTGATGCATTTGAATCACCTTTGAGGGCGTCGTTAACAGGTAATTGTGCGTCAATTCCAAGCTAGTAATAAGCTTGGAATTGGGTGTCTAAAGAAGTCCCGTCTTTGGGGTACATATCCTACTTCATCATCACTATCATCATTACCTACATGTTTCTCATTTTGCAATAGGTGTCTACTCCAATGACACTCATATAACCATGCACATATTTGCCTTGTTTTGGCACTTGTTCTAGTTGTTTTGATTCTAATGCAAAACTAATTCTCAACAAATACACTCGAAAACATTCTTCTGCTTCTTCTAATGTTCTAACTGTTCGTCCTAGATAAGGCACTACAAGAAAAAAGACTTTTAGCGATGGATATTTTTGTCATTAAACATCCGATATTTGTCAACAAAGACTTTTAGTGACGGACTCCCCATCGCTAAAAGTCTAGCTACTATTAATGAACGACTTTTTGCCACGAAATTTCCGTAGCTAAAGTTTTAAATGACTAACGTTTAGCGACAAAATTTTTGTCGCCAAAAGTCAACAATTTTTGGCGACGAAATCTTCCGTTGCTCAATATTTTACGGTCACTAGCATCTACTGATGTGTTCGAGCTTGACACAAAAACGAACATTGTGGAACAAGAAATATGTAGAAACAACTTATGTTTAAGTATCAAATTGTATCACTCTTTAGGCATCCAAATTAATTACAAAATTATAACTAATTTAAACATCCAAGAAATGAAAATTTAAAAATGAGTACACTAATTTAGCATGCCAAACACAACAAATATAATCTCAACACAACAAGCCTTTGAGATTACAAACCTATCTTCCTTGAGTAAAGCTTGGAGCTTGGTTGCTTAAAGCTTGGAACATGGAGAGCTGAAAATGGAGGCAAGTGGAGCTCAAGATATTGAAGATGTTGAACAGGGAAATAAGAGTTGACAATTTGAGTATATCTCCCTTCTCAGTTAATGTAGCGAATGATGAGGGGACAGATGTGACTTGTTAGCCAAAAGGTCATCCATTACATTATGTAAAGGACTACTTTTGGCTAATAATAGGTCAGGTCAAAAGGTCATCCGTGTAGCGGACGAAGGGATCTGGGGTCATTTTGGTCAAAATGATCATCCACTATATAATGTAGCTGACAACTTCATGTTTTTTAAATAGCTAGATCTGGTCCGTCCAAGGATGACGGCCAAATCGGTTGGCAACTTAGCTGAAGTTACCTGCGCGAGTAACGGTTTAGTCCCCCCCCCCCACCCCAACCGAACACAGACATAACCGTCCACGTGTGAAAGTGGACGACACATACTTTTTTTTAACTCTAATTAGCTTGACCGTTAATCTTTGTTGCGGTTAGGAATTGTGCCCAAAATGTCCCTCACATGCCTCCCAAAGACTCCCTCGCACGCCTCCCAAGACAACATATATTATCTAACCGCTATAAAATGTAGCGGTTAAGTGCAACTAATGGTAGCGGTTAAGTGCTACGAATAGAACCGAATGCCAATCTCTGCAATTCAAACTCATACTTTCTGTCCCCTCCCCCTTCCCCGCAATTCAACTCAAAACAAATACCAATTAAAATCAAGCCCATGTCTATAACAAAAAAAAATCCATACCAATTCATTAAAATCAAACACAATTACATGTCAATTACACCAAAAAAATACATACAATTCTAATTTAAAACTAAATAAAAACAAAATGGAATATTGAACTAGATCTGAAGAAAAGAAAAAAAGAAAAAAAAAGTATCTTCAACTCCTAGGGCCAGATGAACAATAGATGAGGCGGTCGGAGATGGTGGTGCGGTGGCAATAAATGTGGTGGCAGCAGCATGGGCTACCGCCAGATTCGGTTGAGATGTGGGCGAACAAAATATGTGGTGGCGACAGCGGCAGCATGTAGGATGGGCAGATGTGACGGCTATGGCGGTGACATCGGAGATAAGATGCGAGGGCAGTGGCATCGGCAATGAGATGTGACAACGGTGTCATCGACGATGATTGTGGACAGCCCAAAGATCTGCTCTACTTTGTCGGCATCGTCCGTCTGGCGGTGTTGTCGGCCGACATTAGCTTGCAAATCTACTATGCTTCATCGTTGTCGTCCCTCGAGCGTGGCGTTGTCAGCCGGCATCATCTCACATCACTATTATATATATATATATATATATATATATATATATATATATATATATATATATATATATATATATATATATATGAGTTGATCCATTACTCGCGCTGGCAAAATAGCAAAAGTTGCCCACATGATCTGACCGTCCATATCTTTTTTTTCTTAAAGGGAAACCGTTCACTACATAGTGTAGCGGACGGTCNTTTTTACCAAAATACCTCTTGCAGGGAGTCTGCTACACAGTGTAGCGGATGACTTATTGACCCTAATAATTGGCAGGCAAAAATTCGTCCGCTACACAGTGTGGCGGACGACTTTGCCTGCCAAGTGTCACATCCTATCCCCCCTTCGTTTGCCAGACAGTGTGGCGGACGACGTGGCAGATATACTCAAAAAATGTCCTAATTTTTAGCTATTTTTCCATTTTCATCTCCTTGCTTCCATTTTCAGTTCCCTTCAAGCTCCAAGGTTCAAGTAACTCTTGCTTCAAGCTTCACTCAAGCAAGGTAATGTTTTGAATGGTGAAGTTTTCTTTATGGTTTGAATGATGAAGTTTCAAATTTTTTTTTTTTAGGAATATATAATTTTTTTGGGATTATTATCTTTGTTGTATTTATCAGTCTATTCATCAAAGTAATTTTAATTTGTGATGTTCAAGAAATTAATTTGTTAACTTCAAGAAATTAATTATATTTAAATTCGAATTTTGAGATTTGTTAACTTCAAAAAATTTAGTATAGTTAAATTCGAAATTTTTTGAGATTATGATTGTTGAATTTTGGCATGCTAAAATTGTCTATTCATCTTAGTAATTTTAATTTGTTATGTTCAAGAAATTAATAATTGTTAAATTGGAGATGATTTTGAGATTACATGTTTGTTATATTTTTATTTGTTATGTTCAAGAAATGCCATTTAATAGCTAAGCGTAATTTATTTTTTGTTCACAACCTATTCGGACCGCACCCCAGGGCCCGCTAAAAGACTCTACTGGCACGACACGTCACCCGCTCGGCAGTCAAATTTGTTCAACATCATTCCTCGGTCAAAACGCTCCGATGCTCAAACATCGCCATGCTCGATCAAAGCGCTCTGTGCCTGAAAAACATTCAGACAGAGATCGAAAGCACCTCCCCCCTAGGGGTCGGCCACCCACTTTGAAAGGGGGTCGGCCACCCCCCTGAGAAGGGGGTCGGCCAACCATCTTGTGAGGGGGTCGGCCAGACACCTTGTGAGGGGGTCGGCAAACCGTTTTGTAAGGGGGTCGGCCAGACACCTTGTGAGGAGGTCGGCCAACCCTTTTGGTAAGGGGGTCGGCCAGCCACCTTGTGAGGGGGTCAGCCACCCCTTTTGTAAGGGGGTCGGCCAACCACCTTGTAAGAGGGTCGGCCAACCACCTTGTGAGGGGGTCGGCCACCCCCTGAGAAGGGGGTCGGCCTCCCTTGTCCTTAGGGGGGGAGGGGACCTGCTTACCTCTACTATCACCTCACTCAACGCATTCAGCAATGCTCACTCATCGCTAGTGGTCGCGTGACGCCCATTATCGCCCGCACAATCAACCGGGGCTCCGGCTCTCGTGGAGGGACGGGCTCACAACCCTAAAAGCCCTCGCCGGCACAATCAACCGGGGGCTCCGGCCCTCGCCCGCACAATCAACCGGGGGCTCTGGCCCTCGCCGGCACAATCAACCGGGGGCTCCAGCCCTCGCCCGCACAATCAACAGGGGGCTCTGGCCCTCACCCGCACAATCAACCGGGGGCTCCGGCCCTCGCTGCGGGACGGGCTCACAACCCTAAAGCCCTCGCCGGCACAATCAACCAGGGGCTCCGGCCCTCGCCTGCACAATCAACTAGAGGGTCCGGCCTTCGCCAGCACAATCAACCGACGGGCTCCGGCCCTCGCCCGCACAATCAACCGAAGGCTCCGGTCTTCGCAACGAGGGTTGGACTCACAGCCCTAAGGCCACCGCCGCCACAATCACCCGACAGACTCATGAGAGGGGGCTCCATTCGCAATGCCACAGCACGAGGACCATTCGCCACAAACTCTGGATATCAAGTTGCGAGAATGTGCACTCATGATACCATTGATCATCGACACCACCAGGGTAATGAACCGCGAGTCACTCCGGGACGGGAGCAGGTCCTCGGCAGGCAGCGCGTCTAACACGCCTGCCAGTTGGCTGCGGGGGCAACCCTCACCGCTGGCAGGATCTCGGCGCGTCTCTTGACACATCTCGTGGGATTCAATAAGGGCTTGGACTGGAGGCTGGGGCAACGGGCTACTCTAACCATGCTACCGCGGTATGGTCAGTCTCCTCAGACAGGCAGAGGGACGCTGCAAGGGCAGGACGACACGAACTCGGGGACCGGTAATTCGACGGACAATCAAGACTGCGGGACCCCCTACGGCGACGTGTCACTCCCAGAGGACGACACGTGTCGGCTGATGACACGCGCATATTTGTGCCTATATATAGTGGATTCTGGAGCTTATTCAAGGACTTCTGCCTCATTTGACACTTTCATTTTCTCTCTCTAAAACCCATTCTCTCTGGATTTCTAGTGAGAGAAAGACATTTGGACTTACGACTTCGAACTCTTGACGTTGCACTCTTGACACAGATTGTCGACCGCTGGCCCTGTTCGTCGTCACCCTGCCTGCGCGACACTGCCAGCCCTCGCGACCATTCTGGGGAGCCTTGCTATCAGCCCTTACCCCATCCTTACTGTCTCCCACTTTGCCTATTTGGAAGCCAACTCAGACTGCATCCCTTGTTGCACCTCGACGTGACAAAGGACCCTCTTTCCGCACCAACATTTTTATATAGTTTTGTTTCACAATGTCTGATTTCGTGTCAATCTCCAACACCCCAGTAGATGCTAGTGATCCGTATCTAAGGCGAACATTTCAAACATAGGAGGAAGCCGAAGAATATTTTCGAGCGTATTCGTTGAGGGTTGGTTTTTGCATTAGAATAAAGACTACAAGAACAAGCAACATAACAAAAAAATATATGCTCTCGCTTATACGAGTGTCATAGCATTAGACACCCACTACAAAACGAGAAATACATCGGTAGTGATGATAGTGATGACGAAATAGGATATGCGCCATGAAGACGGGATTTATTTGCACGCACAAATTGTAAGGTCAAGATATTCGTAAGCCATAAACCCAAGCAAGATCATTGGTTTATTATTAGCTTGGAATTGGCACACAATCACCCATTAGTAACCCCTTCAAAGGTGAGTCAGATGCATCAACACAAGAAGATGTGTAACGTCGCAAGGAGCCTGATTCACACGATGAGTAATGCGCGGATAGGACCTACCGACATTGTTAATGTTCTTACTGAACAGGCTGGGGAAATTTGGAATCTAAATTTTAACACGACAGACATTCGTAACGCGGTCCGAACCCAAAGACGAGCCACGTATGACCTCAATGATGCTCAATCCACAATGAGCCTATTGAAGTGGATGCAGATGAAGGACCCGTAGTTTACCTACGATTATAAACTTGACGATGAGTATCGAGTTACCACAATTTTTTGGGTCAACGGTTGTTCGAGACTTGCTTATAAGCATTTTAGGGATGTTGTGATCTTCGACACCACATACCGTACCAACAAGTACTCGATGTCGTTTGCTCCTTTCACAGGGGTCAATCATCATTATCACTCCATCCTGTTTGGGTTCGCTTTGTTAAGGAACGAGAGCGAGAGTTCATTTGTATGGTTGTTTAGGGCGTGGCTGGAAGCAATGAACTTCAAAGCACCCAAAGTTATCATCACCGATCAAGATTTGGCAATGAAGAAGGCTATTGCTACCGTCTTCCCAGATACTCGACACAACTTGTGCACTTGGCACATAAGCTTCAAATACCCTAAACATCTATATCACTGTATGCAAAGTATCCAGACTTTAAACAAGATTTTGACAAGTGCGTTAACAAGTCGTTAACGATTAAGGAATTTGAGGAGAGGAGGGAAAATCTTGTTGAGGATTACTCATTGAAAGACCACGAGTGGCTCCAACACTTGTATGATCTCAAAGAGCAATGGATTAGCATTTACACGAGAAGGTATTTTTCTGCGGACATGAAAATGACGAGCAGGAGTGAATCTATGAATGCCACGTTCGATCGTTATGTGGGTATAGCTACCAATTTGAAGAGTTTCGTCACATCTGCCCAAAAAGTGGTTGCCTCGTTATTCGTGAAAGAAAGGGCTGCAAACTTTGCAAGCACGTACAAATAAAGGAGAAGGTTGCTTGAGACCCTGCTGGAGCTGAACGGTGCAAAAGTCTATACGAAGGAGATAGCGAGTCAAACTCGCCCCGATAAAGTATAATGTTGTGATAGGGATCATCTCTCCTCCGGTAGTGGCTCTCCTTCCAGCTCTACTCCCAAGCACACAACCGAGGCCACACATTATCGGTTCCCTTCCTACGGTTTGGTGCGCCGGTAGCAATGTGTTCGTAAGACCACACCTGAGAACGTAGACAAATTAGGCTCATATAGTCAAAATTTATTGCTCACCGACTAATAAAAAAAATATCGAAAACGTAATCACAAAGAGTTATATGATATACCTGCAACAGTGAGAGACATGCACATATAGCTTTGGAGTCGGGCCTCGTTGCCTTGTGCAATGCTCGATACAAGTATGCAAGAGTTGTTGCACCCCAGGCATACTCCCCAACCTCTTGTAGGTTATCCAACAACGGTAACTATTTGTTGCTGACCGTATTTGTCGTCGTCATTGGGAATAGAATTGCCCCTTATCAACCACAGCATGAAAGCCTTTGTGTACAGCACAAGCATCTCCTCCGTGTAGTTTTCCGACAGAACGTTGTAGGTATCTAGCAATCACTTCAACTTTATCCCACCAGTGCTAAATTGACTTTCATGTATTGAAGTAAAGAAGTCCCTAGCGGCTCTCTTATTTGATACTTCCGACGGATGAGCAATTACCGGCCGCCCTGTCACCGGTAACCTTAAGATGAACCATACATCTTCTTGGGTAATTGTCATCTCTCCAAGAAGGAAGTGAAGCGTATTCGTTTCACTTCTCCACCTTTCAACAAGGGCACCAATTAAGGTCAATTTGTTGAAAGATATTGCCATGCGTAAAAACCCCAAACCCAATTCTGTACAATAATATTTTCTGGTATTTGTTCAATTTCCAGGCTCCGAATTGTTCGGATACTTCTACTGTGTTGAGGGGTTCTCTTTCTTACGAATTAATAATTACAATTTAAGCAAAACAAACGGTATACAATGTTCGTAAGAATAAGAAAATAAATAAAAATAAGTATTTTACTTGTCCATTCCAGATAGATGTACTAATATGATCTTCTTGATCGTATAATACTGATGGATCTTCTAGTCCAGAGTTAAAAAATTGTGCACGTGCTAGCGTTTGATAAAAGCTACCAAACACGACGTTTTTCCATAATTCCAGTCGTCTTACCTATATATATATATATATATATATATATATCTGTGTGTGTGCGCGTGCATGCTAATGCCAAGACTGTACTCTAAATTATCACCCGAGTTTAGCTTAAGTACCAAACATATCTAAGTTTTTAAAAATGAGCCAATTTAGTCCGATGACTACTGTCTTTATGAATAAAGACAGTCTTACTCTTTTTTCTCTCGCTTTTTTCTTCTCTAATTCATGGACACACACCCAACACAACAACAACAACAACACACACACACACACCACACCACACACACACACACATAGAGTCACGCACACGCACACGCGCGCACACACATACACAGAGTGACGCATGCAAGCGCACGAGCATACAGAGAGAGACATATAACCCCCCTACACACACAAAGAGTCAAGCATGTAGACAACCCATCCACCCACACGCACACATACACAACCCACAATTGTACCAACCGACTTCCTACTAACCACTGTACCATTAAATTACCGGTCACCGTACCACCAAGACACCGGTCACTGTATGACCACCCAGTCCACCAGAATCACCACAAGGAACCACAAAGTACCCCCGACAACTCTACCCACCATCCGAACACCGGCCATACCAACACCGCCGGCCCTAGCCATCACCCTAACAACCCCATCCCCAGCCTCGAGCAAGCACGACGATAGGATCACCCAACAATTGCAGGAAAATCTATCGGTCACCCATTGTAATTTTGTAAAATCTTTTAAGCTTCTGGATAATTTATCACCTCATCCCCAGCATCGAGCAAGCACGACGATAGGATTACCCAACAATTGCAGCAAATCTATCGGTCGCCTATTGTAATTTTGTAAAATCTTTTAAGCTTCTGGATAATTTATCACCCCATCCCCAGCCTCGAGCAAGCACGACGATAGGATCACCCAACAATTGCAGCAAAATCTATCGGTCGCCCATTGTAATTTTGTAAAATCTTTTAAGCTTCTGGATAATTTATCACCGCCCACTGTCATTTACAGTCGATCGGTATGATTTCGGTCCTCTCTGTTGCAGTCATTATAGCATGACATATTGGCCGCTGAGGAAATTCTAAAAAATAGAATTTGGTTGCCGTAGCCGATTTGAATTCAATCCAAATCTAGATCTGTTATACTTTCCCTGCCAAATACAGAGAGTGTAGCCGTAGTACTGGTAACCCCTGTTCGTGAAATAACAACCCGCCATTACAGGTCCATATTGTTTGGCCAAATCCCTCATGATGGTCCGATGAATTGTGCACTAGTTAAATAGTACAAGTTTCCAATGAGCGACAGTTTCCATGACCTTAGGCCCAATGGTAAGACAGAGCTCTGGGTTTAAAGTGGTGTTGCCGAAAGGTGTTACTAAGTAGTGGGTCATGGTGCCTGTCAGTATGAGGCGGTGGCGGCGACGACATCCTCTGGGAAGCGTGAGAGAGAGAGAGAGAGATTATGCAAAAACATGAGGAGAGATGGAGAATGATGGGAATCTGGGGACTGAGAGAGAGAGAGAGAGAGAGAGAGAGAACGAGATTGCTTTTTTTTTGTACTGATTAAATTAAGAAATAGAGAAAATTGAACGGTGGTGATAGTTCATGTGGCCACGTGGACAAGTTTTATGGCAAATTTTTCATAATGACAGTCCTACCCTTTGACTTTTTAACAGGCATCCATGATCCATTAGCCATCTAACTAATTTGGTTCATTTTTTTGAACTTAGTTACTTATTTGGCACATTTGAAAGGTTGAGTACTTAAGCTGTACTGGAGTGATACTTTAGGTTACAATTTTAGCATTAGCACTACACACACACACAAGCATGCACGTACACACAGACATACATGGATACATACATACATATTATTAGAGGCAATTCCTTGTAACTGCTAGCAACTCAACTTACGTTGCCAGCGTTATCTGGACGTCCATATGCAAACTATAAACCATTCCATATTGTAACTTTTTCTTTTTTTGCATTTTTTTAAAAAACCATCGATCTTATAATGGGCTGGACGATGCTTTTCACTTCTTTATGCTTTCTTTACGAGAAAAAAAAAGAAAAAGGTAACCATTGGATTTATCATGGGATGGATGGTGATTTTGCCTATTATCTTTGCTCTTTCACCCCCCACCCCCACTCCACCACAGCTGGGCAAAACCGCCAACAACCTCCCACATACACACCTACCCATCCACCATCACGCGCACCGCCGCAAAACACATAAACACGTAAGACACGCACGAGCGACAAACACACACACACACACACACACAAAAGGACATGATGGTTTTATGTGAGTGTGTGACTGTGACTGTGTGTGCCGTGCGTGCATGTGTATGTATCTGTGACTTGCCGCATGTGTGTCGATTAGTGTGTCGTGTGTGTAAATGTGCACGCTCATATGTGTATGAACGTGTGTGTGGGTGGCTGGGTGATGGAGGATGGGGATTGGCGGTTATAGTAGTTGGTGCCGGTGTGGGCGGGGAGATGTAAGGAAAAAAGAGAGAGGGCGGGGAGTGAGGGTGGAGGAAACAGAGAGATGAAACTTTTTTTTCATTTAACCAACTGTCCGTTGCATAATGTGGTGAACAGTAATGTTCTCATTTTTATTTACCCAAAAATGAGGGGTAAAATCGTCAAAAATTCCAATCTGACTAATTATAGGGTTGACAGAACTGGAAAAAGATAAAAAGATAAAAAATAAAAAAAAAAGATTTGGAACATCCACAAATTACATATGGATGACTAGATCGAAACTAGCTAAGTTGTCAGCAGTGACGAAGAATCAGCTCACACAAACACACACCTAAACACATTTATATGCGCATACACATTTACTAGGGGTGAACATAGACCGTTCAAACCGAACCGGTTCTATTTGAACTGTCCAAAAATCTTAATCGATTTGGTTTCGCATTACATAAACCGAACTCGATTCTGTTCGGTTCACGTTTCACTTTTTTAAAATTAATCACATACCAAACCGGACCGACCTGTGATATATTAGTTTATTTTTAGAATAATTCATTGATAATTTTGCATACAAAGCAAATCCAAATAAACAAAAACTTGAAAGCTAAAAGACAAGGAAATAATGAGAACAATTATAACGAAAAAGTCAAGTGATCAATATATCTTTTATGTTCACTCATTCTTTCTCATACATCAATAACAAATGGATAATGAAGTTTTTTTTGTAGTATATATTTGGACTAATACTTATATCTTCATTACTACTTTAGCTACTTTTGCGGCTCGGCCAGTTACTCGAGTATTCCATTTTCCTAATGTTAGCAATGTACAGTAATCAAATAGGATCATTTTCTTCTCAAGACCTCTGTTAAAACGGGCACTATGATATTCAATGTAAGAAGATTATATGCAATTTAGAAAACTGTAAATTCAATTTTAATTGATATATAGATCCAATAGTAGGTACGCAAATGGACAACTTTTTTAAATCGGTGCAAATCGATCCAAACCAACCAAACCAATTCGTCCAAACTGATGGTATATGGTTCGGTACGTTTCAAGTTTTTCAAACCAAAGGTAGCGACTTGGTTTGTGATTTAACCCCTAAACCAAACCGTCTTCACCCCTAACACTACCCATGTAGGTGCTGTTAGGGTACCCAGACTTGACAATGTACTCAAGGATGAGAGGTCCTCACCTTTTCCTCTTACTTTTTTTTTGGCTTTTAAGGGCAATTATGTCATTTTGTAAAAGATGGGATGAAACTTTCGACGGGTTTTCTCCCTTTCTCCCTCTCCACGTTGTTGATTATGTCTTCCCACTCCCACACCCCTCCCCTCTTCATCCACCGTACCACATGTTGACAACCTGGCAGTGAAGCAAATTTCGGCGAGGCAAGTGGTGGATTGGATAAATAAGTAAGTGCAAACTCCTTATTAGCCTAAGGAGGCAGGAAAAGCTAAAAATTCATTCATATTTAAAGGGTGGAGGGACTATTTATATGCAATGGCCGGCATACAAGTACATAACACTCATATACAAAGTCGAGATTCTAGAAAGGGTGGAAGGACTATTGTGGGAATCTTTAGGCCATGGTCTACAAAATATTAAGATGCAGTTGGTAATGAGACACTAATCATAAGGCATTTTATATGGCAAACACTACGGCATATCGTAGCTGTAAGGATGATACATGTCTAAAAGAAGCAGAAATTTTATTCCTTAGTTTATTGATTTTGCTCTATAACCCTGGTGGTATCATGCAACTTATGTTATGAAACACAGCAACTACGAAGCAATTTATTGAAGAACAAAGAAACAAGAGATTAAAAAAAAAATCAAATGCACAACACAAGAATTACGAGGTTCACCAATATGGCTACGATCCCGGCGTATGACCATATTTCGATTTCCCTATTCAACACTGTTACAACCAAAATCGTAACCCCACCACTCTTTGTTGTGGGTTTCTCTCTTCAGCCAAACCAATACCAGAACACGTATATTTATTTAGAGCTAAGAGATGATCTTTCTCTAATTAACCATTATGGGACAAGAAAAGTTATATACTTGAGCTAAGTTGTGACCTTCTCTCAATAACCAATGTGAAACAACTACACAAAAACTAGTTTTCAAGTCACTACCTTTATTGTATGGACTGAAATCAGGCTCCACATAGAACAATCTCCCACTTGGAGACTGATACAACTATAGTGCTAAAAATCCTTACATGATGGTCATACTCATCCAATAAGCATCAATGAAGACTAACCAAAGTTGAGCATAGGCTCAACTTTTGCCTATCAACCACCTTCGTTAACATGTTAGCGGGATTCTTGTTGCCTTCAATCTTCTCCAAGTTCAATTATCCATCCTCTAACAGAGACCGCATAAAGTAATACCTCAACTGAATGTACTTGGTCCTCGAATGAAATACTGAGTTCTTAGCAAGATGTAATGCATTTTGCCTATCAGTCCATGACTTGCAATCTACTTGGCCATATCCCAGCTCTGTCAACAACCGCTGAAACCAAATTATTTCTTTACTTGTTTCTGTCACAGCAACATATTTTGCTTCTGTTGTAAACAATGCAACAATCTTCTATAGCTCATAGATCCAGCTCACTACTGTCCCTCCTATAGAAAAAAATATCTCGTGGTGCTTCTCCCATTGTCTCTATCACCTGCATGGTCTGGATCTGCATATCCTCACACATCTATGTTATTACCCTCAAAACATAAGTAGAACCTGGATGTTCCTCTCAAATATTTGAGAATCCACTTCACTGCTTACCAATGTTCTTTTCCTGGGTTTGTCATGACTCTGCCCACAACTCCAACTGCATGTGCAATATCCGGCCTTATACTAACCATGGCATAAATGAGACTTCCCACAGCAGAGGTGTACGGAACCTGTGCCATTTATTCTTCATCTTCCATGTTCTTATGACTCAACTCCTTTGAAAGCTTGAAGTGGGCTACTAAAGGAGTCGTCATAGGTTTAGAGGCATGCAAGTTAAATCTCCTCAAAACCTTCTCAATGCACTCTTCCTGTGACAACCATAACTTTTTATATTTTCTATCCATGGTTATCCTCATGCCAAGAAGTTGTTTTGCCTCACCCAAGTCCTTTATAGAGAAAGTACTCGCTAAATTATTCTTGAGTTCATTAATTCTTCTCATGCTTGAACCTGCTAAAAGTATATCATCTACATACAGAGTTAAAATAATGAAGTCTTCACTATTAAACTTTTGAAAATAAGCACAGTGATCGGAGTCGCATCTAGTGAAGTTTGTCTGCTTCGTGAAACTGCCAAACGTCAGATACCACTGTCTAGGAGCTTGCTTTAGGCCATACAAGTTCCTCTTCAACCTGCAAACCATTCCCTCCTTACCCTTGACTTCAAAACCCTTTGGCTGATGCATGTAGATTTCTTCCTCCAAATCCCCATGGAGAAATGTTGTCTTAACATCCAGCTGCTCCAGATGTACGTCATCTCCAGCTACAATGCTTAACATCGAACGAATTCAAGTCATTTTCACAACTGGAGAAAATATTTCTTGGAAATCAATACCTTTCCTTTGCCGATACCCTTTCACAACTAGTCTTGCCTTGTATCTCTTTCTTCATCCAGCTAAATTATTAATCTTGTATACCCATTTATCATACAGAACATTTTTACTTGCAGGGAGCTTTACCAAATCCTAAGTTTGGTTTTGCTCAAGTGAAACCATCTTATCTTTAATGGCTTGCTCCCATTGTAACCTGGATTTATCTTGTATCGTTTCTTGATAACATTCTGGCTCACCAGAATCAGTATATAGAAATAATTGAGCAGAAGACAAAGCCTGTCAGGAGCTTTCCTTAATTACCCGACTACTTCTTCTAAGTTTAAGAGTTTCAGGCACTTGTTATTGATCACCAGTTCCAATTTCAGTATGAGTTGTCTCGTCAAGGACTTCTGGATTTTCTATCGTGAGTATATGTTCATCTTTTCGCTCATCAATTTCCATGTATTCCTTGTTTTCTTTTTCAATTCCATGTTTTTGTAACATGTGCTTATACAATCGTGATTCATCGAATATGACATCCCTACTCCTGATGATTTTGTTATGTTCGTAGTCCCACAAATGATAACCATATTCATCACCTTCATATCCAATAAATGCACATTTCTGAGACTTAGAGTCAAGTTTCTTCCTTTCCTCTTTATCAATATGAGCATAAGTAATACATCCAAAAACTCTCAGAAAAGAATAATTTACTGGTTTACCTGACCATTCTTCTTCAGGAATACCACCATTGAGAGCACTGGCTGGACTTCTATTAATTAAATATACGGCATTATCAACAGCTGCTGCCCAGAACTGTAGAGGTAAATCAGCATGTATCCTCATGCACCTTGCTCGTTCCATGGTGGTTCTATTTGTAACGACCCGGTCCACGGCCCCACCATAGGGCATTGCCTCCCTCAAAAAGGCTAGCTAAGTAGGTACTTTTGAGTTCACAGGCAAGGCCTTATAAGGCCCATCGCAAACTCCCTCACAACTGATGTGGGATATTACAATCTCCCCACCTTATTCCTTAGCGTCCTCGCTAAGGCTCGATCACACATAGCCCAGAATCTTCCTCTCTAGCCAATGTGGGATATACCCGGCTCACCCTTCGTTGCCCCAACCATCCTCTTGATGTGGGATATACCGGGGCTTGCCTTCGTTTCCCCCAACCATCGGCAACCCGACTGGACAGCCCAGCCCGAGCTTTCGAGAGTCGGCTCTGATACCATCTGTAACGACCCGGTCCATGGCCCCACCACAGGGCATTGCCTCCCTCAAAAGGGCTAGCCAAGTAGGTACTTATGAGTTCATAGGCAGGGTCTTATAAGGCCAATCGCAAACTCTCTCACAACTGATGTGGGATATTACACTATTCATCTTCCCTGCCAAGCCATTTTCCTGAGGTGTCCTCTTAATAGTCCTTATTAACCTGATACTGTTATTTGAACAGTATTCTTGGAACCCTCCATTACGAGACTCACCCCTATTATCAGATTTTAGGCATTTTACCTTGTTCCATGTTTTGTTCTCAACAAGAGCTTTCCACTTCTTAAAAGTGTGATAAACATCAAATTTCTATCTGATGGCATATATCCAAGTCTTTCCACTAGCATCATCTATAAAAGAAACAAAGTAAAATTTACCTCTCAGAGACTACTGTAGTATCTGCAAACATCCATATGAATTAACTCCAGTCTTCCAGTATTCTCCTCTTTACCATCCCTCTGAAAATTGACTCGCTTTTGCTTTCCATAGAAACAACCCTCGTAGAAATCCAACTAAATGTTCTTCATCCCTGGCAATGTATTCTTTGAGTATAGAATTCTTATACCATTCTCACTCAAATGTCCCAAGCTGTGATGCCATAATGCAGTCCTCTGATTTTCTGTAGAAGTCAAAGAGATATAGTGGTTATAGGTACCCACCTCTTCCTTCCACCATCGACCCTTTGATCACCTTCCACTGTTTTTCACCAAATGCCGTAAAATAGCCTTCACGGTCCAACCCGCTGACGGATATAAGGTTCTTCTGCAGTTCTGGAGTATGTCTAACATCCTTCCAAACCAGGGTTCCTCCATTAGACAGTTTAATTTCTACTTTTCCCTTTCCAACAATGCTACACCGATACTCATTCCCGACAGTCACATGTCCATAATCACCATGAACATAATCACATAAACAATCCCTATGAGGTGTACAATGAATCGAGGTTCCTAAATCTACATACCACACTTTGGAATTATCATCCACTGTAACAGAAAGACATAAATCGTCATATGTCCGTTTGTTTGAACTTACCATATTTACCCCTTCATCATCTCCTTGTCTTCCCCCTGCTCCCATTTTTTTCTTTGGTTCTGTACAATCATTCTTCTTATGACCTTCCTTGTTACAATTCCAGCACACTATGGTTCTCCCTTTGGACTTCGACTTGCCTCTTGATTTTGATCTTCCTCTTGTAGGACTTCTTCCCCTGTTATTCTACTTGTTATTCTGTCTACCTCTGGATTCCACGGACAAAGCATTACTAGATGATATCCCATCACCAATTATCTTTCTCGGAATTTCGTCATTCATCATAGAGCTCATAACATCATTAAGTGTTAGCATCCCAGAGATAGTAGAATTACCCACTGTCGTTACCAAGTTATTCTAACTATCAGGCAGTGAACACATAAACAACAAAGCCTTCATTTCATCATCAAGACTAATGCCGATAGATTCCAATTGATTTATAACAGCGTTAAAATCATTTAGATGACCAACAACAGAACCATTTTCAGACATCCTCATATTAAACAGTCTCTTCATAAAAAATACGTATACCTTATTCGAAGCAGAAGATTTTTCATACAATTTCTCCAATGCTTTCATCACAACAGTAATAGTTTTTTCCTTTGAGATATTGAATGCCACTTGTGGTGTTAGGCTAAGCCTTACTGTGGCCAACGCCTTTCTGTCCAAAATTGCCCACTCGTTCGCATTCATTGCTTCAGTTTCTCTCCCACCAGTAGTAAATACAGATCTTTCTGATACAAGTAGTCTTCAACTTGCATCTTCCACCATTGGAAATTCATACCATTAAACTTCTCGATCTTTCATTTACCTTCTTCGGCCATTACTCCCACTCAAACGTAAAACCTACGTGAGTAAAACTCGAACCTAGCTCTGATACAAGTTGTTACGACACGCAGCAACTACAAAGCAATATATTGAAGAACAAAGAAACGAGAAACTTAAAAAAATTAATTAAACGCACAACACAAGAATTACGAGATTCACCAATATGGCTACGTCCCTAGAGTATGACCAGATTTCGATTTCACTATTCAACAATGTTACAACCAAAATCCTAACGCCTACTCTTTGTTGTGATTTTTTCTCTTTACCCAAAACAATACAAGACCATGTATATTTATTTAAAGTTAAGAGGTGATCTTTCTCTAGATAACAAATGTGGGACAAGACACTTATATACTTGGGCTAAGTTGTGACCTTCTCTCAATAACCAATGTGGGATAACTACACAAAAACTAATTTTCAGGTCACTACATCTATTGTAACAATGTCTCTGGACTGAAATTAGGCTCCACATACAATAACTTACGACCTTTCTATTCTTTTGTTGTTTTTGTTTCGGAAGGCGTACTATATTAATGCCATTAGGTTCGTCTTTCACCATGTTTGTCGCTAGAAAGAAAATAATCAGGCTCTGAAGCAATTTATGACAAGATATGAGGGTCTAGACAAATATGGTAATGTTCGAAAGTAAACGTTCACTTTTTATTTTCTTCGACACGAAACCTAAGCTACACAGGTCTAAAGGGTTTTGATGATGATGAATTTATACAAGGATCGTATTAGTGTGTATGTCTTGTTGTTTCGTTCAAATTTGATCTATATGGCTATGCTTATGTGCCTGCCAAGGGAAGACTGACCTTGGCTATTCCTACTTCCCCTAAGATATTGAGGTATGTCCTACAGTCTCGAAGGAAGGAAGGGCAAGCACCCTTTGAGAACTGTTCTCCACCATTCAAAGTTCACCAAAAGTAGCGAACTGCGATGAAGGGTGAAAAGTTACAACTACTAAAAGATGATGCCCATCATCAAGGTAAATCTTAAGAACTTAGTAACACATGCAAATCTCCCCGAAGAGAAGACCAAGGATGGACTTGATCAAAGTTCCTCTAAGCTTATGGCTGAGTCAAGATTTGACTTTTCTGACCCTTATTGGTTATCACGACAGTCATTGGTGAGAACGTCTGCAACCTCAACCAACCCCGGGCCCATAGAAGTTTGGATATGATAGAGACGATATTCCTATTGTAAAATCAGGTTCTCATTTTGATTTAACAGAACCAGTTTGTTTTTCAACCAAAGAAAGGAAAAACAAGCTAGCTCTTTTCATATCACTGTTAAGGTGGGTGATGATGATTGAAGCGAAGGAGCCTCGGAACGAACTTCGGTGTTTGATCACATGGTGGCTTCGACTCCTTGAGTCTCTGCTTTCTCCAGATTGAGTGCCAAGACCTACACAAATTACCTTGGTCATTCCAGCGCGTCAAGTCAGTGTTCAAGCGGATAGAACCTTACGCTATACTTCCAAAGCTGTACAACTTAGAAAGAGGAAATTAGTTGATCATAACAAAGTATGACAACAGCATCAATATATAGTGCAATTCTGTCATGAATGAGACGTACGTTAACTTACTTGGTATTGAACACGGATGGGGGCCTTAAGGTGAAGCAGTTGACTATCGTTCATATCAACCAAATTAATAAGCAAAAACCATAGTGGAGACAACCCAGAAACTATAATGAGTTCCTACTATCTCTGTACGGGAGAAGGGGTCCGACATAGAATCTTCTACTAGTGAAAGTGGATCTCAAGGAATGCCGACATACTGGCTTAAAGAACTCGAGACACCTCAACCATGGCATCAGAGACAGGCCATGAAAATATAATGTGTTACTTCTTAATGAAGTTGATAACCTCAAAGAACTCAACACACCCAATTTCTGTCAATGCCTTAGAAAGTGCGGAAGAGAAAGAGTACTCCAATTTTTTTATCAGAGTATAGGGATGTGTTTGCATAGACATAAAAAGAAATGCCCGGCCTTGATCCAAAAGTAGCCGTTCATCATATGTTTGAGCAATTTTTCCAGATAAAGTGATTTTAAATTTGTTCAAAGAACATAAACTGCATAAGGACGAGTAAATTATTGCTTAAGCCATTATTGATAAAAAAATTCCCATCGTGGAAAGATTATAGAAAAAGTCTAAAACACAAGGAGGAGGAAATATTCTCTCGCAGAAGCGGAAATTAGTCTCAAATAGAAGACGAGGACATATTTCGTGATGTTGGTCCCAAAAGTTTTGATGTTGGAAGAAGGAAATGGTTCAAAGCAAGACCATAATACTTCTCATGCTAACAGGAAACATTCTTATATAGATACCCAGAAGGCAAAAAGAGAAAATAGGTTAAGTGTGATCACTGTGGCAAGAAGGGCCACTACATAAAGGAAAATGAAAGACTAAATTCAGTAAATTTTAGGTTCCAGTACCTAAAAGAAAAAGGGAAAGTTCCGAAACCTACAAGAAAGATAGGTTTAGTAAAGAACATGTTCCGATTAAAGCTTTAAGGCAATTTACACTAATTCGCTGCCTTGCTCTGCTCTGCCGCTTTAATGCCATCTTAGCTGCAAATGGTGTCTTGTTAGTGTGCCTCCCCAGAAAGTAGTTGTGGGGTTCAAATGCGTCTATAACATCAAAACTCATTTAGATGGAGATATAAATCATTGTAAAGTTCGTCCTTTTGCAATAAGTTACTCACAAGAGTATGGCATCCATTGTAAGGAAGCTTTTTTCTTCTGTAGCTTGCCTTACTTCTGTTAAGAGCTAGCATGGCTGCAGTTGTCTCTGCACGCAGACGGCATTTAATTCAAATTTACATTAAGAATGGATTTCTCAATAGTGATCATAGAGAAGATGTTAATATGCAGCCAGTACTAGGGTTCCAAAAATTCCATCACACAAAGTTTGGAAACTTCAACGAAGCATTGCATGGTCCCAAACAAGCTCCCCAAGTGTGGGTTGCCAAGTTCAGCAAAACAGTTTAACAATCTGGATTCACTTAAAGCCATTATAATTTTGCTATATTCGTTCTGCAAATCAGCTCGGGAGACCATTCTTCTACTACGTTATGTTGATGATATGATCATTACCGGTGATGATTTAACTGGTATCTTTGATCTCAAATATTTTCTAAGTCAAAATTCTGAAATGAAAGATCTTGGCACTCACAAATATTTTCTAGGCTTAGTTCTTGTCTAGCTTTGATTGTCATATGTTATCGTAGGCTAAATATGTTTCTGATCTTTTATCTCGCACCGAATTAACAAACAAAGAAGCTGCGCTCCCTCTCTCTTGAACCTAGTGTGAAAATCACCCATCTTGATAGTAAACCTTTTAGTGACATCATTCTTTATAGATATTTGGTTGTCTATGCCACAGTTACTTGCTCAGGCATTGCCTATGCTATCCATTTGGGCAATTATTTCCTTTCACCTATTTCCTTTCAACTACGTGTTTCATTCTGTACACTGTTGTTCTTTGTATTCTGTACTACATAAAAGAAGCAATATTTCATGATCTTCATTTCTTGAGGCATCTATTTTGTACATGCATACTCAGATGCTGCTTGATCTAGGTACCTATGGAGCGTCTTTCCATGATTAGCTTTTGTTTCTTTCTCATGGATTCTGTTATTTCATGGTGAAACAAAAACCAAACACTCTCTGCTAGCTAGGTCCGGCACTAAGTCAGAATATCCTATTTGTAAATGAAAGTTTTGGAATAATGGTGCATAGCTTATACGCGAAAAACCTGGGTAAAAATTGTGTTCATAGAAAACTTGATTCAACTCCTCAAGCAAATATTGTCACCTATGAACCGGTTGTTGCTATGACTTTGACAACACATTTGGTTGAAAGCGATGAAGAATGGAGGTTGATTCTTCAGCCTAGGCATGTTTCTCATGATAATATACTTCAAACCATGTCCCTAATGTAAAAGATACATAGTTTTGCTTGGTGATTCTCACTCCACAAAAGTCTCCTCTAGGATTTCAAGTTTCAACTGATTCCATTTCCCATATCGAATCATCTGGAACGCGACCTGCATGGCTCTACCTTTCTCATAGTTTTTTCCTCCAACGAAGCTTAACTCTGCTTCTTTCACAACATAATTTACACATCATGTTTCTAATTCTTCTCCAAGAGAAAAATTAATCGTGCTTATATTCAGATTTTGGTGAAGCTGTAAAGTCCCAGCAATGCTTCGGGACAAACATAATGCTTGGTATAACTGAGATCAATAAGGCGGGATAAGATACATTGCACCATGAAGCCCGAGTCAGGCTTATGCCGTCCAACGCAGAAAGAAAAATAAGCAACCCCACCTGACTGAAACATGTGCCTTCACTCTGAAGTCCCAAAAACGTATACATCGTAAGGCAGATTGGCCCTTTCGATGAGGAAATTGGCCTCACTCCACGTTCATTTGCCACTATCTGAAATGTTAAGAATGTTAGGGATGCTTCCCTCTGAAATAAGGTTCATAACGTTTGAACTAGTCCTTGCATCTTCAGACAATTTACATACCGACTCTCTGAGACTTGTGAAGTTTTTATCAAGTGAATCTGGAAAACTTTGATTCTGAGCCATCTTCCTTAGAATATCAAAAGCAGATGGTGCATCGGAAATAGAAAGAAGAGCTGCTACCAGTGCAACATAGACAAATGCGTCAGGTGTCATCTGCCTCTCTTCCATCTGTATGAGATAGATGAGGGCTGAATCTGGTTTCCCACACTTGCAAAGCCCATGAATGAGAGCCATAAAAGCAATTTTGTTAGGAGAGCATCCCTTACCAACCATTTGATCCCAAAGTAAGACAGCCTCATCAGATCTTCCAGCATTGCATAACCCATCTAGTAGAGTTGTGTAAGTAATAACATTAGGCTCCCTTCTTTCCTCATCCATTCTTTTAAGACATAAAATGGCCCGATCTATTTCACCGCTTTTGCACCATGCATCAATTAGTGAGTTGTACGTAGCAACTGAGGGAACAAGTCGGTTTTCTAGCATCTCATTATAGATATCCTGGGCTTCCGCTAGTCTTGTGAGCTTACAGAGGCCATTTATAACAGTGTTATAAGCCACCACATCAGGACAGCACCCACGAGCAGATATGTCCCTGAATAGCTTCAAAGCTCGATCGAATTCTCGGATCATAAAGAACCCATGAATAACTGCAGAATAAGCAACTATATCAGGTGTAAAACCTTCTTGAACCATACTGGCAAGAAACTTACTCGCTTCAAAGGCCTTTTTACTACTGCACAGCTTCTTTACAAGCAAGGTGGTATCTTTAATCCATGGTTCGTGCCCATGAATACACATCTCCCGCACTACGCCAATTGCACCCGCCACATCCATTTTTCTACAAAAGCACCCAAATATGGAGTTGTAAGTGAAATTTGTAGGTTTAAATCCCATCAATTTCATCTCTGCCAGAAGTTCATAGCACTCTTCTGATTTATTTGAGCTGCTCAAACCATTGATCATATTGTTGTAAAGCAGTAAAGTTCTTTTACAACCAATTTGATCCATATCTCTAAAGAGGCCTAGGGCCACATCCACCTTACTAGATTGACACAAACCATCAATAACTATACGAAAAGAGTCAGTATCTGGCCGAACATCTTTCCCATAAGCTAAGAAGTCATTCACCTCGGTATCACCATTGAATATGTCATCCCGCAACATCGCAAGTATTAAACTATAAGCTATACTACTTGCACCGTTCTGAATCAGAAGAGTCAAGTAAGAATAGAACAGCAAAACAATAAATTGTTCGTCCAGACCTTCCCTCGCTACCATTTTCTTGATTATTCTGATCATATCTTCTTCTCCGGGTAAAGATGATAAGAGAACTGTAAGTAATTTGACATCAGGAAGTATATTAAGCTCAATTAACTGAGAGTATAAGTCTAAAGCCGTTTCAAACTCCTTAAGGTTGCAAAGGCCTGCAATAAACACAATATAAACATAAATATCCGCTACAAAACCCAATAACCGCATTTTGTCCAACAGTTGGAGCGCCCTATCAACTCTTCCCTCCCTCACAAAGCCATGAATCAGAACATAGAATGTCTTCCCATTCAACCTTATCCTACGACTCTCCAAGCTTTCAACCAATTCAAACGCTTCATCCACCTTTCCCCATTTGCTAAAAGCGACGGCCAAAATAGCAAAAACACTGGAATCCAACCAACCACGCTCCAGTATCTCATTATAAACACCCAAAGCCTTTCCAAACTTACCGGCATTGCAGTAACACTGCAAAACCGGTGTCAGCGTGTACTTATCAATCTCCCACCCTAAATCCCTCATCTCTTTTAGCCTCGTCTCAATTAACTCAACGGAACCCGACCTAGAAATAGATTCCAACAAGCAATTATAGCTGTAACTATTCGGAACACAAGAACCCACTTTCCTAAGATGATCAAATAACAAATTAGCCTCCTCTAACAGACCCAGATTACCCAAACACCTAATAAAGAAACCCAACGCCCCAGGAGTCATAGAACAACGAGAATTGACCACATCCACCGCAAGAGCTTTCAGCTGGGCATTCTGTCGAACACCTGATAGGATACTGGCCATGGCATTGTAAGTATAGCAGTTGTGCTTGTACCCGTGTTGGCTTGAAGCCCAGTCGAAGAACTTTAGAGCTAGTTTCCAGCTATTGAAACGTTTCAAGACAGATTCCACTACACCAGTGGTTAGGTCTGATCCAACGCTGGCCAGTTCTTGGCTTTCTTGGTAAAATGGGTTCTGGGTGAAGATAGTAACGAGTCTTTCAACTACCTCGGTTTTGCCTGAGTGGGTTTTGGTTGATATTGGGCAAGTGGGTGTCTGTAACTGATACGGAAATTGAACGGAATGGAGTTTTTTGATTGGTTTGTTGAGGAAGTAATGTGGTCTTGTGATTCTAAGGAATTTCATTCTCCGGTTGTAACCTTACCGTATCTGAACGGATCCCGTGCTCCAGTTAGTTCGTCGGCCCGCGAGACTTTTACTTGAGACGAGCATGTGATTCTAAGGGCACTTTGCTTTCTCGTTACAAGCCAAAACCCATGCTATATATACGACCGTGGCACACGCAATGAGCAAAAATAAAATTAATAGTATAAATTTTACTATAAAAAAAATCACATATACGTGTTTATTATCATATTAATAAAATAAATTTTAAATTACAAAAAAGTAAGTTAGTCATACGTGTCCAAACATAAGTTAGTAAAATATTATTTTCGTCTCAAACTTGGCTTTTAAATTTTACTTTAACTCTTTTTTGATGAATTTTAATTTGTAAAAACTAAACATATTTTTGTAAGTAGTTACTTACCAATTAAAATTCTTATTTTGTATCATTTGTTAAAAATTATCTTGGAATGTCACTTGTCATCATTATAAGTTGATAGTTATGTAACACCAAAGAGGTGTTACACCAAAACAATGTTTTGGTTTAATAAGTAGTATAGATGAGACCTCATATATATTTATCGACTTACGTAACAATTATGAAAAGTGTCGAAATGGAGGTTATAGGCAAGACGGTTAAAAGTCATAGGATGAAATGATTATACTTTTTGGTCAATCATATTCTAGTATTTGTTTATTCTATTTATACATATACATATATAAAAATATGAATTGAGTTAAATGACTAATCTTTTTTTGTTTTCCTTTAAGATATGCTTTTCTAATTTAAGTCTTCATAAAAGTTTAGGAATGACTAGCGATGTTTTTGACTTATAACTTTTTTTTTAACATAAAAAAAAACTAAAGCAAAAAATTCTTAAGATGACCAGCAAAAAACTAAAGCCCCTGAGGGACTGTAAGGCCATTCGGGGCGTCGGGCCGTGGTGGGTTAGAAAATTCCCTAAGTTCAACTACAAGCAATATGCCTTCTATATGCTATAGCAGCATAGCACAAGCTTCAACTCGCTTCATTTATCATCTTCCATTTGCAGTAAAATTCATTCTGGTTGTACAACACACATTAACATATATAATGGATCCCAATGTTCTGTGTAGCTCAAATAATTTACGAGATGTATGTGTACCAACTATTGGGAAAATTTTTGAAAAAAAAACTACAACCTTTATTATTGTGATTATAGAAAGGTTGAAGCGATTACACCAAAATAGTTCAAACAAATGTAGGAAAATAACCAAGAGTATGACTCAGAAGTTGAGGATGCCGTGAGCACCATTAGGCATACTAATGGTAGAAAATACTTCCATGGCACTCAACATCGGTATCCCTGACTCCTTTGCAATAGTGATAGTCACATTGGTTGAACCGAAATCTGGGTGCAGCTGTTTTGTTGTTGTCTATGTATACATGGAATTTCTTGAAGCCATTAGGATACCCATTACTTACGTCCATGAAGTACAACACAAAGCAACCTTGTACAGATGTTTGAGGCAGAAAATCCACAGAGAGACTTATAGAATAACTAATCATGCATGGAAGGTCGATCAAAGAAGCTAAAGCTATATAGATGTAGAACTACTTCCAATTAAAATAGTGGTGGCGGACAAGACTATAACACGAGTTAGAGAAAGAATGAGAGATGTTAAGACAGAGTGAACAAGTACAACTTTAGCAAGGATGAGACCAAAGAGGTGCAGAAATTACCATGCGGTACCTAAGAAGGATATTATAAATGTCTCCGTTAATCACTCTTTGTATAAAAGAGGGAGACGCTGGCACAACATTCTTACCAAGTTCGAAGGAAAGGTTGATGGCAAAGAAGCCAGCTATGTTGGATTAGTTTAGGATGTTGGGCACTAAGCAGAAAAAATAACATAAATGCAACTGGAAAGTGTTGATTTAAGCCAGTGTCTCCCACTTTGAAATGTTACTATACAGTACAATTCATGTAGGTTGTACTGCACATGTAAACATATATAATGGCCTCCTAATGTTGATGTGCAGATCAACTTTAAGAAATGAATGTGTACCACCTAGGCCCTTTATTATTGTGCTTAGCAAAGGCTCAAGCAATTACACCAAGATAGTCCATTCAAATGTAGGAAAATAACTAAGAGTATTGCTGAGAAGTTCAGGATTCTCTGACCACCATTAGGCACATCAATGGCAGAAAATACTTCTTTGGCACTCAACATCGGTGGTATCCCTGAGCCCTTTGTAATTGTGACAGTCATACTGGCTGAACCGAAAACTAAGTGCAGCTATTTTTTTGTTTTATATGTATACGTCGAGTTTCTTAAAGCCATTAGAGTACCCGTTATTTATGTGCATGAAGTACAACACAAAGCAGGCTTGTACACAAGTTAGAGAAAGAGTGGGAGATGTTAAGACAGAGTGAACAAGTGAAACTTTATCGAGGACGAGGCTAGAGGGGCGTAAAAATTATCATGAGATACATGAGAAGGATATTATTGATGCCGATAATCACTACCATTATTTGCATAAAGACAGAAGACACTGGGACAAAGTTCGTACCAAGTTCAAAGGAAAGATTGATGGCAAAGAAGCCAGCTATGTTAGATAGTTTGGGATGTTGGGCAAGTAAGCAAAAAAATTGTTGTTCAAGTATATATCTTTGTGTATACTTGTGCCTCAAATCAGTTTCGAGCATTTAATGGCATGCAAATATAAAGGTTTCAAAAACAGCAGTAACGTAACCAAAGAAACAAATTATAGATTATAACTCACAAGAAGATTGCAGAACAGCAAAGGAAAAAGGGGCCGAGGCGTGAATTTGATTCACTGTCCTTAAGACTTATTCGTCCCGCAACGGTGCTGACGGCTCTCGACGATAGTCTCCCAGGATACAACGGCTACGTCTGAAAATAGTAGCACACCAAATTTCCAGACCCGGCGAACCAAACAATGGTAGAACTCTTTCTTCTTTTCGAACACTAAAAACTGGACAGACTCTTGTACAGAAGAAAATTCGGGATTAATTCATATGTAACTTCTGTAAACTGACTCGTTTTTATACACAGAGTATTCACTGGGGGGTGCAACTCTTCACAGCTGGTTGGAAAGGTTACAACTTTTCGGAAAAGAAATTAAATAAATAAAATTTATTTGTCCCAAAAAGAATAAAGCCTGATGGGCCCAAGCCACGGCCACGGACCGGGACGGGGCGGGCGGCGCGCGCGTGTGGTGGACCTTGGGTCAACCTAGGTCCTCCCTCCTTACAAAACATGGGTACCCCCAAGGGGCCCATCCCTTAGCTCAAGGCTAAGCCTTATAAGGAGACAACATTGGCTTTATCTCTTCAATGTGGGATACTCTTTTCCTTTCAAGGTGAACCACTAACTTTAGCTTCAATTTTCTCATTCACTTCTCATTCGTTTTAAACATGTGAATATACCACGATCATCTATTCCAATAGATGAACGTGAATTAATTTGTTCCTAACCAAGCTATGGTTTGGAACCCATTTGAAAATTGAGTCAAAGTTGCTTCTCCACAATGGGTTTAAAACCCAATTCCAACAATCCCCCACATGAATAGAAAATTGACTGGACACAATACTCAAAGAAACACTGACACTAGAAAGAGTTCCTTAGAACGACACTGCATCAGGATAGGTAGCCGATGGCCTTGAACCTTCCCTAGTGAGAACTATCGGATTTACTGGTTATCCAGTGAACGTGATGTCTTGAACTGTTCAACCTTTAGTGTAAACCGAGACAATAGAACGTCACACAGTATCGCTCAAAACATTGTTTTGAGGTTCTCATTGTTGTGTTCATTTTGGCCCTGAACAACTCCTGGTTTTCATGAGTACTCTCTGAGAATTCAGCCTTACAATTCTCATAGAAGCGGCCCCACTTCTTACTCACATAGGTGACTTCCTATTAAGAGGTTCCTACCGCACTCCCACTTAGATTTCCAAGATATAAGAGTCATTAAAAGCATAGCTTAGCCTAACCTTTTGTAGGTGCCACTGTCTTCTCATCATAGGAATGGATATGAGGGTTTTAACCCTCCACAGTGCTCTGTCTGAGTCACATTTACAAAATTCGGTTTTCCCTTTGAACCTAGATCTTGGGATCTCCAGTCAGCTAGGTAGGGTTTCCATTATGGCAACTCTTTAGTTCATAGACTTAAGACCCATTCTCTTCGATGACATATTTACTTTCTCTCTAGTCAAAGCTTTCGTTAACGGATCCGCAATATTATCCTTTGACTTCACATAGTCAATAGAGATAATTCCACTAGAAAGTAATTGTCTAACGGTATTGTGTCTGCGACGTATGTGTCTAGACTTGCCGTTATACATACTGCTTTGTGCTCTTCCAATTGCAGATTGACTATCACAATGTATGCAAATTGGTGGCATAGGCTTAGGCCAATTTGGAATATCCTCCAAGAAATTACGAAGCCACTCCGCTTCTTCTCCTGCTTTATCTAAAGCAATGAATTCAGATTCCATAGTGGATCTGGCAATACATGTCTGTTTAGAGGATTTCCAAGAAATAGTTGCTCCTCCTAATGTAAACACATATCCACTTGTGGATTTTGTTTCATTAGAATCTAATATCCAGTTGGCATCACTGTATCCTTCTAATACAGCTGGATATCTTGTATAATGCAGACCAAAGTTTAAGGTATATTTTAAGTACCTTAAAACTCTTACAATAGCTATCCAGTGATTCTTCCCCGGATTGCTAGTATATCTGCTCAGTTTACTGACAGCATATGCTATATCGGGTCTCGTGCAATTCATGATATACATTAGGCTACCAATTATGCGCGAATACTCTAATTGAGATATTCCTTCCTCAGTATTCTTTGTTAGATGTAAATTTACATCTAGCGGTGTCTTAACCGGACTATTATCATAGCTTTTAAATTTGTCTAGCACTTTCTCAATATAATGAGATTGTGATAAGACTAGTCCATTTGATGTGTTGGTAATTTTCATACCAAGTATAACATCAGCCACACCCATATCTTTCATATCAAATTTACTGGCCAACATTTTCTTTGTAGCCTTAATGAATTCATTATTGCTCCCGATAATGAGCATATCATCCACATAAAGGCAAACAATGACATATCCTTTTTCTGTGCCTTTAACATAGACACATTTATCACATTCGTTGATTCTAAAGCCATTTTCGATCATGACTTTATCAAACTTTTCATTCCATTGTTTCGGAGCCTGTTTTAGTCCATAAAGTGACTTAACAAGCTTGCACACCTTCCTCTTATGATCATGAGCTACAAACCCCTCGGGTTGCTCTATATAGATCTCTTCATTTAGATCTCCATTTAGGAAAGCTGTTTTCACATCCATTTGGTGTATCTCAAGATTATTAATAGCTGCAATAGCTATCAATATTCGAATGGATGTTATTCTTGTAACTGGTGAATATGTATCGAAATAATCAAGACCTTCCTTTTGTCTATATCCCTTGACAACCAACCTGGCCTTATATTTTTCGATCGTTCCATCAGCTTTCATCTTTCTCTTGAAAATCCATTTACACCCTAATGGTTTATTTCCAAGAGGAAGATCCACCAGTTCCCATGTATGATTTAGCATGATGGATTCTATTTCACTATTAATAGCCTCTTTCCAATGAGGAGCTTCGGGACTCGACATTGCTTCACTGTAAGTACGAGGCTCATTTTCTAACAAATATGTTAGAAAATCAGGACCAAAAGATGTAGACGTTCTAGCTCTCTTGCTACGTCTTGGCTCATCTTCCTCTTGTGAGGGTTCTTGGTTCAAACTAGTTCTTTTTAAAGAACTTCGTTCTTGTGCCACTCGACAAGGAAATACATCCTCGAAGAAATGTGCATTCCTTGTCTCCATAATGGTGTTGACGTGTATATCATCAACTTCAGATTTATGCACTAAGAACCGATATGCCGAGCTATGGCTTGCATATCCAATAAAAATCCCATCGACCGTTTTAGGTCCTATTTTGACCATTTTAGGTGGTAGGATAGCTACCTTTGCTAGACACCCCCACACTTTAAGATATTTGAAGGAAGGAGGACGACCTTTCCATAGCTCATAAGGTGTCTTTTGCAACTTCTTGTGAGGTACTTTATTAAGTATATGATTTGCGGTTAAGACCCCCCACGAGTTATCCGGTAGTTCAGAATTTATCAACAAAGCATTCATCATTTCCTTTAAAGTACGATTTTTCCGCTCAGCAATTCCATTTGACTGAGGCGTATACGGTGCCGTGGTCTCATGAATGATTCCGTGATCGGCACAAAATTTTTCAAAAGGGAAAACATATTTTCCGCCTCTATCACTTCTTAGTACTTTGATTTTCTTGCTAAGTTGATTTTCAACCTCAATTTTGTATTGCATAAATGCTTCCAAGGCTTCATCCTTGCTTCTAAGCAAATATACATAACAAAATCTCGTACAATCATCAATAAAAGTAATAAAATACTTTTTTCCTCCTCTAGATTGTACCACCTTTAAGTCACATATGTCACTATGAATTAGACTTAAAGGTTCCATACTTCTTTCAATTGACTTGAAAGACGTTTTTGCCATTTTAGCTTCAACACAAATTTCACATGCTTTATGTGAGTCAAAATCCATTTTAGGCAAAAAATCATTTTTCACTAGCTTTTGTATGGAACCATAATTTACATGACCTAATCTATAATGCCATAAATTAGGAGATTCCAACAAGTAAGCATAAGAAATATTTTTATTAATATCGGAAGTTGGTACAACTTTAGGCACGATGGTCATTACATTTAACTTAAATAGACCATCACATAAGTACCCTTTTCCTACAAACATCCCACTTTTAGTGAGTACAAATTTATCACTCTCAAACACTAGCTTGAAACCATTCTTACTCAACAATGAGCCTGACACTAGATTCTTCCGAATGTCTGGCACATGAAGCACATTGTTGAGACTCAATTCCTTTCCGGATGTCATCTTTAAGACCACCTTGCCCATTCCTAGCACCTTTGAAGAAGAAGAGTTTCCCATGAACAGATTCTCGTTGTTGGCGCTCTCATATGTAGTAAACATACTTCGCTCGGAGCACACATGTCGAGTAGCGCCTGTGTCTACCCACCACTGTTTGGGATTTCCAACCAAGTTGACTTCGGATACCACCGCAGATAAATTCAAATCTGTCACGTCCTCGGTGATTTTGGTAACTTCGGTCACATTGGCTTGAGAATTCTTTCCTTTAAAGTTTCCTTTGTTTTTGCGACAATCCTTAGCACGATGGCCAGCTTTGCCGCACCCAAAGCAATTCCCTTTGAACTTCTTCTTCTCACCGCCTTTGAAATTTGAGCCGCTTGCTCCGCTTGGACCATCGGAATTGGACATTTTCCTCCTCTTTGATGGACATTGCTCGACCACATTTGCCTTGGCCTCATGATGATAATTACCGGCCTTCTTCTCGGACTGGCGATTATCCTCCTCAATCCTCAATCTGACGATCAAATCCTCGAGCTTCATCTCCTTGCGTTTATGCTTCAAATAGTTCTTGAAATCTTTCCAAGTAGGTGGCAATTTTTCAATCAAAGCAGCCACTTGAAAAGACTCTCCAAGTACCATCCCTTCCGCATGAATATCATGTAGAATAAGCTGAAACTCTTGGACTTGACTAATTACTGTCTTAGAATCCACCATCTTGAAATCAAGGAGTCGGCATCTTCCGTTTTGAATTTCCTTTCCAAGGATTCCCACAATGCTTTCGCATTGACCATTGGACTGTATACGTTATACAACGCATTATCCAATCCATTGAGGATGTAGTTCTTGCACAAGAAATCTGAATGCTTCCACGCATCCACGGCAGCCACAGTTTGCCGGTCAGGATTTTCACCAAGATCTGGTGCATCCTCTTGCAAGAACCTTGCCAAATTCAAGGTGGTAAGATAGAACAACATTTTCTGTTGCCATCTCTTAAAATCTTTTCCGTTGAACTTTTCCGGTCTTTCACCAAGTCCAACAGAACCATGAGTAGGTGCCACATAAGGCGTCGCATACACAGTCCCACCACTGTGTTGCACGTTGGGATTAACCGGTCCACTTTCCGAATTGGTTTCACTAGTAGCCATCGTTGTAAATCTATCAACAGATTATAACAACAATTAATAAAAAGTCCAGTCTAACACAAAAAACTATAACGAAAACAGAGTATAGTAATCACTAAAATTAAATTCAGAAACTGAAAATAATTTTAGTATAAAGTACTGCAGAATCAAAATATGAAACGAAATTTTGAAAAAACTGTTTTGAAAAACTATTACGAAATTCGAAAACAATGATTCTACACATGCAACACAAAGTGCGAAATAAGTCTTAAGATTGTTGTTGGAAATAATATATCTTTGTGTATGTGTATACTTGTGCCTCAAATCAGTTTCGAGCATTTAATGGCATGCAAATATAAAGGTTTCAAAAACAGCAGTAACGTAACCAAAGAAACAAATTATAGATTATAACTCACAAGAAGATTGCAGAACAGCAAATGAAAAAGGGGCCGAGGCGTGAATTTGATTCACTGTCCTTAAGACTTATTCGTCCCGCAACGGTGCTGACGACTCTCGACGATAGTCTCCCAGGATACAACGGCTACGTCTGAAAATAGTAGCACACCAAATTTCCAGACCCGGCGAACCAAACAATGGTAGAACTCTTTCTTCTTTTCGAAACACTAAAAACTGGACAGACTCTTGTACAGAAGAAAATTCGGGACTGACTCGTTTTTATACACAGAGTATTCACTGGGGGGTGCAACTCTTCACAGCTGGTTGGAAAGGTTACAACTTTTCGGAAAAGAAATTAAATAAATAAAATTTATTTGTCCCAAAAAGAATAAAGCCTGATGGGCCCAAGCCCAAGCCAAGGCCACGGACCGGACCGGGACGGGGTGGGGCGGGTGGCGCGCGTGTGGTGGAGCTTGGGTCAACCTAGGTCCTCCCTCCTTACAAAACATGGGTACCCCCAAGGGGCCCATCCCTTAGCTCAAGGCTAAGCCTTATAAGGAGACAACATTGGCTTTATCTCTTCAATGTGGGATACTCTTTTCCTTTCAAGGTGAACCACTAACTTTAGCTTCAATTTTCTCATTCACTTCTCATTCGTTTTAAACATGTGAATATACCACGATCATCTATTCCAATAGATGAACGTGAATTAATTTGTTCCTAACCAAGCTATGGTTTGGAACCCATTTGAAAATTGAGTCAAAGTTGCTTCTCCACAATGGGTTTAAAACCCAATTCCAACAAAAATAACCAAAATGCAACTAGAAAGTTCTTATTTAAGACGCTTCCCATGACAAGAAATGCTTATACACCATTGGATTTGGGGGGACTTTAAGAACTACAAGTCTTAGATTTAGATGGTAACCTGTTTGGAACTGAGATGGCTAATGATATTGGCTTTTTATCTTGGGTTAAATACAAAAGTATGCCATGTGGTTTACCCATTTTTACAGTTTGCTCCCCATATTTGTAACTTTTGCACTAATGTCCCATATCCTTGACAAAAGCAAAACGTCTATTTCAAATCGAGCATTAAGTCTGCATGTGAAAATCTGTCAATTCCCAACCCTATCTACCATTTCTCTTTCTCTGTGTTTAATTTTCTGTGCTTGTTCTCTTTCTCTCTTTCTCTAACATAATAGATGGTGATGTTGGGAATATTATACTCTAGTCATGGAGAGTAATCGGTAGATAAGTCATTCAGGATTGTAATGTGTCCATAGATTCTGTCCCAGAGGCCGAGTGTGGGTGTCTTCTGCTGGTGTCAGCTAATGCTCAGATTAATGGGTGAACATGACGGGTTATTGGGAGCTGGTAGAAAGTAAAATATCAAAATATGCATTCATTTCGGTGTAACCATAAACACCATAACGTGCAAAAAATAAGAAGTTATGGTTGCCCGATGCACAAGGGTTTCATTATCCAAGCTATTAGCTATTCCTTAAAGGAAGGTCGGGGCTCGAATTCAGTCACCCCAGGTTCAATCTCTACCCAAAGCTCCCTTAGAGTTGAGCAAGTTTGGAAAAGATGAGTCGTGGTTTCACTTTCCTGCTTATAGACTACACATAAGTCTTCTAAGATGATCTATCTTAGTGCCAAAAAAAGCTTCTAGATTGTTGTCCATACGGGATGAGAAAAAGAGCTTCAGGATTATGACCAGGTTTGATAGCTATTAACCTGGACATGTCCAAAGAATGCCGGTGATTATAGGCAGACTTAACCGTGAATTGGTATTGCATTTCAAGGTCCCCTGTGACTTGATCTTCATATACCGTAGAAGAGATAAAAATGGATTGGATGTGATCCACTATGGTGGCGGGAAATAATTGTGCCAGAAACACTGAGTTCCAGCTATTTCACGAAATAAGTTGGTCCACTCTCTTCAAATGTCCTCCTAGTGGGCGAAAGTGTAAGAGATCTTGCGATATGAATGTGGGAATCCATCGATCCTTCAAATATATAAATTACTACCATTGCCCACCTGCCATTGGAGACCCTCTAGCAAGATGTTCCTTTCGACCAGCAATCCATGCCATCCCCAAGAACCCTTGAGATACCTTGAACTCTTACGTATAAGTGCTTCCTACAATATTTGAGCCAAAAAAGGTCAAGAGAAGCTAGTGGGGTTACCAGCTAGTTTTTGCCAATAAAACTGCATCAAAGAGCTTGGTAAGCTTGAAGCCTAGACATCCAATAGTCTTAGGTCCACAAAGAGTTAACTAGTTAACACAATGAACCCTATGACTCTATTCTATTCGTCACCCCCCCCCCCCCCTGCCTCACCAAAAAAAAGAAAGGGTTAATTACACATATGTCCCTAAGGTTTAGGTGAAATTACACTCGTGTCCATAAGTTTGGAAAATAGGCACTAATGTCCTTGGACCTAAAGGAATACACAAAGACATAACGGAAGGGTTAAAATTACCCTATTGCCCATAATTAAAAATGATATCCCTGATTTGCCAATGGAAAGCCAAAAATGATACCCTATTGCTCATTCTCTCTCCCCGGCGTCTCTCTCTTTCTCTCTCCCACCCATCACCATCCATCTTCACCGGCAACCCACTCTAGGCTGCCACGCCCACTGCCCGCTACCGAGTAACGGGCTACCACCGTAGGCACCAGTCTCTCCACCACCGCCGACCGCAAACACAATTGATCAGACCACCATGACCCAACAACGGGCCACCACCGTAGGCACCAGTCTCCTGCTCGACGCCTTGCACCATTTTCGACGAGGGCAGATGGCCAACAACGGCCACTACTAGTCTTCACCGGCGATTGCCACCAACCAAACACCAATGTACATCCCCATCGATCGGCCCACCCACGGCCGACAACCGCACAACCACAACTGCCCGTTTCCACAGATCGGCCCACCCACGGCCGCTGTCGAAGCAGACCCACCACCAGGCATTGATGCACGCCATCGTACGGCAACCAGCACCATCAGCCACCCACGACCCCCCAATCTCCGTAACCACCGCCAATTGCCCAATCACACAAAAACCGCACAACCATGTTAATGGAGAAGGGGAAACGCAGAGGCATGAGAATGCAGATTGGAAATGCAGAACATAAACTCATGGTTCGTGAGTGGTTCATTACAATCTCGAGTGCGTATGTCCCTAAGCTCCGTCTCTGCCGCCTACTTTAATTTGCAGATTTAGAAAATTAGGGTTTGGAAACCCTAATTTGCAAATTGAGAATATTTTGAAGCCCTAATTTACGGATTAAGATAGCTTAGGGTTTTGAAACCTTAATTTACAAATTGAGAACATTTTAAAATTGCTTCTTCAGATTTGCATTTAAACTTAATAGTCCAGTTTTTTCACTTATGTCCCTTTTAAAAAGTTGCCGTACAACTAGAAGAGAGAAAAAAACACGTGGGTTTGATAGCAAAAATGATTCTGTATATTTTTTTATTCAGTATAGGGGTAGTATTGCCATTTTAAAAATACGTATTGATGACATCACCAAAAAAGTACACTTTTTGGATGGATCCCTAACGGCTGGACATAAGTGTTATCTTTTTAACGTTTGTGGACACGGTTTGTTACCTTTTGAAACTTTGTGTCCTTGACTGTAATTACACCTAAACCTCAGGGACATAAGTGTAATTAACCCAAAAAGAAAACCAGAAGTTGCAAAGTATATGGTCAATTTGTTTACTAGCTTGCTTGGATATAAAGTGACCAACATATAAAAGGTTAGCAGAAAGGAAAGCACATATTTGACCAGAGTGGCCCTGCCAGCTTTATTCAAAAGTAGACCTTTTCATCCTATGCATTTGGTTTGTAATTAGAAATTAAAGATCGAAATAATTCCTTTCGGTGTGTCAACACATCCAAAATGGTCCCCAAGTATTTGCCAAAATGTTGTCGAGATTGGTACCCCCAGAGTTTTGAGAGAGAGTTCTATAACTGCTTAGAACAGTTTGAGCTGAGTACATGAATAGATTTATACATATTGAGTGCTTGTTCAGAATCCTCTATAAATACCAAGTAAGATCTTGAGAAGTTCACAACCTCCAAGGCTGACATAAAAGAATAAGAACGAATCATCCGGGAAGAGAAGATGGGAGAAAGTTGGCGATCGAGGACTAAGTCTTATCCTTGTGATCCCCCTTTTGTTCCTTTACTTTGATAAGGGATTGTGATAGGACTTCAATATAAAGAACCCAAAAAAAAAAGGAAAGAGGTTCACCTTACCTTAGTCTTCGGGATGGGTAGAAAGATTGTGATGGAGTCTTATTGACGATGATATAATAAGATACAGTGGTGATGCATTGCATTATGAGGCGAATCACATGATAAGAAAATCCAAACTGTACCAATATAGCCTCAACAAAGTCACATCGTACTCTGTCATAAGCCTTGCTCATGTCCAACTTTAAAGCAATCGGAATCTGTTTGCCTCTTCTATGTTGATGAATTTTGTTGGTAAGCTCTTGAGCTACAAGAATATAGTCTAAAATTAAAGGTGACATAAGAGAAGGCAGAACCAGTTTGAGTCAATTAGCCAGAACTTTGGATGTAATTTTATAGATTGCATTACAGAGACTAATAGGTCTAAATTTGAATGGGGTGTGTAGGTTGTGGAATTTTTGGAATGAGAGTGATGTAGGTTTGGTTCGTCTCCAGCAACAAATGTCCCGAGATGAGGACGAATAACACGAGAGAGTTTATTGGTTGATGTAAAAGGTGCCAACATTTTTTATAAAAGACCGAGGAAAGACCATCAGAACCAGGATATTTAAGTGGTTCTAATTGAAAAAGAGCTTGTCGGGTTTCTGAAACTTCAAAAGCTTGACTAAGGCTAGCTATTTGATCTGGGAATAATCTTGAGGAGATAAGACAACCCGTAGCCTATGGACGAGGGGAAGTTTGGTGAGGTAGACTCTTAGGAGAGTAAAGAAAATAAGTAAAATAGAGTAAGAAGTAATTGTTGAATTCCTGAGGGGTTATACAAAGATTTCCTTGACATCCCTAATGAGGGTAAAAAGATTCATATGCAATCGAACCCTCATCAATGCAAAAAAAAATTGGTACTTCTATCACCCAATCTCAACCAATGGTCCTTAGACCGTTGAGCCCAAAAGGCTCTTCACTACCGAGGAGCTAGTCCAAATGAAGTCATAATTGTTGATCATTGTGAATGGTTGTAGGATCTGGTGATTTTGTTTTCCATTCCACTAGTAGATGTCTAACAATTGAAATACGATTTTGAATTTTTACGAACTTCTTTGTATTTCATTCACTAAGACGTTCTAACATAAGGTGACCCCATTTCACTAGCCGAAATAAAGGAGATCCAGTCACAGCCATACTCCAAACATTTCTTCTAAAGTCTTGCCCCTCCGGGTAATTTAGTGTAATACCCTGATTTAATCTAAGCAAGAATTAGATTAATCAAGGGCATTATTTTTTATCGATACTATTATTTTAATCGATAATCGACTAATTAGAGTAAAATGAAATGTTGGTTTGGCCTTCGGGGTCAAAATGTAATTTTGAAAAGTTAAGGGGTAAAAGTGTAATTTTGAAAATTATGGTGAACGGGATAAATATTTTATTAAGTAGTATCATTTCAATGGTAATGAGGTGCTAGGGGGCTAAAGGAGGGGTTAGGGTGATTTGGGGGTCAAATTGTAATTTTTCCAAAGTCGAGGGGTCAAAATACAATTTTAAAAACTTGAGGGGCTATTTCGTAATTTTTGAAATCTTAGCCTTAAGTGTCAATTTTTCAGAAGTTCGGATAATGAAATGCCACCTCTTGCTTTTGTGGATGACTAATCAATGTGTATTGTAAACAATAGAAGGAGGATAAGTCCAAAAAAAAAAGAAGAAGAAAAACAAAAAGGGAAACCTTTCCCTTTCGGGAAAGAAAAGAAGAACAAGAAGAAAGAAGCAGAAAATGAGAACAGATAGGAGAAGCAGAAAGAAAGCAAGGGAAACAGAGAAGAAGAACAACAGAACAGAGAGAGAGATTACGAAATCCCTCTAAGGTGATCTCTCAACCAATTTCGTATGTATGTGTTAAGTGAGCTAGAGGAGGTGAGAAGAACATACACAGTGCGTTGGTGAGGAAAATTCATGGTGGCCGTGGGAATTGGTGTGAATTTGTGTGTGATGTTATGGATAAAATGGGATGTAGGTGTAGAAACGTTGGTACAATGGATGAATTTTGTGTGCTTTTGTATGGCCGAAGGTGTGCGTGTGGGTGTTTCAGTGTGTGCCATGAAAGTGTGTGTGTGTGTGTGTTCTTGACAGTGTGGGTAAATACTTCGGGTGTGTGAGATCATGGGTATTGGTTGTGTATAAGGTGTTAATGTGTGTGTTCAATTGGTTTAGGTGATTTAAAGTAGGTTTAATGGTGAAATAGTGGGTGGGTGTGTATGGTGTGTGTGACCAGGTGCTGCGGCTGAAGGAGGAAGATGAAGATGTGTGTGTGTTTTGGGATGAAATGGTAGGTGAAGCAATCTGAATAGTGACTGCAATTGTCACTAAAGATAAGGAAAAGTCAAGCAGTTTATAATCGAATTTTTATAGACATCTGGGGCCAAAATTGGACAAAGCGTAAAACTGTAACCCCAGTTATTTTTGAGAGACCTACATCGTTGAAAAATTTCAGAGTTTTTTGAAGTCGGGAAGAGGGTGAACGGGCGCGGGAAGTTTGGAACTTTACGGTGAAATTTAAAATAGGGTTACTTACAAAACTGTTTCTTGAGGTTTACACGTTTTTGCACTTTGCCCCTCGTGTTTATAACTTTTGCAATAATGTCCCTTGAGGTTTACAAAACCATTGCAAATAGCTCCAAAAACGAACGGCCGTTCAAATTCATCCGTTAACAGCCCACGTGCACAGCACACCCGGTTTTCGCATGGGTAGATCGGTCACTTCAGGTGAGTTTTCTGTGTAACCCTTTCAACTTTCCCCCGGAAGCGACAGTTCCGACGATATTTCCTTTCGATTTCGATGCAGATTAGGCCTCGCACGCACCAACGAGCTCAAGCAAAAGAAGCCCGACACATTCCACGCATGGCTTGGCCGTCCACAGCCACCGCACCGGGCTGTTTGACCGTGTCTGTCCAACATCTGCTTCCACCCCTGTGATGACTCCGACAAGTAGCCGCTTGATCTGCCTCCGCATTCCTTCTCCTCCCCATCATCAAAGTATCTCACCGGCGACATTTCCCGGTCCTTGTTCCGGCATATTCTCTGGCCACCAACGATGGCCAACTTGTCTAGCGAGAACAGTCTCGATTGCTTCTTCCGATGGCCGGCGAGAAGGTTCAAAAGCCAAGACGATGACGCCGTGCACGAATCTCTATGATCCGTAAAATCCGAAAAGGTATGATCCGAACCCGTTTTGACCGATTTGGATCTGAAAAAACCTCCATAATAAAGAGAACTTGTCGTACTTATTTTTGTTGGACGGCAATCCCCTCCCACTGCCGGAAAAAAAACCCACTTGCTGAGTGATGTAGAAGCGTTGATCTGATAGTTGATGGTGATGGTGATGGTGATGGTGGTGGGTGTTGTCGGATATGCGGCGGGTGATGTAAGGGAAGACCAAGCCGGGAAAGACGAGGGGCTGATGGTTGTGGTGGTGTGGCGATGGGGGATCGGTGGTGGTGCTGGATTTGCAACGAAAATGACCGATCTACCCATGCGAAAACCAGGTGTGCTGTGCACGTGCGCTGTTAAGGGCTGAATTTGAACGGCCGTTCGATTTTGGAGCTATTTGCAATGATTTTGTCAACCTCAGGGGACATTGTTGCAAAAGTTGTAAACACGAGGGGCAAAGTGCAAAAACGTGTAAACCGCAGGGGACAGTTTTGTAATTAACCCTATAAAATATCAAAAGAACGCGGTTTTGCGTCAAAATTTTATAGGGACCTTAGGATGCCGAGAAGTTACATTTCTCAATATTTTGGGTCATTCCGAAGTCGTTAGCTATTTTTTGCCGAACGAACTTTGAAGCGCTCGGTCCGAACACCTGTTCGAAATTTTTGGGCAAAAATTTTGTAAAATACGTTTTAAGGCAAGAATGAATTTAGGAGGCCTAAAATAGCGTTTTAAAGCGCTTTTGAGATTTTTCTGATGCCGGGAACCCTCAGGGGCATTTTGGTAATTTGTCAGGTTGGCGCTAAATTTTTGGGAACGCGTAATAGGGTTAATAGCAAAAATATACCCTCACATATGGCATGTTTGCAAATTATATCTCAGACCTTTCAAAATAGTTTTTTTATCCACCAAACTATGGCACGATTCTGGTGCCCACACCCTGTTAGTTTTTCCGTTAACTGCGAGGGTATTTTGGTCAGGTCACTTTTTGCCAGGGTATAAAAACACAACGTTAACAAAATGTTAAGGTATAATTTTGCAAACCCTACTTTTGAAAATTTGGTAATTTACACAAATATTTATTATGAATTTTGAATTTTAAAATATGAAAAAAATTTAGATATTATGAAAATTTACACATGAGGACTATACAGCCCCGCAATATTTGAAAATTAAATTTTCGGAATTTGAAAATTCAAATTCATATTTTCATTTTTTCAAATTCATATTTGAAAATTTGAAGTTGAAAATATTATACATTAAGGTATAATATTATATGAAAATATGAATTTAAAAATACCTTAACAAAATGTTAATATTTTCAAAGTATGAAATTATGCATGTTAATATTTTCAAAATTTCCGTTAACAAAATGTTAATAGTTTCAAATTTTTTGAATTTTCAAATTAGAATATGTAATTTCATATTAGAATATGAAGTTTCATATTGCCTTTCATATTAGAATATGAACTTTTCATATTGCCTTTTAAGTATTCTAATATGAAATTTTCATATTTTCATATTTGAGAATTAGAATTTAAAAGGCAAAATTCTAACGACAACTTTCATATTTTCAAATATGTTAATATGAAATTTCATATTTTCCGTTAACAAAATGTTAATATGAAAATTTCAAAATGTCTGAATTTTCAAATATGAATTTCATATTTTTCGTTAACAAAAATGTTAAGGTATAATATTTTCTAAAATTAAGAAAATATTATACCTTAACAAAATTTCATATTTTCCATTAACAAAAGTTGAATGTTAAGGTATAATATTTTCACATTTTTTGTTAACAAAATGTTAATATTTTCATATTTTCAAATTCAATCTTTGGTAATTTTCAAATTCTGATTTGAAAATATTATACGTTAAGGTATAATCTGAATTTTCAAATTTTTTTAATTTACACAAGAGGACTATATAGCCCCGCAATCTTTCCCTCTAAAATATGCCCAGACGATTTTACCAATATGCCCTCAATATGTTGGGGGATAACTTTGCAAACCCTAGTTTTTTCCAAAAAGTTGGACGGAAGGTAAACGTTTGCAACGTTAGCCATAGTTTGGTGGATAAAAAAGCTATTTTGAAAGGTCTAAGATATAATTTGCAAACGTGCCATATGTGAGGGTATATTTTCGGTATTAACCCCGCGTAATATTATGCGTCTGAAGAGGTGAAAAATGAGGAATGGTGTTAAACCATTGAAATAATGAGGCATTGGTTATTGTTAATGCGTTGGTAAGGCTAGGTTAAAGATCCAGTTATTGGATCGGGATAACTAGCTGTCATAAAACGCTATGACCGTTAAACAGGAAAGGGTAGAATAAGGAGTGTGCATATGTTGAATGATGTCTAACGAGCAGGGTATTATTTGATTAGGTGATGCAGCTCGTTGCGATCAGAGATTACGAGTGGCTTCGGCTATAAGTCAATCATGTAAGGACAATGCGATTCTGATATGCTAATTCATTATTTCGATTAGCATGCGTGTTGATGACATGTTGTTAAATTCTTGTTGTTATGATTGGACGTCGGTAGTCATTATGACGCGTATACGTATATTTGAATTGTGCTGTTGAGGACTTAGGGTAGAATAAATTTCCTTAGTCCGCCCTGTTGATAGAATTGAATGAGGATGATGTGTGTTCTAGTATGCTATGATTCGACTCGATTAGCATACCTGACGTTGGGGGTGATATTGTGTAGGGGTTGTTGTGGGATGTTGAAAATTATTGATAGCCGATATCTCTTCTCTTTGAGAACACCATTGAGGACTTGTGGCAAACTTCTCCCGAGTCCGCCCTATCATTGATAATGATGTTGTTGAGGTCGTTTCATGTTGTTGTGAAATGTCGGCACTTATTGATAACCGACATTTCTCTTATATAAGGACGTTGTTGAGGTCTTGCGGTAATCTTCTCCCAAGTTCGCCCTGTTGATGATGTCACGTTGAACTCTTGTTGTTATGTCTGAACACCGGTTGATTTGTTGATCCGGTATTCCTTGTTGAGCTGTGTTGTTAAGGACGTAAGGTGAAATAAATTTTTCCTTAGTCCACCCCGTTGAAGAAGTCTTGTTGCTTGGTTATAAGGTAGTTAGGGAAAGCACTCTAAATAAGTTCCCTTCTTGTTGACAATGTCTCTTCTGTTTATTTGAGACTGAGATGAACATCCCGTAAAATGGGACATCAATATGAGGAGGATGGCCTATGAATTATAATCACTGGCCAAAGAGGATGAATGTCGCTCGAGCAGAGTCTGTCGTGTCTGGTCGAGTCCTGTCCGTCGTGTCCATGTGCATTACATTTGATTTTCTTTTGATGTTGATGATTTTAATGATGTTTATCTTTCCGACCTTGGATTTCGGGTTCACTTGCATAGTCAGTCAGTCAGTCCAGTCCATGAGGAGGTGGCAGTAATGCTATTTTGTTGGGCCTTAAAGCCGCTCAGTCTAACGAAAGCAAAATGAAATTATTATTCTGACAAGTTATGCTGATGCTGAAATTTATCGACTACTCTTTATTCATTTTTATCGTTTAGATGATTATTATTCCACTGAGTCTTTTGAATCATTTGTACACGATATTCCTCGTGTTGTCTTTACTGGGCGATTTGCGCTCATTTCTTATGTTGTATTGTGCAGGCTGTAAGGTTGATCAAAGAGAACCCTCTAGAGAAGGGAAGAGAAACAAGTTAGAAAAGTTGAGCAAGGGGATACGTTGTGTGAGGTAAAGATTGAGCTGTGAGATCAGTTGTTAAGAATCCTACGACTACAGTCGTATATTAGGTTGTAAATATTCACGTTGTTTAGAAACTTGAAAGTCTCCCGCTGCAGTATGATGTATGTTTGTAAGGAAATTTTTTGTAAGGACGCATTTTGGAACATCTATTAATGATATATGGGTATGAGGATGTAGTTTCTCTTTATTCAGCACATGAATTTGAATGTGATTATGATCTATAACTCAGCCTGGTGATGTCACCAGGGTTGAGGGTATCGCATTTAGCCATACTGTCTCAAACTGTCAACCTTTACCACAGTATTTGGGTTGAGATTTTTCTTGAAAAAATAGAGGGGCATGGTCCGAGTTTTGTATCCCCAAGTTGGTGATTGACTCAACACGAAGAAGAAGTGAGCCTAGGATGTTGAAGTAACCTCGGTCAATTTTCTCATATGTGCAATCTTCACCCGATCTTCCATTAGTCCAAGTGAAATAAGGCCCGAGCCAAGGAATCTCAATAAGACCTAATAACTGAATAAAATCTAGAAGGTAGGAGTAACCAGGGTAATTATTCTTATGTCAGCCACTTTTTTCATGAGCAGAGAGGACCTGGTTGAAATCTCTTATGAGTAGAAGAGGTCCACAAATAGGAGAGATGATACTAGCTATACTCTCTCAAGTTTCTATCGATCCTGTACCTACGAATGACCATAAATGAAGCCCACCGTACATGATAAAAGTTCATTGTCTACAAAGATGACAAGAAAAAGGTATTTCGAGCAGTGGGCTACTACGCCCTGGATATCCTCTTGCCAACCTACCCAAAGGCCTCTACTACGAGATTGTTCTGGGGCTATCCCTGTAGAATGTACATATTAAAGGGATTAGAATTTTTTGCTCATTCTTCAAGTTTTAAAATAGTTTCTTGCATAAACACTATTTGAGGCTGACCCATCCCTCGCTAGTTCCGGCTATAAATTCTTATTGATCAACATGGGGTTGTTCACGAAAAGCGCCCATAATCCATTTGGAGAGTAAAGTCCTATATGTAATTAGCTTATGTTTCTTATGTTTTGTTTGAAGACCCCAGAGCCAAATAGAGATAAGGTTGCATATCTTTTTTTATTCGAGTTGGACAAGGTATCACAAAAATTTCTAAGCTTAAGCCGTTTCTATTTAGATGTCTTGGCTAAATCTTGTTCCACAAGAAATAGGTCTAATAACCATTTTTTCAGTGTTCTGTCACTAATATATATACTGGAGCGTAAAATGAGATCTAGTATTGATAAGGAGGGGAGCTGGAATAGAAAACCAAAACATGCAAGCATGGAAAAGGTACAAAAACCGGATAAAAGATGCTCAAGAAAGATATGAGATTTCAGCACTGTGGAGAGCTTCAGATTGTTGCCAGGCTTAGTAGGTCCAATGACTTGAGTTTCTTGAGACTCCCGCTAATAACTTCATCCCGGGAACACTTAGGAGAGGTATGCAGACCCAAACTCAAAGATGAATCACTGCTTGCATAGTCATCAGTCAAAAGGAGAGAATGAGAAGAGTCTTCACGAGTTTCCATAAAAAGATTGTTACTGGGTTCTTGCTCTTTAACAGGTAGCTTAGAGAGACCCTCTGGAAATGCCTCATCATACGTCGGTGCATAGAAACATTTGCACGGGAAACCAATAGCCAAAAAATTCATGATCTTTGATCAGGTCACTGACAACTTCCAATACTGCAACATTTCTTTGTAAGGCTTCCATCTAATAACTTATAAACGTGTCTAGAACATGTTTAATGGATTTGGCGAGTGTCTGAGTCCTTTGTCCATCAAAGCGCCATCCTGTCGATATGGTTTTCCCTGCATTAATTGTCCCGGCCATTAAAGAATGGTTATTGGTCTAGTGAGGGATTGTTTTTAGAATGGGTTCATGTATAGGCATAGGTTCTTCACCTGGTCAATGGAGACATGCCTCTACTATTGATGGGTGTAAAACATTGATGGGTACAAATGGTGGCTTGACCGGACCAAGTTGTTTATTAAAAGTCAGAATAATCAGACCGCCTAAATTTAACGGTTCATGTGTAGGAGACAGAGTATCAGAGGTAAGGCTAAAAGCAGGGTTACGAGTTGTCCCTGATAGGAAAAGGGAAAGAGATATGGGCAAAGAAGAAAAAGGTCTGGCTTCATATGTGTGGGCTTGGATCATTATGGTGTGGGGGGAAACAAGGTAGTTGGGCTAGAAGAAAGGTTGGAATGGGAAGTAAATAAGGTAATTTGGCCAGTAGGAAGGTTGGAATGGGAAGGGCCGGCAATGGGCTTGAGGTTAGTGAGGCCAATAATTTGGAAGAGTTAATTCTAGGCCTGTTGGTCAGATTGGGCCCAGCTCGATTTAAATTTATGTAGTATCCCAAAAAATCCCAGTTCTTGTGGTTCCATGTGAGTGTTGCCCTGTCCACTATTAACTCCTTAACTTGTTCCATTATCTTCACCCTCAATCGGATATATGTCTTGGATATCTGGTTGCCACGTTCAAAGAATAAGCGCCACGTGATCGTTGTTTGAGTTCACATATTGTAACTCACCTATTTTCTCTGTACTCGCTTCATCGTCAACTGAGTTGTAGTCTGAGCTAGAAGAAAATGGTTGTTCACCCATCAACGGGTCGGAAACCAGTGAGGAGGTTTGAGAATCCAACGATAAAGTCTCATTTGATCCATATCCATTGGCACAACTCCTGGATCGTCTGACCGCTCATCTCCCTATGAATCTAATGAAAAGTAAGATGAATTTTCTAATAAGAATGGTGATTCCGGTATAGAAAAAGCAATAAAGATATAATGTGATTATGGGCCATATGGTGTGTTGACTTTGCGAATACGAGAAGATCAGCTAAAGTCTGTGTCCGGTAGTGCTTAAAGGAAGTCGCCATACATTGGTTAACCCAGCTCGAACATTGGTAGTCGTTGGAAGGACTGGGAGACGCTGAAGCTATCTTATAAACCCTTCGTGAACAACTTTACTCTATTTGATACACCTTTCCAAAGTGTGGCCACTGCACCCACACACATAACAGATATGGAATAGTTTTAAAATTGGAAGTTAAGCCATCAAATTTAATTGTTAGACCTATGAGGTTGCCAATTTGGTTAGTGGGTTCCATATAGTAGCAATCACTGGGAACATTGGAAACCCCAAGCATATATCGATGGTTCGAATTTTCACAAAGGAGTATATTAAATGTTCAGTCCATGGCTGGAGAAGGAGAAGTGCTCTCCTCAAGTGTCCAAGGTCCATTATGAAGGACTAAGTGAGCTTCATGTTCAAATTCAACGAAAAGAAAAAGCACTAGTGGGTAGTTTCTCCACTCGAATTTCTCCCTGCAAACGCCAATTTCGATTTATAAGTCCATATGGACGGTTTAAAAGATGTTGTCCAATCATGCCTTTAGTTTTCTCCAGCCAGAGGTTTCATACAGAATCTTCATCTATTTATAGGCTGATATTCCTACGGGTGAAGATACTGCTCGTGAGATTAGGTGGATAAAGAGGTGGTATGTCTGGTGGAATTGTGGGGGAGGAAGGTAATGACAGGAACGGATCCATGGTCAGAGTTGGTGAAGAGTGAAAGAGATGGCTAAGATATTTATACTTCCTTTTTTAGCTAACTGGTTCAGGATGAATCAATGAACCTAGGTATGATCCAGAAAAAGTAATCAAAGAAAGAGACTTTAATAAGAAGTGGTTAATGAAAGTGGATGTTCTCATGAGATTATTGCATAGTGTCTCAACTCTTTCCAAATATCCCTATCTGTTGTTGAATCTGTTTTAATAGTCAAGCCATCTAGAATAAAAAAAAACCCTGGATCACCAAAGAGGGCAATAGCACGACCACATCATCACCGACAAAATCTCAACTTGAGTATTTGAGAGCATGTAGTAGATGCTTATGCCAGTGCTTATGCGCCTTTTTATGCAGTGGTTGAGTCTTCAAGAAGAGGTGTAAGTGGAAAATTCAGGGTGGCTTGTCATTATTCTTTGTAGTCAAAGAGATAATTATCAGCCTCATTGTCACTAAAACGTTGTTGTTGTGTGTGCTCGTCTTGTTGCCTTTTTATGCCATTCCAGTTCTGGTAGCTCTTACTTGTTTTATCATTATATTACTACGAAGGGTTATTTTTGCTCTTGGTATACACACCCTCTAAGTTTGTTCATTTCAGTCATTTATGCTCTGTTACATTTGCTTTAGCAATAGGGATGATATCACAGAACTCCTTGAGTTTAGGGGTAAATTAAAACCAAGGGCTATGTTTTTTCGTACTATCACTCGTGTCCTTTGATCAAACAAAATCTAGAGCGCATTAGATTTGTTTGTAAAGACATACTTGCCCTATCCCCCCCCCCCTCCCCTTCATTCTTTCATTCTTAGTCCTTCTTTATCACCACCAAACCACCATGGTAAGTCCACGGTGCAGTCATGCATAATCCACAACCCACCTCCTCACAAGCCACCTACGGCCAACACCACCAACCACGACACCATACCAACACCCTCCCGCATTTTTTTTTCTCGCATTTCTCTCGTACTTAAATCACCACCACTATATCCTTGCTCATTTTAACTCCAACCACCACTATGCTACCACCACCATGCCAGCACCGCAACGCGACCAATTACAACCATCCCAACGCCCTAACCATAACCAACCAACCACCACTGCACCTCCACAGTTAACCCACCACCACCGTACTTCACAACCCGACCAAGCAACCCCAGAGATCCACCAAATTTGTCCCTTCAAAGCCAACCCCACCACTGGCACCATCGCAACACGCAGATGAGAACATGCGGCACCACCATGACACAGACACTGGCACGACCGCTACTTACACACGATACATACACCAGTAGTTCATGCAGCACCAGCATGGCACCACCGACACACACACACACACACCCCACGTCTTCACTTTCTTCAATATTCCACCCACACACGCATACACTCACACACAGAGTCTATAAATATGTGCACGGGCGCGCATGTGTGTGTCGTTTTGTAGGCATGCCTGGCACAGTGTGTACTACCCCCTCGCCATGGCCCAAGCCTCCACCAGAGGTAGTGCGATTTCGAGACTGTCCCCGCTGCCCTAAATCGAATTTATTTTTTCTATCCATGTGCACCCTCCCCACCTTCTGCACCATGATCCACCCCCAATAGTTCATGCAGCACCAGCATGGCACCACCGACACCCCCCCCCCACATCTTCATTTTCTTCAATATTCCACCCACACACGCATACGCTTACACACAGAGTCTGCAAATCTGTGTGCGCGCGCGCGCACACATGTGTCTATCTGCAGGCACGCCTGGCACAGTGTGTACTACCCCCTCGCCATGGCCTAAGCCTCCACCAGCGGTAGCGCGATTTCGAGATTGTCCCCGCTGCCCTAAATCGACTTTATTTTTTCTAGCCATTTGCACCCTCCACACCTTCTGCACCATGATCCACCCCCAATAGTCTTCACCTCTTTCTTAACAACAATCTTCTTCTACCAAGTCACCATCACGCTACCATCATCTTCAACCACCACCTAACATCTTCAAGTTTTGGGTTTCGGTAGTTATACTTCTTGATTTTGGGTTTTGAGTTTGCACCCGATTGATTTTCGGTATAACTTTAAAGTGTGTGGCGATTGGCAGCCATGGTGATGGTGTTGCAGTGGAGCTAGGGTTGTGATGGCTAGGGGAGGGAGGGAGAGAAAGGGAGAGAGTACATATAGTACTATAGTTTTAAGGACAATATAGGCATTTCAGAAATTCAAAATGATCATATTAGCCAAAATCGTTAGTTAGAATCACGAAACCCTGATGTTGGATAAATCTGATATAACTTTTTCACGTTCTGGATACGGGTATCCACTTTGTAAAAATTGTGTCTTTGATTTTAATTTACCCGTTAAGTTAGAGAGTTTAGTGATATTACCCACATTATCCGATAAAATGTTACTCTACATGCAGCTACCGAAATGTATAACAGGACTTTAACTCAACCAAAATATAAACTCTTGACAGTTTTAAGACTCATAGTTTTATCTAAAATGGACTCTTTCGGCTGCTCACGGTGGCAGTGTCACCGTCTTACTATCCTTGAATTTATATAATGGCGGCCACATCACTTAGTTTAGTTTTTGCTCCCACTTGTAACCAGACTCAAATCTGTACCTACCGTCTTACTATGAGATACGGAAAGTCATAACTAAACTCAAAACATAAACTAACGAGCATGTCCAATTCAGAGGGGCACCTCATCTATTGCACTCTGTTCTGCTCGCAGCCGTTTCTATGACCCCAACTCTTTCTCACAGGACTTTTCCTAGATGACTTGGGAAAACTTTCAGGCAGGAACTTTGCACCAGCCACCAGGCAAATGAGGATCAAAGTACTTGCGGTACAGCACGCGACAAATTCCTGCTAGATACATCATACGAGCCCAGTATGAACTCCTTGTAATCAGGCTACTCAGCCAGGAGTTTTGGGTGGACTGTCAGCTTCAGCTCCCTACTGCTCAGTGCTCCGGATCAGACTCGGTCCGGGGCCAGTAGTCCTTGTCGGACCTAGAGCACGTAAATCAGCCTCGGGGACTCGAAAGCTTCGCCAGCGGCTTCTTTTCCGATTTTTTTAAAGGAGGCTATGAAAGGGGAGATTAACTCGTGGGTCATGTTAGCCGAGTCTATGGGGTCTACGTACACTATCTTAACGCTAGGCCTGCCGTATTCGTCCAGCTCGTCCTCCACCATTTTGGTGTTAATGCAATCAAAGTCTACAAATTCTTGTTCTTGCTGCGTCTTGATCTCCTCGGGATCCATGTATCACCCATGCTCGGCTTTGTAGTCGAGATCGAACTCACGATTTTTCCTTCTCCCTGCAGTTCACCATCTTCCCGAAAGAAGATTTATGGCGTTGAAGACTTTCATGCACAAGGACACACAAGGCTGAAACCCAATGGTACTAGATGCCTGCAATCAAGTTTCAGTCGTGGTAATATTACAGCTCTCCTATTTCTCATACAAGTATATCTAGGCAGCTACCTGACAAGAGCACGGCTACCTGGAACAGCAAGATACTTGGTGCAAAGCAACATGGTAAACTTAACCTTATAGTCATGAGACATGCAAACTATCAGTAATGTGAGATTGTCCCAATACATTTGCTAGATTGGTGATATACTCGGTATACTCAGGATCATAGGCTATTTCTACAAGGGACTTCTCCCTGTTGAGGAAGAGGTCTTCTAGGTTGTACGGCCAGTTAGTTCCATTCCATATGGCCTTTGCAATCTGTTCATGTATCCTCTCTGTTGCATGGAAAGAATCCCACCACACGTGGAGATCAGAAGATTCACACAACTGGTAATCTTTCACCTTCTCAGTGCCTCCACAGCTGTAGACACCCCTATAGGGGCCTGTTCCACAACATGCATTCAATCCATCCGCGAAACCTTCACAATCAAAGCATGTGTTCAGTTACAGAGGGGAAGAAGTAGCACATACATGTTTCTTTCCTAAAAGTCCTTAAATTAGCAACTATTTTTGAAGAATAAATCATTGTCACAAAACTTTACGTATTCCTTAATCAGATTGAGAAGATGTAGAACTTAAATGCCATTAAAGGTAGTAAGTCATTAAGTAATTGTCAATAAATTGACTGGGGAACAGAGAGTCTCCATACCATACTTATAGGGGTTACTGATTCTATCATGAAGCCAGTTGTAGAAATCGGGGTTACAGTACTTGAATCCTCTCAATTGATGTTCAAGGCTGGCGAGGGCAGCATTTAGCGCAGAATTATGAGCTAACGCGAGAGCACTAGCTTCTTCGAAACAACCACCTTTATTGGCTTTGGGATTTACAGCTCGTAGTGCTGGTAAGCAACCCAAAGGGCACAAGCTCAGAAAACCAAATCTTCTTGCCCCTTTCGCAAACAACTCCTGCATATTACCACAAAAGGGAGGCATTTTTTTTGGTAATGGCATCATAACCTTAACATTGCATCTTATCGTCGAGTAGTTTAAAAATACAAGAAACGCTTACTTGGATTGCTTTTGTGTAGTTTCCAATGACCATCCCCACATAGTGTTTAGGATCATGTAGTTCTTGCATTTTTGGATTACCTAAGTACCCGCCAAGATAGTCATTACTTCCAATACTGATGAAATAGACCGCTTCTGATATAAGTTGCTTTGCCTCTGCAGCTCCTAACTTTCTGGTCAATGATACTCGTACCTCTTCAAAATGCTTTAATTGTGTCTCAAGATCAATTGCCTAGTAAGAACATTAGAATTACCATTATAACATTGATATACAGCATTATTGAGTCCCTGATATGGAAAATGCTAATACTAGTGTTTGTCGAAGTACAGGGAGCATTACCAGACCCTTGTTGGTTGAAGAAAGAACTCCAGCCCCACCGGAGGCAAAATTAACTCCCTTGACATATTTGGCAGATGGTTGCAAGAAAGGGGGAATCAGCGGCAAATTAGAATATTCAGCTGCATGTATCAAAATTTTTAAAACAAACTTGAGCAGACATGCACATCAAGCCATTTCATCCCTACTTTATTTCATTTTTGGAAATTGGACTGGAGATTACCTATAAAATCTACAATGACGCGGCCATCTGAGAAACGTCCCGTGGGTTCTCTAAAGCCGTTCTGGCCATAAGGTTTCCGATTTGCTCGGTTTTCATCTATGGTGATGATGTAGTTGTTGTTCCCAGTATCCACAGTGGAATCACCAAAGATGAAGAGGGCACTGCCACTCTTGTCCGGTGGACCACCCAATGCTTTAAAGCTAATTAACAGCAACAGAATGACGTGAATGACCAAGAAATCAAAGTGGCATAGTGCTTTTGCCATCTGCAAGCAACCACTACTGCAGTTGCTTCTCTTCTTGAAGTTGCTTTGTACATTTTATATCAATATGGTCTCCTGGAGATAACTCCAATGCAATCCTTGGTTTTTTTTAGGCAACCCTTAGGTGTTTGGATTTTCTATGTTGAAAATATACCAGACGGCATTAATTTTCTCATCTAGGTATGACCAATGGTATTCCAAGAATACATTGTTTTTTCAACTAAGTACTTATCTGTACAACCTAATTTGTCATCAAGAAAAAGCATGCAACAAAATCTTCCAAGCATTAGCGGCACTCCTCTCATCTTCTGAGACTGCAGTCTTAGGCTTTTAATATTTCAAATGAATGATGAACTTATTGCGAATACCAGAAGTACCCTTCTACTAATAAACAAACTTACATAAATTTAACATTTTTATGTAATCTCTTTTTGAATGATGTGTATGCTCACATGAAATGGGGAAAAATGAAAGAAGTGCCTAATAATATTAGAAGGTTGTTTCCGGTATACATGACGCTTAATGACTTTGCTATTCTTAGGAGCTAAAAAGAAGTCTTGGAGTGCCTAGAAAGGTTAAGACGTGCACCAACTAAGGTATCTAAAGACACCGAATAAAGGTAGACCACCAGAATTAGGAGGGCCAGTACTGAAAATTTTGGAGATTATGCCTCACAAAATGAGAAGTGAAATAGACAAGAAACCAGGTATTTGGATGATGCTGATAAGTTAGCGAGTGTGGGTAATATTCTATAATGGTGACAGCTTTGTCTATGTGTGTTCATTTTGGTCTCTAAACCAAAATTCTGTAGTATAAATAATTACTTATGCATATTTTGTCGGAAACTGGTTGTTCTGATATTGGGTTCGGAATATAGTTGACAATTAGTTTCTATCTGAAAAACAAATGAAAGAGGGTGGAAAGATCCATCCTTGTCATTTAGCCAGGAGCTTAATAAAAGAGACATGTTTTTAATATGTATTATTACTTACCAGAAAGTTCATGTGAACTGCAGTTGTTGCTCTGAAGTTGACAGCTTTAAGTTGTCAGGCCAAACTAGACTACTGCAACGAAATGCATGTGAACGGTACAACTACCAAAAATCAAGGCAAGAACAGCTACCATCTTTGAAATGGTGAAACCTATTCCTGTCTCTCATAATGATTTCTCGTCCATAAACTCTTGAAATCAACTTTATGGCATTGTGACAATCTCCGCAGACTCTTAGGTTTTTGACAATTCTTATGTCTTCATGTGGACCTAGGCGCAGAAATCCATAAGCAATGGCCAACTTTTCACTGTGAACAGATAAAGCATGCTCTTTTTCTTCTTCTTCTAGATCAACCAAGACTTGAGCTGTATCTGGTGAATAGCCATTCGAACCCTTCAACCGCGTTGATATCTCACACCACTTCTCATATATATGCTTTGCCTCCGGGTGGGACCAATCGTCAGCAACATACCTGTGTCCCACTCCATTTTACTCGATCACGCTTGCCCCTGGCACTTTTGCAACCCCTTTGGCTGTCATAAGATTCCTGACCTTTCTTGCGTCATCCCAGCGTCTTGCAGCAGCATATATGTTTGACAGTAGGATATAACTGAAGAACATTAAGAAATGAAAATAAAAATATCAGCCAACAAATTTGCCATTAGGATCTGATTATAAGTCATTCTCAGTATCCATAAATGCTTTTTACCTTAGATAGTAAATATAGAATCATTAATAACCCTTTGGTATTATCCATGTCATTTCCTCTTTGTACAGTAAATACATTATCAGTATAAACCTGATCGCATTCATGTCAGTTTTCCTCTTCAGGCAGTAAAACGGGTATGTCATACACAAAGACCTCCCCGATGATTTCTCCAAGACTGCAGGAATTCGCATGGAATCTACCACGATTGTTTGATTGATCCGAAAATGATGTAATTACATTAATTACGTCTGTACAACTCCTTATCATAGTCAAACCATTATCCAACTGGGACCCAACATAACAAATCCTAGTTCCTACTAATTAGTGGAGACATTGAGCTTGACCACATTGTCACATATTTGATTATGTAAGCATCTATTAGGTGACTACAGTGAAAATGTTCGTAAGATGGTAAATGTGGTGGATCATTGACTTTGAATGCAGTAAAAGAAGAGCAACAAGAACGAACAGCGAGTGTAGTTTGTACATTACTTACAAAACACAAAATTTTGTGCTAGGGCATGCAACTTTTTTTTCTCACATTGAAAAAAGAAACAGTTCTGAACTAAAAGGTGGAGAAAAGAACTTTAAAATTCCGTATAAGTAGTAATCATGTTGAAACACACTTACATTTATGATTCTTAGCCCCCTCTCCCACATCCCGCACCCCGCACACAACCAACGTCCACACCCACACACAGCATTTAAATTATAATCGGAAACAGGCTTCTATACAGCCAGCATTTGGAAATGCTTGAATGTCACGGTGTTCTTAGTGTGTGCAACAGAAGAATAGACTGGCAAATATCAGTGTTTTTCCAAACGATTTAACGGCAGTCATACTATGATATAAGGTGATTAATATAAGCATACTTCCGGATTCTAATAGTATTGTACATTCTTACCGGCCACTATGTTGGGGTTGAAGATCAAGAAGACGTTTTCCCACTCTCCCACCCGCCTCAGCATCACCATGAATCATGCATCCTCCTAGCAATGCTCCCCATGCACAAGCATTAGGCTCCATAGGCATATTCCCCATCAGATCAAAGGCCTCTTCCAACCTTCCAGCTCGAGAAAGCAGGTCAATAACGCAACCATAATGCTCAACCTTGGGATCAATACCATAAGAACTGCCCATGCAAATCAACAGCCTCCGACCTTCCTCTATCATCCCTGCATGACGGAAAGCACTGAGCATAGCCACGAGAGTTATATCATTGGGCACCACACCTTCCTCTTGCATCTGCTTAAAGAGATATTCAGCCTCCTTAGCATGACCGTGCATGGCCATGCCAGTTATAATGGTATTCCAAGCAAGAATATCCTTCCTATCCCTTGAACGAAAAACTTCAGCAGCACGAGAAATGCTACCACATTTAGCATACATGTCCATCAAAGCGGTACCAAGAATGGAATTGATCTCAATGTTATGATCACAGATATGTGAATGCAAAAGCAATCCTTGATCTAAAGCACCCAAATGACTACAAGCAGATAATAGGCTAACCATTGTGGTTTCAGTTGGCCTTACATGTGCCTCCTTCACCTCCTCGAACAAGGCAAGGGCTTCATTTGATTTCCCACATTGTGCATGACACGCTAGCATGGCATTCCACGAAACAACATCTTTACGAGGCATCTCGTGAAACATTTTAATAGCATCGTTCCCATTCCCACATTTAGCGTAACATGCCAACATCGAATTCCAAGAGACTATATTTCTATCAGGCATTCCATCAAACAGCCTCTTTGCTTTATCAACATCCCCAATAATTCCATACCCATTAATCATAGTATTCCAAGAAATTACATCCCTATAAACCATCCCATCAAACACTTCTCTAGCAAGCTTCATGTTACCGTATTTTACATACCCGTCAATCAAAGAATTCCCAGAACCAATGTCTCTTGCGAGGCATGCAGCATACAGCCTCCGTGCAGAAAACAAGTCTTTCCCATTTGCATACAAATGAATCAACGAACTTAGTATATAATGATAAGACTCTAACCCAATTTTTACAACATATGTAAGAACTAACATTCCATCTTGGGTCCTTGACAACTCATTGCAAGCTTTGATCACAAATGGGTAAGTCATACTATTGGGTTTTAAACCTTTTTGTAACATCTTTTTGTGCAATGCAACAGCTTCAAGTGGGTGCTTACTACAACAGAAGCCTCTAATGAGAGCATTATAGAGTGGGATTGATGGGTTTTCTTGGTAATTGAAGATGGTTTTTGCATAGGGTAAGCTACCGTTGGGTGAAACTGCACAGAAAGATGTCAATTTTGAGAGTTCAAGTGAGGTTTCGTGGGGAAAGAAGGCGTCGTCTGTGATAATTTGGGCGTGGATTTGTTTGAGCTGCCTCATGTTCTTGCATGTGTTTATCAAGGAGATTATGTGGGGTTTTGAAGGTGGGTTTAAGGTTATGCTTGGTATTTTTACCATGGAATAAGGCTGTGTCTCGTTGCATGAGCAAAGACGGTGGCAATGACGATGGAAATGCCTACGGAGAACGCTCTAGCTCTTGTTAACGTTTTTTTCTCTGTTTTTTTTTTTATATATAAACTTCAACTATAATGTGTCAAATTGCTCTCGCTCCCACCTACCTAACTGGTTGTCAAAGTTACTATATTCACATATTACACTCGGTGTTCTTGAGTCTATTTTAATTAACTTGCAATTTTTTTGTTTTAAAAATTGCACCGACACTCAATTTTATATTGTATTCTCCGTATCACATACTCTTTTCGTTATTTTTCTATCCAATTTAGTGCTAAAATCTTTCAAAAATCAAAATATCCCCCTACTACAACCTCATTTGCAATTCAAGTAAGCCCAAAATCAACACCACTGCCCACCACCAATGGACTTGTTTTGGTGGGAGAGATGGGGGTGGTGGGTCTCTAGGTGTTGGGGGATATCAAGTCACGGGTTTGTCTTGGTAGTGGTGTGTAAGTGGTGGGGGATAGGTGCGGTGATGGGTCTTGAGTTCTGGGCTTCTGTCGATGGTGATGTGTTTGTGGCAGAGGAATCTATTAGGGTGGTGGGACCCTAGGTGGTGGTACATTTGTTGTGGTGGGTTCGCAAGGAGTGGTGGGTCTGTGGTGGTCGGATAAGTTAGTGGTGGTGGGTTTATGGTGTCGAGGGTTTGTGGGCAGTCTGTGGTTGGTCCGTCTTGTTGGATTTGTCATGGGTATTGTGTTTATGAGTGTTAATAAATTGGGTCAGTGGACCCATTATCCACCCACTAACAGATAATGTGTATTGGTTGGTCTGGATTATTACAGTTAATTAAAGGATATTTATCTCCTCACTGTTTGAGATAAATACAATATTTATCTCCTTAGTGTTTGAGATAAATATAGTCTTTATCTGCTAAGTGTTTGAGATAAATATCGTCTTTATCTCCTAAGTTTTTGAGGTAAAGCTGTCTCTAATACTATCTCTATATAAAGGCTAGCGTTATCCCCATAAATCATAAGTCAAAGACAATAAGTCACAAGACAATCCCTCTCTTTGTTGAACTCTCTCTAGAGCATCACCGAGCTCTAGGATTTGGTTCGTGAACGAAGAACTCGACTCTAGTAGCCGTTTTTGTACATGCAAAAAAGATCAAGCGTGTTGGAGGCTCGTAACAACAAGGATCTTTGGTCGAAATTTTTTCAGGGACTTCGCAAGGTATGATTTCGAACCCACTACGTGTTACGTGGTAGACACGTTATTTGTTTCAACATTGGTATCAGAGCATGATTACTTGTTGATTCGCCTTTAACATGCTAGTATGAACAGTGTGCATGTTTTGATCTTTTCCGGGATAAACTGATAGATGTGCATTAGCAAGAAAGATAGCACCAAATACTTCTAATTTCGTAATCAAAACAAATCAAAGACAATCCAAAAGTTAAGGGGAACCCATACAACTAAAATTTATTAGATGTTCACAACCTATCCGGACCGCACCCTAGGGCCGCTAAGAGACTCCACTGGCATGACATGTCACCCGAGGACCGCACCTTAGGGCCCGCTAAAAGACTCCAGTGGCACGACACGTCACCCGCTCGGTAGTCAAATTTGCTCAACATCATTCCTCGGTCAAAACGCTCTGATGCTCAAACATCGCCATCCTCGATCAAAGCGCTCCGCGCCTTAAAAACATTCAAACAGCGATCGAAGGTACCTCCCCCACAAGGGGTCGGCCACCCCCCTGAGAAGGGCGTCGGCCAACCACCTTGTAACGGGGTCGGCCACTCCCATGAGAAGGGGGTCGGCCAACCACCTTGTGGGGGGGGGGGGGGAGGGGGTCGGCCACTTCCCTGAGAAGGGGGTCGGCCACTCCCCTGGGAAGGGGGTCCGCCACTCCCCTGAGAAGGGGGTCGGCCACCCCTTTTGTGAGGGGGTCGGTCACCCCCCGGAGAAGGGGGTCGGCCTCCCTAGTCTTTGGGAGGGGAGGGGACCTGCTTACCGCTGCTATCACCTCGCTCAGCGCGTTCAGCAATGCTCACTCATCACTAGTGGTCGCGTGACGCCCATTATCGCCCGCACAACCAACCGGGGGCTCCGGCCCTCGCCCGCACAATCAATCGGGGCTCCAGCCCTCGCGGCGGGACGGGCTCACAACCCTAAAGCCCTCGCCGGCACAATCAACCGGGGGCTCCAGCCCTTGCCCGTACAATCAACCGGGGGCTCCGGCCCTCGCAGCGGGACGAGCTTACAATCCTAAAGCCCTCGCCGGCACAATCAACCGAGGGCTCAGGCTCCGATCTTCGCAACGCGGGTTGGACTCACAGCCCTAAGGCCGCCGCCGGCACAATCACCCGACAGACTCATGGGGGGGCTCCGTTCGCAATGCCCCGGCACGAGGACCCTTCGCCACAGACTCTCGACATCAAGTTGCAAGCATGTGCATTCATGTTACCATTGATCATCGACACCACCAGGGCAATGAACCGCGACTCACTCCAGAACGGGAGCAGGTCCTCGCAGGGCATCGTGCCCGGCCCGCCTAGCAGTTGGCTGCAGGGGCAACCCTCACCGCTGCCAGGATCTCGGCGCGTCTCATGACGCATCTCATGGGATTCAGTAAGGGCTTGGACTGGAGGCTGGGGCAACGGGCTACTCTGACCATGCTACGGCAGTGTGGTCAGTCTCCTCAGACAGGCAGAGGGACGCTGCAATGGCAGGACGACACGAACTCGGGGACCGGCAATTCGACGGACAATCAAGATTGCGGGACCCCCTACGGTGACGTGTCACTCCCGGAGGACGACACGCGCATATTTGTGCCTATATATAGTGGATTCTGGAGCTTATTCAGGACTTCTGCCTCATTTGACACTTTCACTTTCTCTCTCTAAAACCCATTCTCTCTGGATTTCTAGTGAGAGAAAGACATTTGGACTTACGACTTTGAACTCTCGACGTTGCACTCTTGACACAGACTGTCGACCGCTGGCCCCGTTCGTCGTCACCCTGCCTGCGCGACATTGCCAGCCCCCGCGACCTACCTGAGGAGCCTTGCTCTCAGCCTTTACGCCATCCTTGTTGTCTCCCACTTTGCGTACTTGGAAGCAAACTCAGACTGCATCCTTTGTGGCACCTCGACGTGGCAAAGGACTCTCTTTCCGCACCAACATTTGGCGACTCTGCTGGGGAGGTGAGCATCGTGTTGCAGTCTGCCACATCCTAGTAACCATGCCTGTACAACGGTGATGCCAAGGAAAGTGGGTTCGAGCTTACGTGGAGGTGCCACAAAGACTGCAATCCGCGTCAGCTTCCAAGTATGTTGATGTGAGACACAGCAAGGGTGGAACAAGGGCAGAGACCAAGGGCTTCCCAGACAGAACTCGAGGGTGGCAGTGCTGCGAGGGCGATAGCACGAGATGAATACGCGATGACAGTCACAGTCCGATGCTTAGGTCCAGAGTCAGGGTACTGTATGTTTCTCTCTAGGATTCTAGAGTGAGAAAGTGAAATATGTTCTGAAGATGTCCAACTGTTCATCCTCAAATGAATTCTCAAGACCTCTATTTATAGAGATTGAGATGATGATGTCATAAACCGACACGTGGCGCTCCCCGGGAATGACACGTCACCGGGGGGTCCACGGGTGCCGGTGCTCCATGGACTGTCAGATCGCATATTCAACCGGCCTGCTCCTCACAGCGTCGCTCTGTCTGTCTGGAAAGACTGGCTCCCACCGCATCGGTGTGGCCAGAGAACCCCCTTGATCTAGCCTCCAATCCAAGCCCTTGCGGAGTCCCACAGGCCTGGCAGCGGTGGGGAAGACCCGACGCCCAACTGCCAGGTGAACTAGGCGCGATGCCCTCCGAAGACCTGCTCCCGTCTCGAAGTGACCCGGGGGTCATAGTCCCTAGGGGTGCCGACGCAAGCCCCCAGTGCCGGAGCACGTAGGCCAGTCACGCAGGCACCCTGACGGAGATAGTGTCCCGGAGGAGTCGTCTATTCCGCAGGCCAAGGTAGCATCCCGGAGGAGCCGTCTACCCGGCCGGCCAAGGTAGCATCCCGGAGGAGCCGTCTACCTGGCGGAAGGGGAGTTGAAGAGCTCCCTGGCAGAGATAGTGTCCCGGAGGAGTCGCCTATCCCTGCGGGTGAGTCCTTATGCCGGAGCACTTGGAGCGAGTCAAGGTAGCATCCCGGAGGAGCCGTCTACCCGACTGGCCGAGGTAGCATCCCGGAGGAGCCGTCTACCTGGCGGAAGGGGAGTTGAAGAGCTCCCTGGCAGAGATAGTGTCCCGGAGGAGTCGCCTATCCCCGCGGGTGAGTCCTTATGCCGGAGCACTCGGAGCGAGTCAAGGTAGCATCCCGGAGGAGCCGTCTACCCGACTGGCCGAGGTAGCATCCCGGAGGAGCCGTCTACCTGGCGGAAGGGGAGTTGAAGAGCTCCCTGGCAGAGATAGTGTCCCGGAGGAGTCGCCTATCCCCGCGGGTGAGTCCTTATGCCGGAGCACTCGGAGCATGTCAAGGTAGCATCCCGGAGGAGCCGTCTACCCGACTGGCCGAGGTAGCATCCCGGAGGAGCCGTCTACCTGGCGGAAGGGGAGTTGAAGAGCTCCCTGGCAGAGATAGTGTCCCGGAGGAGTCGCCTATCCCCGCGGATGATGTACACTCCGGAGAGTGGGTTGAAGCATGTTCCATGACCAAGGCAAGGTGCGCATGGTGTGATGAATGAGTGTGGTGCCCGGGGGCATGATGACATGATTGTGGCGCATGGGCGCGATGAAGTGAGTAAGGTGCCCGGGGGCATGATGACATGATTGTGGCGCATGGGCGCGATGAAGTGAGTAAGGTGCCCGGGGGCATGATGACATGATTGTGGCGCATGGGCGCGATGAAGTGAGTAAGGTGCCGGGGGCACGTCAATGTCAATGGCGCGGCGCACGGGCGCGATGGAGTGCGTAAGGTGTCGGGGGCATGTTTGTGTCAATGGTGGCGCATGGGCGCGATAGAGTGCGTAAGGTGCCGGGGGCATGTTTGTGTCAATGGTGGCGCATGGGCGCGACAGAGTGCGTAAGGTGCCGGGGGCACGTTGGTGTCAACGGTGGCGCATGGGCGCGACAAAGTGCTTATGGTGCCGGGGGCACGGTAGTGTGACAGAGAGCCTGGAGGCACGGCTGTATCAGCGGCGCGGCGCACGGGCGCGGCGGAGTGTTGGAGTGTGACGCCCGGACGTCGGTGACGGGGGTCATGAAGACGACGTCCGGGCGACGGATGATGAGCGTCGTGGAGTTGTGTCTGGGCGACGGGGTCGCGGAGTTGTGTCCGGGCGACGGGGGTCGCGGAGTTGTGTCCGGGCGACGGGGGTCGCAAAGTTGTGTCCGGGCGACGGGGGTCGCGGAGTTGATGGACGACGGACGTCGTGAAGGTTGTTGCAGGACGGACGTCGCGAGGTTGATGTACGAACGTCCGTAAGGTGATGCACGACGGACGTCGCGAGGTTGATGTACGAACGTCCGTAAGGTGATGCACGACGGACGTCGCGAGGTTGATGTACGAACGTCCGTAAGGTGATGCACGACGGACGTCGCGAGGTTGATGTACGAACGTCCGTAAGGTGATCCACGACGGACGTCGCGAGGTTGATGTACGAACGTCCGTAAGGTGATGCACGACGGACGTCGCGAGGTTGATGTACGAACGTCCGTAAGGTGATGCACGACGGACGTCGCGAAGGATGCAAGGCCTCTTGAAGAGAAGTGAAGGTGCTAAGGATAGAGGCCAAAGGCCAACCCTTCGGGGAAGGCCGAGGCCGACCCCAAGGGGAAGGCCGAGGCCGACCCCAAGGGGAAGGCCGAGGCCGACCCCAAGGGGGAGGCCAAGGCCGAGGCCGACCCCAAGGGGGAGGCCAAGGCCAACTTCCTTGGGCAAGTGTCATGGCGCGTCGTTAGGCGACGGGCGAAGTGCGACGGTCGAAGTGTCATGAGGCTTGGTCACGTTACTTGAGCGTGCATGCTTTGACCGGTTGTGAGCGTTGAAAATGTATGTTGCTTGTGCGGACGTGTCATGCAAAGTGGGACCGTAGTGGGCCTTTGGGTGCGACCAGAATGGGTTGGGAACATAAGCCCCCTGCGTGTGGTGTGCGCGGAGGGGTAACCCGAGCGGGCACCGCACGCATAAACACTTAGCAAGATTTTATGTTGTTTGGCCGGAGTGCTGTTGAGGTCGTCAATGCATGATGATGAAGAGTAGGTGGCTCGAGCCACCTCGTGCACCACCTACGAAAGCCTTGGGATGCTTGGGTGTTGACACAAGGGCATGATGATAGGGCGCAGGGGCGCGAGCATGTAAACGGCGCCCGGGCGACAGACGACGAGTGTCGCGGAGACGTCACCCGGGCGATGGGCGACAAGCATCGTGGAGACGGCGCGCGGGCGCTGACGACGAGCATTAGAGAATGAATAGGAGTAAGTGGTTCGAGCTATCTCGCGCACCACCTACCAAGGGCGTTGACGTCGAGGGACATCGTCACATGGGATGTGATCAAATTTGCAAAAAAAATTTCTAAGTGTAAAAAAGTATGAAATGTGTAGGGGCGCGATGTGCGCGATCGAGCGTCGCGATGCAGGGGCAGTCCACGACGGGCGACAGGGGTCGCGAGTGACGTCCGGACGACGGGCGACGGGGGGCCCGGAGCTGACGTGCGGACGACGGGCGTCGCGGAGTTGACGTCTGGACGACGGGCGACGGGGGTCGCGGAGTTGACGTCCGGACGACGGGCGACAAATTTTTTTTTTTTTTTAAGTTGCCAGCCTTGGATGTCGGCCATGATGTGAAGTTGAGAAGTTCAAAGGTGGCGGGGTGGACTTGGGTGTTGTGACCGAAGTGAAGAAGTTGGACGCGAGGCGCGCGTTGGTCGTCATGATGGGGTTTTTTTTTTTTTGGCATGCTTGGTGTGGTATGAAGCCGAAGAGTGGCCTTGGTGGTGGAGGCCGAAGTGGGCATGGAAGATTTTCATGTGTGAAAGGTGAAGGTTGAATGTGGGTGAAGGTGGAATAGGGAGGGAGATTCGGCCATGGGGAAAGGATGGGAGAGGGTATGGGGATGGAGAGCGAAGGCCGGCCGACCAAGGCCGCGAGGCCGAGGCCGAGGCCGAGGCCGACCAAGGCCACTTGGCCAAGGCCGAGGCTGGGCTTGTGGTGGGCTAGGGGCGGGGGGGAAGAGAAGGGGGGGGGGAAGGAGATGGATGGAGGCCGAGGCCGAGGGGGCGGCGGTGGTGGGTGAAGGCGCGAGGCCGAGGGTGGAAGGAGGGATGGAGGGGGCGGGGTCGAGGCCGAGGGGGAAGGGAGGAAGGGGAAAGGGGAAGGAGGGAGGGGGGAAGGAGAGGGGCGGGGAGGTTGGCTGGGCCGAGGCCGAGGCCGAGGGGTGGGCGGCGTAGGAAAGGGGAGAAGGGGAGAGAGGAAGGGGGCGGTGGCGGCCGAGGCCGAGGGTGGGAAGGGAGTTTGGGGGTGAGGGAGATGGAGGATGAGGAAGGGCCGAGGCGCCACAAGGCCGAGGCCGAGGGGGGCGTGGGAGGAGGGAGGAAGGAAGGGGGAGGGGGGCGGTGTGGTGAGAAGAAGAAGAAAGAAGAAGAAAGAAGAAGAAAGGGGAAGAGAGGGGCGGCGGCGGCGGCGGTGTGCCGCGGCGCGAGGCCGAGGCGGGAGGAGAGGCGGGGGAGAAGGGAGGAGAGAGGGAGGTGGGGGCGAGGCCGAGGGTCGGCGGAGGCGATGGGCCGTGGAGGCCGATGTGCTTGGCGGCGCCGCAAGGGGCTGTGCGGCGCGAAGAAGAAGAAGAAAGAGATGGGGAAAAAAAAAATTAGGGTTTAGGAAAAATTAGGGTTTCTCGGGTAAAACGGGTCTGGATTCGGGTTGGGTCGGGTACACCACAGAGAGGGAATGGGCGCGGGTCGGGGCTCGCGGGTCGGTTCGGGTTCGCGGGTAGGGTTAGTCAGATTTTTTTGAAATTCAAATTCAAATTCGAATAAAATAATAATAAAATAAATTTTTTTTTTTTTTTTTTTTTTTTTTTGGGCAGAACTAAAGAGGGAGCCCCCAAGAAGATTTTCACAATTGCAAGATGAGAGTGAGAGAAATGGGATGGGAGAAGATGAAGCATTTTTCATAAGAGAGAAGTTGTTTATGAAGTGGGGAAAATGGTGGTGGGGTGTTGGATGGTGAG
>JAVXUO010002051.1:0-73752 GCA_033065855.1 Escallonia rubra | reverse complement strand
ACTTTATAAAAAGCTGAGATTTGTGGTGCTGGGGTGTTGTTTTTGTATATGCAGCTATGCAGCTGCGCGTATATAACTGCACAAACACATACATATACCATGACATCTCTTTTCTAAATAAATCCAATCCCTTGAATCAACAAGAGTTATATCTCAAGGATAAGAAACACAGGAGCTAGAGCAGTGAATGCATAAATTTACTGAAAGAAGGCAATCAATCAACGCACCTGATTTGGCCGATAGAGCAGAACTGTCCCAAAATTAACCACCCAGAATTTTATTTACTACTCAAAATAATCCTGATCTCACAAAGATTTTTTAGTAATACATGTGTCTGACAACTGGGTTCTTTTCAATATACATGTGTGTATAATTCTTTAGCAGGAAATGGCAAAGGAATTTACCAAAGAATATGTTGACTTCGATATCTGGGTGCGAAAATATTGATCAAAGGGAGAATCCTAAATCTCAGGAACTCCCTTGATAGCAGAGGGGACGGAAAAAGGATAATGGGATCTTGGGACTTTCTTGATGTTCTTTTATTACCAAAACCTTAATTATGTTCTTGAAGTGTCTGACTCATGAGGCAATCATACAGCAAAACGACATTTGTGAGAAAATGTAATTACACAATCTGAGTCATCTTGAAGGCCTTTATGTTCAATGGGTTGTTTTCCAATTGTACGATATTCTTGAATCTTTTGTGACCTTCGTTTGTCTCCAAACTCTTATTATTATATATGAACAAATTCGTCTAAAGTATTATTCCCTTTTCCCTAAAATACAATATTCTTTCTTTGAACTATTAACTTTTTATGGTTGACGTTATTAATGATTTCTCGTAGTAAAAGCCAATCTTTAAATTACATCTTTTGCCTAAAGTCACTTGTGTCAAAACTAACAAAGTTGGTCCCGGAAAAAGGAGATTAATGCGCCACTAATCAAATGCTCACGATAACTATTAGTATGAGACAAAAAAAAAATAAAAAATTCCAGAGGATATACTTTTGATACTATTTTTTTCAATAAAAGTACTATATGTAATACTTTTAACACTTACAATGAAACATTTAGTTTAACTCTTTACTTTTAGTAACAGAAAAAAGAATGTTAACGTGAAATTTTTCTCACTTTCTATGAATAATATTCTCTCTTTGAAATACTAATGTCTTACATCAAAGTTATTCATGGTCTTTAAAGTCAAAGTTAATGGTTAACTTCCATCATTTGGGAAAAAGAAAGACACTTGTGTTAAAACTAACAAGGTTACTTTTGAAAAAGGTTGATTATTGTGAAAATTAATGGTCTTTTCACTAATATTAGTCATACTTTTTGACACTTTGGACCGACCAAACATTTTCGAGATTGAATTCAACTTTACTCCTTATCTTTAGTAACATGAAAGGATATATATATTATATATATATATTAAATTTATTATAGGAGTTTTGATTGGCAAGTTCCTCTTGCTCCCACTGAGGATGAGGATCCTTTTTGACTCACGGATGTGATTGTGACCCCCACACACAAGACATGGACACCCATACCGAAGGTCCATTCGCCACAGACGCACATATTGCCTGAGTTGGGCCCCACCTTCTTTAAAGTACAAATAGGTTCCCTCTCCGACCTCCTTTAAAGTAAAAGTCTATTCCCCTCTAAACGGACATTACTGATAAAGCTAGCATTAATTACACTTTGTCACTGCTTAAATATAATCATATTATGCTATTTTTTTTTAGCTTCCCGTAAATAGAATTAGTGAAAATATGGTAATATTCATCATAGCAAAATAAAATTACCCAACCCACCACACTGGCTCGATCACACACCACTCCCTTCTATCACACCTTCATTGTTACTTTATTAGAAGATTACATCCACCACATAACAAACCACCGCCTTCACATCACAGACCACCAAAATAACAGGAATTTCCGTTGCGGTCGTTGGGTCTACATAAACACAATCACCACTTTCACCACATACAAACTCCAGAAATTGAACATATGTAAGTGAGTTCTTAATTATTGCAACCCATTTGCATTGTTCTTTTATCATGTAATTATGTCGCCAACCTACCCAACCCCTGCTCAGACAAGTTCATCGACACCCCGTGTCTGGAGGGTGGGGTGTTAATGGGCATACGTAACCAGTGATAATAGCGAAAACAGGAGGCTGTGTGGCACTTAATGTAACACTCCAAAAATTCGGAACGCTAGACACTCACTCGATCATTTACACCAAGACAATAATATCCTCGCAACATAATGAACAACCATTATCAGAGCAACTAAACCGTCAATTAAATCGTACGCGTAGTAGACTGTCATAAGTGAAACAACAAATCTAAGTCTGAAAAAAATTTAAATAACAATATTCACCCGCACAGGGGTTTTAATGGACAATACTAAAACTAAATACCAATTCTCACGCTTGGCTCTAAACCCAATCCAAGCTATCTACTAGTGAACATTATCTACAGAAAGGAACAAACGAGAGTGGGCTTTTGAGAGCTCAATAAGGTTACTCAATGACCAAAATAAGTGAATTTGAAACGATTCATGTATTTAGTTCGATGATAAAACGTCCGAGGAATTTCAAAGTGAATATAGATAGTTCGGATGACAATATAAGGAAGAGTATCAACTCAACTCCCTCGATTGGATACAACCAGAAATCACTTTCAGATACAATGTAACAAAATCAGATGGCATTGAACATGAGTAGAGGGTAACTAACAGATGAGAAAAGCCACACAGGAAGTGCACAAACAAATACAGATACAGACTAAACATAAGAAAGCAGAATACTCGTTAAGACATCTGGCAATGTTTGTCAGATATTACTTTGTCTGCAATGTTTGTCAAAGGGGTTTTCAAAAGAGTAAACATTAGATTTGTTTGAAATGCATATGATGATCGGTATTGTGTTTATGATCGATGCTCTATTTCATTAGAACACCAAAATAAGATCATACACTTCTTAATGCATGATATACAATGCTTGAGCTATTGTTTAAATCCTTAAGCTTTCAGAACATATGGTAACTTATCATGGTATTATCATATATCTGATTTTCACAAGGTTTTGAATTCGATTCTTCCCGCCTGAATATATGATACACCCCCCCACCCCCTCAATAGCACAATTTGCACTCTGATTATTTGTGCACTTGGCGGTTGTGCACCTTAATTTTAGGTTGTTAATTTTGCATTGAGAGATATTGAGATTGTTGACGAAGGATGGGACCCAATTGAATTGAATGTGTGATTTTTATTAATTTTTATTTCATTGAGCATTGGAGAATTGAGATTGTTGATTGTGCATTGAGCATTTGAGAATTAAGATTATTAACGGAGGATGGGACAATTGGATTGAGATACATGTTAGGTAGCACGGACACGGATACTGCGTCCGATCGACATGACACCGAAATGTCATATTTTGGCTTTATACTTATGAGAGGTGTCCGACACCTCTTCAATGGGTGTCCGACACGGTGTCCGGCAATTAAAAAATAAATCCATGTCTTCAGACACCGTTGAGAGGTGTCAGACACGTGTCTAGAGGTGTTGGACACATGTCCGGATGTGTCGATGAGGTGTCGAGGTGTCGGTAGGTCACGAACACCGCGTCTGATCGACACCGACACCGAAATGTCACATTTTAGCTTTATACTTGTGGACACCTCTTCAATGGGTGTCTGGCACGATGTCCGGCAATTAAAAAATAAATCAATGTCTTCGGACACCGCTGAGAGGTGTCGGACACGTGTCCAGATGCGTCGATGAGGTGTCGAGGTGTCGGTAGGTCACGGACACCGCGTCTGATCGACACCGACACCGAAATGTCACATTTTAGCTTTATACTTGTGGACACCCCTCTTCAAGGGGTGACGGACACGGTGTTCCACATTTAAAAAATAAATCAATGTCTTCGGACACCGCTGAGAGGTGTCGGACACGTGTCGGGAGGTATCAGACACGTGTCCAGATTTGTCGATAAGGTGTCAAGGTGTCGGTAGGTCACAGACACCGCGTCCAATCGACACCGACATCGAAATGTCACATTTTAGCTTTATACTTGTGGACACCTCTTTAAGAGGTGTCCGACACCTTTTCAAAGGGTGACGGACAAGGTGTTCCGCATTTAAAAAATAAATCAATGTCTTCGGACACCGCTGAGAGGTGTCGGACACGTGTTCGGAGGTGTCGGACATGTGTCAGGATGTGTCGATGAGGTGTCGGTAAGTCACGGACACCCCGTCTGATTGACACCGGCACCTCTTCATGGGGTGTTCGGCACCTCTTCAAGGGGTGACGGACAGGGTGTTCCGCATTTAAAAAATAAATCAATGTCTTCGGACACCGCTGAGAGGTGTCGAACACGTGTCCGCAGGTGTCGGACACCATACCTACAACCTATATGAGGTGTCGGTGCTTTATATCAATTTTCATTCTTTATATAATTTTGTTAACTGTGCATTGAGCATTTGAGAATTGGGAATTGAGATTGTTAAATATGCATTGACAATATGAGAATTGAGATTGTTGACGGAGGATGAGACCCAATTGGATTGAGATATCTGTGAATTAGTTGAATGGTTGGTTGTTGAATTTAGGTTAATTTGGTTAACGCGACATTTTTAGCACCCCCTGGAATCTCATCGTGGCTCCAACACTGGCTATAATTAGCCCTAATTAGTCCTGATTAACCCTAATGAACTCAATTAACCCTAATTAGCTTTAACGAGCCTAATTAGTTTTAATTAACCCTAAGAACCCAATGAAAATCAAATTAGCTGTAATTATCCCAAATTAGTCCTAATTAATACTAATCAGCCCAAATTAAACCCTAATTAGCTTTAATTTCTCATATCTTAGTAACCCGTGATTAGATTAATTAAACCCTAAACCTTAAAACTTAACTGAACTATGATTAGCTCTAATGAACCCAATTACGCACATATTGATTATAGTTAGCCTAATTAGTCGTAATTAAGCCTAACAACTCAATTAAGCCTAATTAGCCCTAACTAGGCCTAATCAACACTACTCCGCATAATTAAACCCTAATTAGCTCTAAATAAGCCTAATTAGTCATAATCAGTCCTAATTAGCTATAATTAGCCCAATGTACTCCTCATTAACACTAATTAACCCTAACATAACCCAATTAAGCCTAATTAGCCCGAATTTGGACTAATCAATAGTACTTCGCACAATTAAACCCTAATTAGCTCTAAATAACCCAAATTAGTCATAATCAATCCTAATTAGCTATAATTAGACCAAGGTACTCCTCTTTAACACTAATTAGCCCTAACATAACCCAATTAAGCCTAATTAGCCCTAATTAGGACTAATCAACATTACTCCGCACAATTAAACCCTAATTAGCTCTACATAACCCTAATTAGTCCTAATCAACCCTAATTAGCTATAATTAGCCCAATGTACTCCTCATTAACACTAATTAGCCCTAACATATCTTAATAAATCCTAATTAGATTAATTAAACCTTAAATGCTAAACTCTAAACCCTGACAATCGTAATTAACCCTAATAACCCAGTTAGCCCTAATTAGCCCTTGGTCATCCCATAATTACTCCATATTGCCCAGAGATGGTTCAATTACTTGTTGTTTATAAACCCTGCATTCTTTATATTCGTTGTTTTTATGCGAAGTCCATTGACAAATAGATGGTTCAACTCGTTGCCAACGAATTCTATTTAAAGTGGAATTGGTAACATATGCAACGATCTTTCTACAATTTTGATATTTCGGAAAGATTCTTGCATATGTATTCAATTTCTAAGTTCATGCATGTATAAAAACCCTTAGTTCCCATTCAAAGGTACTCATTACAAAGTAATGCTTTGTAATGAGCCTTTGGATGTCCAGTTTGGACAATTTGGAAAAGCTACGTGTTTATAAAATAGTGTTTCAACTCATGCTCTGTGTTCTATGTCGTGGATATTTGGTACACGTTCTCATGTGTTTCTCCGGGTGCATACAGATCTGGTGTTCTAACATCCGTCAAACCTTGCAAGGCAAGGTTAGATGAATGTTAGAACACCTAATCGATGTCGTGTACTTGGAGAAATGCAGGGAGGTGCTGCCGAATTATCCGCAGACATAGGATTAAGCATGAGTTCTTCACTGTTTTATAAACATGTGCTTTTCTGAATGGGATAGGACCACTACCTATTAGAGAACATATGGGATATATATAGACATGTTGTCACATTCATGCATTTATATTTACATCGGCCCTGCCTAATGATTGGTCATAATTGAAGGTGGTATACAGTACGTTATCTCAGTCGTCATGTCGGTCGATCGAAGTTGGATGAAAAGGAAGAATGCTGACGATTTTGAGGGTCGCGTTGACGAATTTCTCGACTCCGCTTACGTGCATCCTGCACATGTTGACTTTGATAAGAAAAGGTGTCCGTGCGGTAGATGTGAGTTGTTGCATTGGAGAAAAATATTTGAAGTAAAATAGCATCTTTGTCTGTACGATTTTATGGGTGGATACACAAGGTGGACGCAACACGGGAAAACAATAGTATTGTCGTCCCACCCGGCTAGTCAAGCTGAAGTTAGGGAGGAGACACGGTATGATTACCGAGATATGATTATGGATGCTGGGCATGCTAATGTTGACTGGGGTGACGATCGCGGTGACGACAGTCCCCAACAGCCGAACGAGGGGGCTCATCAGTTTTATGAGTTGTTGAGAGCTGCGGAAGAGCCGCTATGGGATGGAGCTCCAAAACACACACGGCTGTCTGTGGTTAGTAGGTTATTACAGTTGAAATCAGACCACGGGCTGAGTGAGAAAGGATTTAACGAGTTTGTTACCTTAATCAAAGCAATTTTGCCCGAAAGTGAAAAGCTACCCCCGTCGTACTATGACGCGAAGAAGATGATGAGGAAACTTGGGTTGAGCTATGAGCGGATAGATGCGTGCAATAACGATTGTGTATTATTCTGGAAAGAGAATAAAGACTTGTCACTATGTCCAGTATGTGATCTTTCGAGGTGCAAACCGGACAAATGGAAGAAGAAAAACATTGCATGGAAGATATTGTGATATTTTCCGGTCACACCAAGGCTTCAGAGAATGTACTACTCCTTCAAAATGGCTAAACATATGAGGGCTCACCCTGAGACTCGTAGCAATGATGCTGATGTGCTGACACACCCAACTGATGGAGAGGCGTGGAAGGAGTTTGACTGCAGGCATCTAGTCTTTGCTCAGGAAGTTCGGAATGTTAGACTTGGTCTGGCAACCGATGGGTTCAACCCTTTCGGTTAGTCTAGCATGCCTTACTCTACATGGTCTGTTATTATTGTCTCGTACAATCTTCCACCAGGCATGTGCATGAAGAAGTCATACATGTTTTTGTCGTTGCTTATTCTGGGGCCGAAGAGTCCCGGCATAGACATAGATGTGTATTTAAGGCCGTTGATTGATGAGTTAAAACAGTTATGGAATCATGGAGTTGAAACATATGATGCATCCTTTAAACAGAATTTTCAGATGAGGCCTACTTTGATGTGGACTATACATGATTCCCCCGTATTGGGAATAATGTGTGGCTGGAGCACACATGGGAAGCTAGCATGCCCTGCTTGTATAAGCGTGAACCACCCCGCTCATACATTAAAGCACGGCGGAAAGCCCTCGTGGTTCAGGTGTCATCGAAAGCTTTTGCCACCGGACCATCAGTTCCGTAGGCACAAGGATAAATTCGACGAGACAATCGAGCGTAAGTTTGTCACACTGGACTACCTATCTGGTGAAGAAGTGCTCTCACACCTGGAGGCATTTGATACTGACATACCACACGGCAAGGGTGTGCCATATCAGAAGATTCCAGGGTACGGGAAAGAGCACAAATGGAGGAAACATTGTATTTTCTGAGAGTTAGCCTACTGGAAAACACTCATTATCCGAAACAACATGGATGTGATGCATATTGAGAAGAACAATTTTTATAATATGTTCAACACAGTGATGAATGTCAAGGGGAAATCAAAAGATCACCTTAAAGCGAGAAGGGATCTACAACAGTTGGGTGTACGCCATGAATTACATCCTCGGACAGTCAGTAGGAGGACAATACTTCCGAAAGCACCTTACTGTCTAGACAAGAAACAAGTGGAGAAGGTATGTCAGTGGGTTAAGAATTTGAAGCTTCCGGATGGGTTTACGTCCAACGTATCTCATCGTTGCAATGTATCAGAATGCAAGTTCCAAGGGATGAAGAGTCACGACTGTCACGTATTCATGGAGAGATTCATTCCTATTGCCTTTCGGGGACTGTTGCCACGGGTTGTTTGCGAGACTTTGACTGAATTGTCTCATTTCTTTCGAGATATATGTTCTTCTACGATCCAGGTGAGTAACATGGAGGTGCTTGAGAAGAACATTGTGGTGACGATTTACAAACTGGAGAAAATCTTCCCACCTTCATTCTTTGATTCAATGGAGCATCTGCCTGTTCATTTGGCATATGAAGCTAAGATGGGTGGACCTGTGCAATATCGATGGATGTATCCCTTCGAGAGGTAATCTTTAAGTTGTTACAGTTGTTCGTTTACACTTAACGCGACACATGTTGTCATTGATATTCCACCTAACTAGATTCGCTAAACTTCCAGGTTCATGTTCCATTTAAAGAAAAAAGTCCACAATAAGGCTCGGGTTGAGGGCTCAATTGCAGAGGCTTACGTAATGGAAGAGCTTGTAAATTTTTGTAGTCAATATTTCGGGCCTGATGTTGATACAAGGTTAAATCAACTAGGCCGAAATGACCCCGGATCAAGCACAAATTTGGAAGGGGCAATTGTCAATATTCAAGCAGTCAGGTAGTCCGTTCGGCCGAACGTATACTCAATGGCTAACAGATGAAGAGTACAGTGCTGCAACAATATATGTCCTTCTAAATTGTAATGAAGTTTCAGCATTTGTTGAGTAAGTTAATGTGATTTAGTTCAAAAAATTGTTGTACATAATTGAAGATGTGTGATAAGCGAGTCAACTATATTGATTTGTAGTGAGTTCGATGCGGAATCTTTAATCACTGATCCCGCTGGACTTGAATCTCATCGGAAATCACAATTTGTACAGTGGTTCAGAAGGCGTGTAAGTCTTTAACGAAATTATATTATGTGTTATATACAGTTATGTGGCCAATTAGTATACTGATTTATCCTTAATTTTTACCGTCATCTACAATAGGTTCAGTCAATGGATAGACCAGTGGCCTCCTGCTTGAAATTACTAGCTCAAGGCCCTAACAAACAAGCATCCTGTCATGGAGGCTATATCATCAACGGGTTTAGGTTTAACGTAAAAGATGATGACCGAACAAAACAAACCCAAAATAGTGGAGTCTTGGTCAACGGCGACTGTTATGCCGAGAATTGCATGAATTTTTATGGAGAGCTAGATGAGATTGTTGAGCTAGCATATTTGGGTTCCAAAAACCGCCCGATAGTGTTCAAGTGTACATGGTTCGATGTCACATGCAGTAGAGGAATCCGTGTTAGCTCTCAAGGGATTGTAGATGTCAATGTCAAGTCAAGACTTGCATCAGACGAGCCCTTTGTGTTTGCTAGTCAAGCTGCACAAGTCTTTTACGCGGAGGACGTCGGCAATCCCAAATCTCATTGGTATACAGTTATCAAGTCCAAGAAATTGCCCGTGACATATGATAGTGAGCTAGACACCTTTCAAGCCGACCAACCACCTGTCTTGTTACCTGTTGAGGTGAACAACGAGGAGGACGATCTTCCTCTTCCAACAACACTTCATGTAGGAGAAGAAGTCGTAGATGATGACGCGGAAGACGTAATAAGTGTTGAAGATGATGTGACTGAGTCTACTGATGAAGAAGATTAACTAGAAGATGAAGAGGACGACGAGTCCCACGAAGAAGAGGACGACGAGTCTAGTGATGAAGATGATGATGATTCCCAAACTGAAAATGATTGACTTGTAATGTTGTAACATCATGGAAAAAATGTAATAACATTTTAGAACTTGGTCATATTGTGTTTTTATACTCCATTCATATATATAGTGCTGATGATGATTTCAGCCAAATTATTGTTTTTTTATGTGTTAAAGTCTTTGTAATTTATCTATACGAAGTCAGATATGGATAGAATACGGGTTATTCATGACCGGGGTGGACGCCGAGCTGCCTCCTCCCCGGTGGGTCCCACCTCGTCATTGCCCACTGATGATGAGGCACAGGGTGCTCACGTACAGCAGACGGGGCCCCAGCTCCAGCCCCAGCCCGACGCCGATTCCTCCCACACACGGGTTGATTATCTTTCTTCTGTGGGTTCTACCTCAGATATAGTAGATAACGGTGTCTAGTCAATTTTCGGTAGCCTTATATTTAAATTATGTTTGAACTGTATTAATGTCGGTGTTTTGTAGGATCTCGATGAGGCTGTGGCCCGACACGTGGGGTACGCATCGACCCCCAACGTAAACAGAGAGTTACACACACCCAGAAGGGCTAGTAAGTAAAAAAAATCACATCATGCCTTATATATATGAATTTTTAGGGTGTTAATTTATATTTGAACTGTATTAATTTATCTATTTACTTCTTTGGTAGGATCCTGGAGAATCAAGCTAGGACGAAGATCGGCGTTCTTGTGAAGGGCCGATTCTTCGAGCCACGCCTGTACTGGAAGGACTGGGATGCCGATACGAGGGAGTCCCTATAGGAGAAGTGGCTGGTACGGTGAACTATTTTTTATGCGATAGTATTTGTTTAATTAGAATTTAGTATTTAAATTAATTTGTGTTATTGGATGCCTTGCAGGAGGGGTTGCAGGCCTTCTTTGCTTACATCGACAAGAATTACCGCCGATGGCTGCACGACGCCCGGGACCGGGCGAAGAAGATGCTGGCCGAAGGTGCCCCGATGACGGAGATGACGAGATATCCCCCACATTGGATATCTCCGACTGTATGGGGCAGATGATAGATCGGTGGGTTGCGAATCCAGGCTAGGACGCCAAGAGTAAGAGTGGGGCCGAGAACAGACAGAACAAAGATCCAACGCACACGGGGGTCAGTGGCACACGACGTCATCCGACACATGAATGATGTCGAGCACCCGGATCTGGAGGAGGATGAGATCATAGCTCTTACGTATAATCAGATGCACGTGCGGAAGAAGGACAAGGACGAGGTGCACCGGGCGGGCGACTATGTTTCAGATATTGCCCGACAGATCGATGTAAGTCAATTTGTTTAAGTTGCTATTTTTTTTGTCTTTTTATCCTCAATGTCTGTTGCGTTAATTAATGCCCTAACATATCGTTAAATCACTATTTTTACAGGCCTCGTATGAACAGCTTAGTGGGTCCGAGCAGTAATCCGAATAGCCATTAGCGTCCACTAGTACGGGTGCGAGTACTGGGGCGTTGAAGCAATGGCTGGATACGCCGGAGGTCGTCAATCGATCGAAAGGCCGCATACGCGGCCTGCCTAGCACGACTGCTCGTGCCGTGATAGGAGCGTCCCCACCCCTTGCTGCCTCCCCACAGACACCGGCTCCCCCTCGTCCGTTGGACGAGGAGGAGATCCAGCGCATTGCTACGGTGGTGTTGAGGATGATCATGGAGCAGGATCAGTAGGGCACTGCTACTAGACATGCCGAGTCGGCCCCGGATTAGCAGGATCCAGATCCGGGACTCGACAACCCCTGATGAGCCCCTTCTCGTGCCCTCCCAGCTTTCCCCCCCGCGCCCGGCTTGTACTCTTCTCCCCTCCCTAACCGGCTGTATTCGGTTCCCGGCTTGTACATTTTATTATAATAAATATTTTTTTAAGTTGATTATATATAGTTGTTTGTGTCTTGGGGATTGTGCAATGTTGTTGAGGATTGATTTTTTTATTACAGGTTTGGGCATTAGAAAAATAAAAAAAAAATTAATTTTTTTTTATTTTTAGCGACGGATTAATTGCGTCGTTAATCCGTCGCTAAAAGTGTACTTAATTCTAAAATTTTAGCGACGGAATATTCCGTCGTTAAAATTTTCATTTAGCGACGGAATATTCCGTCCCTAAATATTTACCGATTAAATTATTTTCACAAAAAAAAAATTAATTAAAATAAGTAAAATACAATTAGCGACGAAATTTCCGTCGTTAATTTATAAACAAATCCGTCGCTGAAAGTTCAAAATTAGACGACGAATTTTCAAATTTCGTTGCAAAAATTTTAGTAATGGGCTTTTATACGAGAGAATTTTAGGGCTGGAATTAAGGCTTTTAGCGACAGATTTTCCCGTCGCCAAAAGCGTTATTCCTTGTAGTGAGAGGAGGGAAAGAAAGTGGGCCAAGAGAGAGAGAATGGTGGAGTGTTAAATGTGGAGAGAGAAATAGAATAAAAACGTAAGAAAGTGGGACATGAGAAAGAAAATAAGTTAGTGAAGAGTTAAATGTGGAGAGAGAAATAGAATAAAAAAAGAGTAAAAAAGGTAAATATGTAAAAATACCTATAGAATCTTTCTTAATTTAGAAATTAAGCAATTTTTGTGAGACGACTCAAAAAAGAAATATGATAAATTTTTTTGGGACGGGGGGAGTATATAGATAATTGTTTTAGAATGATTATGTTATGTGAAAATATATATAGTTATCAAAATATAACAGACTTAAAACTGCAACATAATTTTGTTCTTCTAAATCTCATATGGTATTTTTGTTTTCTATATACATATTTTTTTATCTTCGTATGAGAGAGTTACTTTTACAAACACAATAGTCAAATTTAAATCAAAAAATTTAGAATGTTTAGAGTTAAGAATTAGTTTTAAGATAATATAAGGCTTCCTAATAGAGCCCTCATATAGTTCCTGCAAAATTAAATAAACTTGAAAATATGGATCACGTCCACAAATAATATTGGCATACATAGATACATAAACATGTTTAGTATATAGCTTAAAATTCTTTTCAACTATCACATTTACGAATAAGTTATATTATTATTCTATTTTGATTAATAGTAATTATAGAGTTATTTCCTGGTGGTGTAATCCCACCCAAAAAATACCGTCGATTTTTATTTTACCAAAAGGATTCTAAAAAAGATAAAATTATATGAATCAATTGTCACATTATTTTTATTATTTTAATCTCAACTGTAAAATTATTTTCTTTCTCTTCTAAATTTAATATGTTATTTTTCGTATTTTAGATACATGATTTTTTATATTCATATTAGATAGTGCTTCTAAGGATGCTATAGTTAAAATGAAGTCCTAATAAATTAGTTCTTTAATTAGTTAGAGTTTCAGAATGTTTAGAATTAAGTTTCAAGGCTTACTGATATGAGAATTAACTTATCAAGAAATAAAGACTACATTCAAGCTGATATTTGAGACCTTTAGAGACACTTACAAACCTTATAAATTTATTTTATGTTGAAAACATAATGCGATGACATATCATATTTTGCATCTTAAAGGTTTTAAATGTTCTCAAATATAGTAATTAAGAATTATTTGATTTAATTATAACTTCTTTTTCTAATACATATATGATTTTTTTTCAAAATCTGATATATGCTTATGTCATCACTTTATTGAGCGTGCGGTCTTATCAAAGTGAAAATTGTCCTATAATTTGATCTTTGATTTTATATATTATAGATACCTTTTTACAATGATTATGTTATATGAAATATATGTACACTTATTAAATTAACTGTAACATAATCTTTTTCTTCTAGATCTCATATGTTATTTTTGTTTTCTTGATACATGATTTTTTTATATTTGTATGAAAGAGTTAGTTTTAAGAACACGACAGTCAAATTTAAATCCTAAAAAATTAGTATACTTAAAGTCTTTAAATTAGTTTTCAGATTATATAAGGCTTTGTAATATAGCCCTCACATATTTTCTACAAAACTAAATAAATAAAAAATAGGGATCACATCCAAAATCATATTTGCATACCTTTGGATACACTAATATCTTATAGCTTAATATCATTTTCAACTATTACATCTATAAATAGTCTTTATCATTATTGTGAAATCAATTAACAGTAATTATACAGTCATTTGTTTGTCATATGGTTCTACCCAAAAAATGTGTAACAGCCCCGGAAATCTGAAGCTCCGCAGCCCCGAACTCCCGGGTCGTTAACCTACCTGATCACATCAACTTGTCATATCATGTTCCTTACCACATACTTTAAAGCGTCTGATCCAATACCAATACAAATTCCTTAAAATACAAGATTTCAGTAACTGCTCAAACTTAATTATTAAAACCTAGGTTCTCAACAACTGGAGTCCTGATAGAATGAATCGACAGTACAGACCCACGCAGGGGTCACATTACCTGGTAGTGATGGGCTCATCGGAATCTCACATAGACTCTAAACCGTTCCTGAACATGCGACAGTTCATCGTCACCTGCAGAAGAGAGCCAAACGAAGGGTGAACTTTTGAGAGTTCAGTAAGGTCGTACAAGGACTAGAACAAGAATTACCAAAGGATCCAACTGACGATGATTTTCGAAATACCTCAAAATAACTTGAAGAGCTCAATGATTTCCGAAATAATTCAATTCATCATAAATAGATACCAAAATATATAATCATAAATACACCGACTAGTCCGTCAAGGTACTAGTCAACGCCGATACACCGACTAGTCCGTCAAGGTACTAGTCAACGCCGATACACCATCTAATGTCAATGTACATCATAACAACAATTTGATAATACAACATGTTTTTCAATGCTTGATGGGTAATAAATAATGAACATCGATAAGAGTTTCCATAAACGTTTTATGGCTGAATGAAAGGTTTTTAAGGCAAGTAATGCAACCAACATAATAGAGCCCAAACGAATAGTGATGACAAATCAGAATAATATACAATTATCAAATTTGCTCAGCATGCAATAACATGCGAGCATCACAAGATTTTCAAATAACCAATTTATGTTCGTTATTGGGGTTTTCTGGGCAATAACATGCTGATATCAATTCATACTTTAGAGTTCGACATTAGTCATAAGTAAATCAAAGAGTACTTACGAGAATGAGTAGTCAAAATAAGGGTTCAGATGATAGTTCTTACCTAGTGTTCAGATAGAATCTTCTACCTGGATCCGCATCCAAATTTTCTAACCGAAAGTCCTTAATTTTAACCTAAATGAGATGATCAAATCATCAGACAATAGTCTACAGAAAAATATTATAACTTAATATGGACTCACGCATGTTCCTAAAATGAACCTCCCTCACCGCGTATGTAAAATTACCAAAACGCCCCTGAGGTGTAAAATTACCACAATGCCCCTCTCGGACTTAAATCACCCAAACGGCCTTCCCGTAAGTAGAATCACCCAAATAACCTTACTGTATGTCAATTTACACAAAAAAAACCTTTTACGTGTAAAATTACCAAAATACCCCTCAGACTGGTAAATTACCGAAATACCCCTCATTATACCTAAATCACCAAAATGACCTTTCTGTAAGCAAAATCATTGCAATATCCTTATCAATTATCATACGCAAATTTACTCCAAAATACCCTTTATGGGTGAAATTACCAAAATACCTCCCATATGGGTTGTAAATTACCAAAATACCTCCCATATGGGTTGTAAATTACCAAAATACCCCTGGGGGTTTCCGACACCGAAAAAATCCCAAAATATCTTGAAAGGCTATTTTAAACATCCTGATGCTATTTATGGACTAAAAAGTATTTTAGAAAATTTTCGTCCGAAAATCCCGAACCGGTGTCTAGACCGAGCGTTAAAAAGCCAATTTCGCGAAAAATACCTATCGGCCTCAGAATGGCCCAAAATTTTAGAATATGAATCATTTCAATAAAATAAGGTTGTCATAAATTTTTTAGATTAAAATAACCTGGTTTACTAGGTTAAATAATTTTCTAATTTAGTTTAGTCGATGCCCTAATTTAGCACCCTTCGCCAATACCGAAAAATTCCCAAAAACTTTTAGAGCGTACATCTCATAAAATTACTGGGGGTTACAGTTTTGCACTTTGTCTAGCTTTTGCCCTAACTATTTATAAAAATTCATGAAAAAAACTGCCTAAAGTAATTTATGTTTTTAGCGACAATTACACATACTATTCACATCAAAACACATAGTATTACACCTTTTGCGCACACATACACTTCATCTTCCTTGCTCTGCCGCACACACTCCATCCCATAGCTCGCACACTCTCACTGCTACACTCCAACACACACACTAAAATACTTACATATACCTCAATACTCCTAAAATACACCCTAGCACACACTTTAACACACAATTAAACACACCCGTAGCAAGCACACTCAAGAACACACACACACATGACTGCAAAGACAGTGTCTTCCCCCTCGATCACACTAAACACACACTAACTTCACTAAATAAATTGCGGTTACAAGTAAAGGATTACCCCTGGAAGTTTTTCTCAAGTTCTCGTTTTTCCCCCTTGGCCCGAAGCTGGTTCTCTTCTCTGTTTCCCGTTTTTGTTCTTCGTTGGTTACTATTCATGCTTTCCCAAAGTGGAAAGTTTTTCCCTCTTTTGTTTTTTTTTCCTTCTTTCCTTCGTCTGAGATCTCACATGTCCAAATCCCATATTAAATTATTTAATTTGGCTTAGTCATGGAAGCTAGTAGGTGCTACACATTCAAAAAAAAAATGGCTTCTAAATTATTTTCATAAAATTGCAAAATAGTCCCTCAAATTTCCAAAATTACGAAATACCCCCAAACTTTTGTATAATTACATCAAAGCCCCAAATTTGGTCTAATCTTGATTAATTAAATTAAATGTCACTGAAACATATACTACCACCCATTTGATTATTTTTCATCACCAGAAACATTAATTTACAATTAGCCCCCAAAGTTTTCCAAAATTACGAAAATGCCCCCAAAATTTAAAAGTTTATATTTTTACCCCAAAATCTTTTTTAAGCTCATATGCACTACTAATACCCGAACATTACTTAAATTTATCGCCCGAATGGTTATTTAACCGGCTCTCGAAGTTCGGGATATTACAAAATGACATCAATATTCTTATTTTACCAAAAGGATTCTAAAAATCTCTATTATATTTTAAATCTTTACATCGATTATGATAAGTATATATTAAAATAATTAAATATGAATCAGTTGTTACATTATTTTTATTGTTTCATCTCAATTGTAACATCATTTTTTTCTTTTCTAAATCTAATATGTTATTTTCAGCTTTTAGATATTAAAATTTTTATATTCATATTAGAGAGTGTTTTTTAAGGATACAATAATTAAAATTAAGTCCTAATAAGTTAGTTCATTAATTGCTTAGAGTTTTAGAATGTTTAGAATTACTTTTTCAAATAAATAAAGCTTACTGACATGAAAATTAACTTATCAAGAAATAAGGACCCCATCCAAGATAATATCTGCGACCTTTAGAGACTCCTATAATGTTTATAATTTTATTTGACATTGGAAGCATAATGGATGACATGTCACACAAAGAATTATATATAGTTATAGACAGGATATATGCATGTGTGTGTGTGTGTGTGTCTTTATGTACAAACTAATAGCCCGATCATCTAGGGCCATCAGATATGATGTGAAATAACATTTTGTCTCCTTTATCCCCTCCTTCTATCACATTAATCTCCATCTCTGATAATTCCTATCAAAAATGGAAATAACAAAAAAATGTCCCCCTCAGATCTAACGGTCATACACTTTTTGGACCAATAGCCCACCCTAGATCACCAATTGGCCTGTCTCAAAGTAAATGGCATCATTATTCCATACCCGTAATGATACAGGATTTTAGCTAGTATGCATGGTAATTGAACTTTTATCATTTCCATATACGGCCCTAAAATCACTTTGAAGCCAATCGTGACCTTTGGAGGCTAAGAAACTTTATGTTCCAAATTTGAGTCTCTCTTTACGTGGACAAGATTTCATTCTATTGGGTGAATATACATATTATGCATTGGGTTGAAATTAATTAGCACTTTACTAAAAATACCTCTAATTGACAAATTTCTCTAAACCCATCCAGCGTTTAAAAAAAAATGCAAACCTCATTGATAGCAACAAAATGTTGCGTTTGATTTTGCAATTATCATTTACGTGTTACAAATTTTGTCACGAAAAAGCATGTAACAACAAACGTTTGTCTCTGGAAAGAAGGCTGAAGAAGGAGTCAGAGTGGAATTTGCTTGGAACAAAGCTTTCCCACTCTAATTCTCCAGCTAAGTATTAATGGGAATCCATAGCTTGTCAAAAACACTGATGGCCTATGGTATATTAATGATTCACAATTATAATTGGTAAAGGTTACCATGGGAACTATCCCAAATTTCATGTTTTGCTTTCCTAATACAACACGACTACGTGATTGATTCCTTATATATCAGCACAACATAGTACAATCTACTTTCCTACTTCTCAGCTTCCACGGCTTCAACATCCTCGGTTTCCTCCCTTCTTTTTATCCTCCTCATCCTCTGCATTCTAAGCCTGTCCACTTTTTTTGTTGGGATTTAAACCCCTAAAACTGGTACAACTAGCACAACAAGAAAAAGATAAACTATAAAAATTGTCGCACACAAAAATATGGACAAGAATATTTAACGTGGTTCAGCCTCTTGCCTACATTCACCAAGAAGCCAGCGAGAATGTTGCATTATAAAGTGGAGAAGTTACAAGGAAACTTTCTCTCAGTCACTCAGACCCAATTCCCGAATACACCCAAACTCACCTCATCATTTCTCTTAGTGAATAAAAACTCTCTGTGATTTTTCTCACTCACTAATGCTTTTACAAAAGCACTTAACACACTAGCATTTGAGTTACAATCATAAGTTTTAAATACCTAACACCCTTTTTAGCTTTCAATGGCTAAGTCTTTGCACTTAGCTTTCAATGGCTAATGCTTCTCAATATTGGTGTTTGGTGTGTGGTGCGTAAACCTTTGTGGCAAACTTCTCCTTTTATAGGAGAAGAATTGGGTGGAGATTTCATTCAAGTTAAACCATCCTACCATGTGAAAGAAAGAAGCTTTTAAGTGAATAGTTACCACATGTTGGCTAACTATTCACTTGTCTTCACCTCCTACATATCTCCTTCATTCAAGGGATATGTGTCCATGAGTGTGTGAAAGCACTCACATTCCAATCTTGGTAAAAGATGGTGGATGGTTTTCGTCAATTGGAATTAATGCCAATTCTAACAACTCTCCACCTTGGCTTTAATTCCTACAAACATTCTCTAACTGCCTTTGTTTTGCCTCTTTGGGGCTTCTCAACAGTACTCCATACCAGTGAGCTTAGTGCAAAGCTCAAACTTTCCTTTAGGAACAACCTTCATCATCGGTATGGATCTTCTTTAGCTTCATCATCTTACTTTCAATGACTTCGTGGGGCCAATGATATCGCACATGAATGTGCTTCGTTTTAGAGTGATACGTCAATTTTTTTAGTCAATAGCGCTTTGATTGTCACAAAATATTGTGTACTCATCTTGTTTCAAGCCTAACTCAGGGAGAAATCGCTTCATCCATCGCATTTCCTTTCCTGCTTTGGCAGCTGCAATGTACTTGGCCTCCGTTGTTGATAGGGCAACACATTTATGCAGTTTGGACTGTCATGATACAACACCACCTGCAAAAGTAAATAAAAACCCAGACGTGAATTTTCTGCCATTAAGGTCACCTGCCATATCCGAGTCTTTATAACATTCTAAAGCTGATTATGAGTTTCCAAAACTCAAGCACAATTTAGAGCTACCTTTCAAGTATCTGAAGATCCATTTCACTACTTTCCAATGCTCTTTTTCTGGATTAGCAAGGAACCTGCTAACCACACCAATGGCATGTGTAACATCCGGTCTAGTGCAAACAATTACATGCATCAAACTCCATACTATTGAGGAGTACGGTGTATTTATCAACTCTTCCTTTGAACAAGATTTCTTACTCAATTTAAAATGATTGGCGAGAGGTTTGCTAACCGGCTTGGCATCCTTCATATTGAACCTCTCAAGTACCCTTTTAATGTACTTTTATTGTGATAACCACAACTTCTTGGTCTTCCTGTCACGTACAATCTGCATTCCCAAAATCTGATGTGCTTGACCTAAGTCTTTCATCACTTCGATAACTCTTTCTTGAGTTCTTCAATCATTTTTCTATCTTGTCCAACAATCAACATGTCATCAACATATAATAATAAGAGAACAAAGTTCCCTCCAGATAATGTTCTGACATATACATGGCAATGGTCCTCTTGTAGCCATGAGCCACCATAAAAGAGTCAAATTTTTTGTACAACTGTCTTGGTGCCTACTTTAACTTGTAAAGACTTTTCTTTAACTTGCATACCATGTGCTTCTTCCCTTTGAATTCAAACCCTTCAGGTTGTTCCATATAAAGTTATTCTTTCATATCACCATGAAGAAATTTAGTCTTTACATCTAACTGCTCGAGCTCAAGGTCTAAGCTAGTAGCTAGACCTAAAGCAACATGAATAGAGCTCATCTTCATAATCGGGGAGAAAATCTCATTGAGTCAATACGTTTCTTCTGGTCAAAAACTTTGACCACCAATCTGGCTTTATACTTCACTAGCTTGTCACCATCTTTCTTTAACTTGAACACCCATTTGTTCTTTAAGGCTTTTTCTACCTTTCCAAATCTCCACCAACTCATAAGTTATATTCTTCAGCAAGGAACTCATCTCTTCTTGCATGGCCTTCAGTCATTTGTTTTTGTCTTTATGAGATTGTGCTTCATAAAAAGTTTCTGGTTCGCTGTCTGCTGTACCAAACACATACTCTGAACTTGGGTACCTTTTGGATGGTCTATGTTCCCTCCTGGACCTCTTGACTTAAGGTTCCACAACCAATGGTGGAAGGGTTTGCTCACCCTGCTCGACACCTTCATCATTGATATATCACCATCGTCAGCTAGTGTTTGCTCATCTTCAGCATTAGGCTCTTTTTCTGGAATACCTCCATCATCTGTGAAAGTATCTGATTGAGGAAAGATTAGTGTAAACCTAGTACCACCATCTGCTACGGCTTTTGGATTGATAGATTTTGAGTCTGTCGTAATCTCGTGCTCATGGAATACTACATCCCTACTTCTAATGATCTTTTTTCTCTTAGGATCCCATAGTCTGTATCCAAACTCATCGTCACCATAGCAAATAAATATGCGTGGAATAGCCTTATCATCTAGCTTCAGCCTTTGCTCCTTAGGTAAATGTGCAAATGCTTTGCAACCAAATACATTCAAATAAGAGTAGGACACATTCCGGCCATTCCACACTCTCTCGAGAATGTCAAAGTCAAGGGCAGCTGATAGAGATCTAATGATCAGGTAGCATGCCATATGAACAGGTCACCCCAAAACGACTTAGGCAAATTAGCCATCTTTAGCATGCATCTCGCTTTCTCAAAAATTGTGCGGTTCATTCTTTTCGTAAGACCATTTTGTTAAGGGGTACATGTACCATCTTTTCATGCCAAATTCCATACTTTGAGAGGTACTTTTTAAACTCGATTGAAGTGTACTCACCTCCATTATCAGTGCGGAGGCACTTTAGGGACTTCTGTGTATCCTTTTCCATTATAGCATGAAAACTCTGAAAAATCTGGAACACCTGACTTTTCGTCTTCAAGAAATACACCCACAGCCTTCTTGAACCATCATCAATAAACGTGACAAAATATTTGCTACCACCTAAGGACTCCACCTCCGTAGGACCATACACATCAGAGTATACCATCTCGAGCAAATTTTTCTTTCTTTGCAAGAACTTCTGAAAAGAGACTCTGTGTTGCTTGCCAAATAAGCAATAATAATAAAGGTTTAATGGAGACTTTTGGCAAAAGGAATAAGTGATTTCTTTGCCAAAAATCTACAATCCCTTCTCGTTCATGTATCCGTCTGTGCCATAAGTTGGGCAAGAAGTCATCTTCCGCTGCAAGTAAACTGTTCCTACACACCTTTAAATGAGTATTTACAAATTGCAACAAGCATTCCCTCTTGTAACCACTAAAGACCCTTTCGTGAGTTTTCATATAGCGTTACGAGAATAACTGCGGTAACCTACGAGATCCATAGCGTGAGTCGAGATTAGATTAAGGCGCAAATCAGGAATATGTCGTACATCCATCAAAGTGAGTATGCACCCCATGTTGATTTTAAGCACACGTCACCAATTCCAACAATAGTTGCACGGCTGCTGTTACCCATCTTCACGTAACCAAAGTGGAGTAGCGTGGTAATATGTTACAGAATCTACCACCCACTCGATTTCCTAACTTGCAACATGATTTCACTCTCCTTATTGGAAAGTAAAAGGTACAACGTCTCATTCAGAGACACTGGCTGTAGCGACGTTATCATCAATCTTTGTCTGATCTTCTTTTATATCACGCTTCCACAAATAATAATTTCTTTTTATGTGTCCTTCTTTACCACAATGGTGTCATTTTCATCTTTCTCTAGATTGAGACTTGCCTCTAATTCTACTTCCAAGTCTGCCTCTGAATTTTCCACGGCTTCGATTGTTACTTCTGCCTCTGTTTTCAGTAACAAGTTCCTGCGGCTCCCTCTTCTTCATTTTCTCTTGAAGTAAGAGAGATGAAATACCATCATGTAGAAAGAGAGTATCATTCCCATGTAACAAGGTAGTAACCAAATTATCATAGGACGTGGGTAACAATGCTAGGAGAGCTAATGTTTTATCCTCCTCTTAAATCTTCACCTCAATATTAGTCAATTGAGTGATTATACCACTGAAGATATTTCAATGCGTCAAAAAATCCATGCCTTCCTCCATCTACAATGCGTATAGCTTTCTTTTCAAATAAAGCTCATTTGTCATGCTTTTCGCCATGTACAAGCTTACCAGATTCTTCCAAATTTCTACGGCCTTGTGAACATCGTTCACGTTGTTTAAAACTTCATTTGACTAATTAAGCCGGATTGAACTGCCTGCCTTCTCGTCCATGTCCTCTCAATCTTCACTTTTAAGATTGTCTGACTTCTTTTCTTGTAGTATTATGTGTATACCTTATTGAATAAGGAGATCTCTCATTCTCCTTTGCCAGAGGGAGAAACCATCATGACCGTGGAATTTCCCAACACTTTATTTTGGACCGGTTATCTTTATCAATATTTCAAAAATGATAAAGTTGATACACCAAAGCTCTTATACTAGTTGTTGGGATTTAAACCCCTAAAATAGGTACAACTAGCAAGAAAAAGAGAAAATATAAAAACTGTCACACACACAAATATAGACACGAATATTTAACGTGATACGACCTGAGCATACGTCCACATGAAGACAACGAGAATATGCATTATAAAGTGGAGAAGTTGCAAAAGAACTTTCACTCAGTAACTTAGATCCAATTCCTGAATACACCCAAACATTCCTCACTATTTCTCTCAATGAATAAAAAACTCTCTGCGGGTTTTCTTACTCACTAGTGCTATTAGAAAAACACTTGACACACTAGAATTTGAGCTACAATTATAAGCTCTTATTGCCTAACACCCTTTTTAGCTTTTAGTGGCTAACTCACTGCATTTAGCTCTAAATGGCTAGTGCTTCTTAATATTGGTGTTTTGATATGTGGTGTATAAACCTTTGGCGAACTTCTCCTTTTATAGAAGAAGAAGTGGGTGGAGATTTTGTCCGAGTCAAACCATCCTACCATGTGAAAGCAAGAAGCCTTCAAGTGAATAGTTACCACATGTTGGCTAACTATTCACTTGTCTTCACCTCTTACATATCTCCTTCATTCAAGGGATATGTGTCCATGTGTATGTGAAAGCAATCACATTCTAATCTTGGTAAAAGATCGTGAATGATTTTTTTTCAATTGGAATTAAAGCCAATTCCAACATTTTTAGCTTCAGATCGTTAACCGATTTACGACGATGAAGTCTACTTAACCCCATTGGTCGTGAGAAGAGCAAACCACATTGAAATAATGAAGCATGCCAATATGGTCATACAAGCCCTTAAAGAAAAGGGTGGTTACAAAATCATGTCATCATACTAGAAATTTTTTTACCTCTAATCATCCTTCAGAACATCAATATCCCATTCATGCATATGGCCCCATCGGTCATCCCAATAACAGTGCTTGCTCCATCAGATGATGCATTTACTTATTGGTCTGACATCCTTGGATGTCAAGTTATTAAGTCTAGGCTTGAGAGAGCAAGCTTCAATTCATCTGCCTACCCAGTGGGTCTACTTACCCACATCTAATCGATTCTATCATGTCGACGTCAGTGGTTAATTATGACGGTTCGATTAGCGATGCTAAGATCAAAGATTGGGATATTTTTATTGGCGAGAAATGGGTTGTTCATGGGGTCGATAACTTTGTTCCACCTGAATTTTCTTAGGACAGTATCAAGACAGGCAAGTTTGAGTCCATATACGAAATAATAAATAAGCTCAACAATTCTTTTCAACCAAGGTAGGAGAAGGACATCAGCATTAGGTAAAAGAAGAAACCTTTGTGGCTCCATTACCATAAGTAAATTTATTGTAATGGTGTTTGATGGTTAAATTGGTTTAAGTAGATCAATTGTTGTGGTGTTTTAAGTATTGTATTGCCATCTTAAAAAGTACAATAGGGAAGTTCTTATATATGTTGATTATAAGTTCTTTATGAGAGATTTTTTTTTCTTTTTTTCCTTTCCCAAGTCTGCATCTTTTGAAATCCCAAGTTTCAACTGCAACTGCATCATAGACTCGAACTAGATTGATCTTGAGGTTTTACCAGAATTTTTGGACAAAGGACGTTACAGTTGTTCCAGTCCCCCAACTTCGAGCTTAATCAAAGATTATGAGAATAGTAGAAAGCCTCCTGCAAATGCATGCACAATACGCTTTTTTCCATGAGTAGCAATGATAATCAACAGCAAGTAGTGTTTTTTCTGCTTGCATTTGTCTGGTAAGTTACGGCCGACGCAGGTAAGATTGTTGCTTATGAACAATCTGGAATTGATGAAACCTTCCACTTCCTCAAATAGTTAGCCTGTTCAAGTTGTACTTCCAGCATAGGTACAAGAACAAGTACAAACATGTGAAAGATGTGAGTGCTAATATTGATGAACAGGCTGTAGAAAATTCAACAGTTGCAGAAACAAATAAGATTTTAGTACCTAGCTAAAATCAATTTTTAAGTCCATCAATATGCAGTTATCTAGGTCTAGGTCCGTCGCTCAATATATCTCATTTCACCTATTCATATAGGAGCTGTCTGGGATCGTGTATTCATATGACAAGATTGTGTTATGTGCATAAGTGAGACATTCCTCCTAAAACATTTAAAGTTTGTTTGGACGAAAAAATTTAGAATACTGCGAAATATTGAATCTCTACGTTTCTAAAATCCTTAAATACTAAAATTTTGGAATTTGTAAAGTTTAGTATGTGGCAACTTTTGTGGATGAGTATTGTATAATGATAGTTAATAAAATAAGTAAAATATCATTGAATTGCTAATAAAAAAGATGCAAATTAGATGGCTAAGGCAAATAAAGAAGGCAAGAGAGAGATGAACGGTTGAAAAGTTGAAAGAAATGTAGCATAAAAGAAGGTTTGAATTGTGGAAGGTATAGTTCTCACGTGCATTTGACAAAAAAACTAGTTTAAAGTAGTTATTTCAACCGGTGAATTTAGTCCCCCGAATCTCTCTTTCAAATCCTTTCTAAAGTTTCACAACTTCTCTTTTTGTAGTTATCAAATAGTTAACTTCATTCGATGTAGTTTCAAATCTTCAACTAATGTGAAGTCTTCAACTGAAATATCTCATCATAAAACTCTATTAGATTGTGTTTCGATGAAGAAATTCTAAACTTTCTTGAAGGAACTTTAAAATACTAGAAAGTTTAAAATTCTTTCACTGAAATACCTTGCATTTTGAAATCTCAGAATTTGTACAGTTTAATGTTTCGCAATATTTGCAGACGAGTATTTTATAACAATAATTGGTTTAAGGAATAAATGAATAATGGACAAAATTAATGAAACGAAAGAAGAAAAACAAATAGCTAGGACTAAATGAGGGAGAATACTATAAACTGTTGAAAACATAGAAAAATATGTGGCACCAAAAAAGAAGGCACTAACCCCAGATCTTTGCTCTTGAGAAATAAATCAATACTTTCTACTTGACCTCCACCATGTACTATTGACATTAGTGCCTACCAAAGGAGGAAGGGTTCTAGTGGAACTGGATAAATGATGTCGAGCCAAAAGCACCTTCATTTTTACATAAAATGGTGGATTGAAGAATAAAAATCCACGTTGGATCATGCCTTGAAATGTGGAAGGTAGATTTGACAAAATACCTAGTTTAGAGTGATTATTTTAACCGGAGATTTTGGTCCCCCCAAGTCCCTCTTTTAGATCCCTTATAGAATTTCACAAGTTCTTTTTGTAGTTACCAAACAGTTAATTTCATTCGAGATATTTCTAAGTACTCAACTAAAGTAAATCTTCAGTAAAAGTATCTTATCCAAATACACTTTTAGCATCAATTTGATACTCTGTCATATTTTTGCATCAGAATTAGACCAAACTGTAGCGTATAGGAAAATTTAATGACTCTTCTCTGTCACCAGAAGGGATGTTGAAATAAGATTTATTTTTTACGGTAAAAGGTACTTATATTTTGGACATAATTAACTGAAAGACTTATTTATGAAGTTCTAAACATCCTACTTGTAGATAAAGAAAACCATTTATTAATCAGTCAAAGGAAAGAAAAACCAATACCCTTTTCTAGTTACTATACAACTACATAAACACTGCCCTGTATACTTGCACTATGCCCTACAATCTTCTACTTTGTTCCTAGTTTCTCTCTTCTCTTTTTCATGGCTTCCATATTATGTATCTGCACCCTTCTCCGTGTCATCCCCATCATCTGCTTCCTTCTCTGTCAAAGTCTGCTAACATATCGAAAGCTAGAGATTCGTCGTCCTTCTAGCACCAATGAAGTCGAGTCTTACCTATCGTCCTACGTTTTGGCAGGAGCAAAAGTGCAGTGAGATACTGAGGAATGTCTGGATGGTGGTCGAATCCATTACAGAAAAGGGTAATTACACAATCATGCCATCCATACTGCAAAAAAATCTACCTGCAATCATCCTTGATAATGGCAAGACACCGATCATAATATTCACCCCAGTAGACGATGCATTTACTGTTAGAAATTCAAATCCGTCATAGTTAAGAAAAATATGGACAACCACAAATCTTAACCTTGAAGGATTAATCTGATTGGCTAAAAAGGGGTGCATGAGCAGAAATTGTTAGACTCAAGAAGAATCTTCATTGCTGAGTATTATGGTGGTGCCCACATGGAGGAAGCAATCAGCTATCCTATAAATAGTTATTGTGTTGGTAATATAAAAAGAAAGTAAGGAGAAAAAGAGAGAGCATAAGCTAGGAAGAGAACAAAAAGAGGGGTAGAAACTTAAGACAGAAAACAAAGAAAAAGAACAGTAATAGTACAGAGACAAAGGGGAAGAAAACTTGTTTGTTGAAACACCAATTATGTGTGAGAAAATTTTGCTTAAGAGTGTGATCCTATTTTGATTCCAACCAGTGGTATTACATCGGAATGTTCGTGCCTACATTTCAAGAAAGTGAAGAGATGGCCAACATAATTCAGCGTCAGATCCCAAAGTTAACAAAGACGAATTGTGGGAACTGGAGTATCCAAATGAAGGTCCTACTTAAGTCACAAGATTATGGGAAATTATTGAAGACGGGTACACCGAGCTCCCAGATGTGACTGCCGAAGCAGCTTTATCAAACGCCTTGAAGATGACACATCAAGAAAGAATCACGCAAGAATAATGCTCTTAATTTTTCAAGAAGTTGACAAATTAACATTTGAAAAAAAATTCAGACACGAAGACATCAAAGGATGCATGAGAGATTCTGTAGAAATCTTTACATGGAGTGAAGAAGGCTAAAAATGTATGGCTTCAATCATTCAAAGCTAGAATTGAGACGCTACAAATGCAAAGTTCAGAAAAATCAATGATTATGTTACTCGTCTAAAAACGGTATCAAACGAGATGAAAAGAAATGGAGAAACTTTTGATGATGTCAGGGTAATGGAAAAACTTCTACGTTTTTTAATTGGGAAATTTGATTATGTCGTTGCTATCATTGAAGAATCAAAAGATTTGTCACAATTTTTTATTGATGAGCTTGTGGGTTCTATTCAAGCTCATGAGCAAAAATTGAACCGAAATGAAAATATTGATAATTTGGAGCAAGCTTTGCAAAGCAAGTTATATGTTGGTGAAAATCAAGCTAACAGTAGCTGTAGACGAGATAGATGAAATCTTGGCGGCTACAGAGGTGGCAATAGAGGTGGACGTGGTAGACAATAATTTGAAAGAGGGCAAACAAATGAATCAAACATATAGTCGTGGTTGAGGATTTAGAAGCAGAGGTATAGGCGGATTTTAACAAGGTGATAAACCCCAATTGCAATGTTATAATTGCAACAAGTATAGCCATTTCAGTTACGAGTGCAGGCCAACTCGTAAGATGAAGGAAAGAAATCATTTTGTAAAAGCTGAAGAGAAAAATGTAGAAAATGCTAAAGTAAACTCATGATTACCTTAAAAAATGGAGATAAGAAGTGTATATCATATTTTTATTATGTACCAACCTTAAAAAGCAATATTAGCAGCCTTGGTCAACTCCTAGAAAAGGGGTATGACATACACATAAAGGAATGCTCTCTCGTCATTAGAAATAGAAATGGAAAATTAATTGCTAAAGTTGATATGACAAAGAATCGTCTTTTCACACTTGATATCCTAACAGAAGTGATGAAGTGCATGAAGTATGTGATTAAAGATGATTCATGGTTATGGAATTTAAGGTTTGGTCATCTTGGTTTTACCGGCCTGAAGTTATTATTGAAACAAAGATGGTGCATGGATTGCCAGAAATTAATGAACCAAATCAGTTGTGTGAAGCTTGCGTTAAAAGGAAACAACATAGACAAAGTTTTGAAGTTGGAAAATCCTGGAGAGCCAAAAGGCCACTAGAGATTGTGCACTGAGATATAGTTGGTCCATTGGACATTCCATCACTTGGCAGAAATAGGTACTACCTTACTTTTATTGATGATTTCAGCAGAAAGATTGGGTGTATATTCTTAAAGAAATGTGGGAAGCCATTGATAAATTCATGGAATTCAAAGCAATGGCTAAAAAACAAAGTGGACAATATCTGAAGACACTCAAATCTGACAGAGGAGGCGAATACACCTCAAAGTTGTATGAAAGCTACTGCAAAGAGCATGGAATCATTCATCAGATGACAGCCTCATACACGCCACAACAAAATGGCATCCCAGAAAGAAAGAACTGTAGGATTCTTGATATGGCGAGAAACATGTGAAGAGAAAGCACCTACCAAGAACCTTTTGAGTCGTTCTATGTAGTGTTTATTTGCTAAATTGGTATCCAACAAAAAGTGTAAAATTCAAGACACCAAATGAAGCATGGAGTGGTAGCAAGCCGATAGTTTAACATCTCAGAATATTTGGGTGCATTGGATATGCCCATATTCCTGAGCAAACGAGAAAGAAGCTAGACAACATAGGAGAGAAATGCATCTTTATTGGCTAGGATAAAAGGAGTAAGGCGTATAGACTGTACAATCCTCTTACTAAGAATGTGATCATCTCTCAACATGTTGAATTCGATGAAGCAGTTTGTCAGAGATGGAGCAAAGACGAAAAGAAATTTGAAGAGCTGTATTTTAAGGATGATGATGAAAACTTTAACGAGCAAGATGAGCAAGGTAATAATAAGAATCCTCCAGAAGTCCTACTCCAATTACTCCTGCAATGACACCATCACCGTTTGGCAGCAACAGCAGCTGCAACAATTCATGGGGAGCACCTACGAACATGCAGAGTCTAAATGACACCCATGATGCTACAGAACCTGTGTAGGCAACATTTGATTGTTCATTATTTTGTTTCATGGCAGAGTATGAAACAATAACGTATGAAGAGGCTACTGAACATGAGAAGTGGAGAAAGACATGAATGAAGAAATTGCTGGGATAAAAAGAAATCACACATGTGAACTAACTAACTTCCAAAAGGACACAAGGCAATCAGAGTCAAGTGGGTGTACAAGACAAAGACTAATCAAGAAGGCAAAGTGGAGAAGCACAAGGCACGGTTAGTCGCTAAAGGCTATAAGCGGAAACAAGGAGTTGACTACGACGAGGTATTTGCTCCAGTTGCAAGAATTGATACTATTAGACTTCTCAGAGTGCTCAAAGCATAAAATAAATGGAAGATTTATCAGATGGACGTGAAATCGGTTCCTGAACGGCTACCTAGAAGAAGAAGTTTACGTCGAGCAACCACCTAGATATACTAGAAAAGGACAAGAAGATAAAGTCTACCGACTGAAGAAAGCTTTGTATGGATTGAATGAAGCTACAAGAGCTTGGAACACGAGAATAGACGAGTACTTCCAAAAAATTGATTTTGTGAAGAGTCTGTATGAACATGCCTTATACACGAAGAGAAATCAAGATGGTGATATCATGATTGTGCTTTTATATGTGAACAATATGAATAAGGAAAATAATCCAGGTATGTTCAATGGTTTTAAGAGAGCTATGACCAAAGAATTAGAAATGACAGATATCGGTGAAATGTCATACTTTCTTGGAGTCGAAGTAAAACAAATGCAAGACAAGCTATTTATGACGCAAAAGAGGTATGCAGAGAAAATTTTGAGCAGGTTCAAAATGAAGAATTGCAAGCCAGTAGCCATACCGGCAGAAGCAGGCATAGAATTGAGAATTGACTCGAATAGGCAGTTGGTAATTCTGACACTGTTCAAAAGTATAGTCGGAAGTTCGAGGTACTTAACTTTCACGCGGCCAGATATAACGTATGCAGTTGGATTGGTCAGTAGATACATGGAGAAACCAAAACAAGATTTCTTTAATGCAGTAAAAAGAATTTTGAAATATGTCAGAGGTACAATTGATCATGGTTTATTTTATATATATTCTAAAAACTCAAGGTTTGTTGGTTACTCAGACAGTGATTATGGTCGAGACTTGGATGATCAGAAGACCACCTCTAGATATGCATTTCATGTTGGATCAGCAATATTTTTGTGGTCATCAAGGAAGCAACAAATAGTTGCTCACTCGAGGATGAGTATATAGCCAAAGTAGCGGCACGTGTCAGGCAATATGGCTGAAGAATATTTTGAGCGAGTTATATCTCACACAAGAAGATCCGACTACAATATACATCGATAACAAATCTATTATATCACTTGCAAAAAGTCCAGTATCACACAGCCAAAGTAAACATATAAGCACGAAGTATCATTTTCTTCAGAAACAAGTAAGAAACAATGTCGTTGAGCTCATTCATTGCAGAATGGAAGAACAACTAGCAAATTTTTTTTATGAAGCCACTAAAGACTGACGTATTCTCCAAACTCAAAAAAAAAATCTTGATATGCAAATTTGGGTTTGAGGATGCGTGCTAGAAATTCAAACCCTTCACAGTTAAGGAAACTATGAACATCCACAGATCTTAACCTTGAAGGATCAATCTGATTGGCTAAAAAAATGGTGCATGAGCTGAAATTGTTGACTTAAAAAAAATCTTCATTGCTAAGTATTATGGCGGTGCCCATATGAGGAAGCAATCATCTATCCTACAAATAGTTTTTGTGTTGGTAATATAAAAAGAAAGTAAAGAGAAAAAGAGAGAGCAGAAGTTAGGAACAAAAAACATAGAGAGCAACAGTAGTATATAGAGAAAAGGGAAGTAAACTTGTGTGTTGAAACACCAAGAGTGTGTTTGGATGAAGAATTTCAAATTACCTTGTATTTCAAAATCCATTCATTTTGAAATTCGTTGATTTACAAATTTATGAAATTGCAAATATTGTGTTTAGGTTATTTTGTGGATTGAGTATTTTATATGTGGATTTACATTTGAAAATTGAACCTAGATAATTTAATGGTGTATAGGTACAAACTAATGAGAAAGAGCTTCCCTTTTTTTATGAAAGAAGTTACCTAAAATAATGGAGACTCTTTTTGTGAAAGGAATTGGACAAACAACTAGTCTGGACTAGTTATTTCTAGAGGGGATTTTAGTATACCAAATCCTCTTTCCAAACTCTTTCTAGAATTCGGTAAATCCATCTTATCAATATCCAAACAAGGAATTTTATACAATATATTTCAAAATCTTCTATGAAAGTGAAATCCCCAATTCAATTATCTCATCCAAACACACTCCAAATATGTGTAAGAAAGTTTTGCTCAAGAGTGTGTTAGAGAGGTTTTTTTTGCTTGTAATCATATTAACATTATTTGCGAGCCTATTTCAATTCCAACATTTACTTATTGGTCCAACATAAACCTTGATAGCCAGGTTGTTACCTTACAACTTGACAGACAGAAGGTTTAACTCATCGTCACATCCAGTTGGGTCTACTTTACCCGTAGCTTCTCAATGGCCATCTCCTTGCATCATCAAGGTAATCGGTCAAGCTTCAATTAGTGAGGTTAAGATCAAAGATTGGAGTATCTTCAATGGTGAGGATTTAGTTGTTCATGGTGTCGAGGACTTCTTTTATTCTCTCTTCATGGTGGATAAATCTCCATGGATGATCTTTGAGTCCAGAGGTACACTTAAGAATAGGCTCGATAGCTTTTTGCAGCCAAGATAAGATTTATAAGAATCAAGAGATGAGTAGGAGTATCTGTGAGAGTGTCAGAGAGACTTTGTCTATGTGGGTGTTTCTGTTATTATCTCATTCTTATTCTTAGAGGGCATTAGGATTGATTTTGGGAAGATCTAATCTGATTTAATTTAGATTAAATCAAATGTGTGGGTGTTTGGCAAAAAAAGATTAAGAGAATTAATCTGTCTCAAAAAGCTAACCAACTGATTAAATTCATAATCCTAAAAAGTGAGGATTATAAAATAATCACTTTTCTCATAATCAGGTTTGACATTCTAATTTACCATACTATCCCTATATTTTTCACAAGAGAACATCTCTAACCCTCTAACTACTTTGAGAAAGTTATCATATTATAAGCACTAATGTGAGTTTTTGAGTGTTTTTTTTTATTTTAAATGAGAAGCAATAAACAACTTTTGTTGTAGATAAAAATAACTTTTTGATAATAATACATATATTTACAAATGAGAGTGATGTTAACATTATTTCACTAAATAGATATTAGAAATTTACTTATTAAGTGTCCTCAATGATCATTTCGCTAGAGTAGAACTGATTTAAACAATTTTTATCCCAACACTTTTTGTAACTTTAAGTTCGTTTACAATCACTTAGTCAAACAACAAACTGATTCTACTTAAAGTATATTAAATCCAATTTTAAAAGCTGATTAAGATTTAAGCTGAAATCTACTTTTTAGAATCAATTCCAAACAGGCTCTTAGTCTTATAACACAATTGTTCTTGACCTAGTCGAAATCTTGTGGCAGTGTAGTCTTGAATCTTCCTTCGGCAATATATTGCTACACCATAAGTTTCTGCCATCCGTAGCTATTTGGAATGAAATAAGCACAATGGCAGAGCACATATGTAATGTAACGCAGGTTTTGACAAGGGAGGGTCACAACATTGGCTCCCTTTTATTAACACCTAATCAGTTGACGCCACACTCATATGTGAGAATAGAAATCCTTTAACACTTGAACAATGACTTATACCAACGTCTATCTTTTGGCTACAATAAAATCACTAGGGATTTCTTCAATTGTATCACGACCGAATTAGTGGATTGAACATTTCCAAAAATCAACACAACCATCATAGTTTCGGTTAACTTCACGATATCCGCGTCAACTGATCGATGATGAGTTTAAACTTTGGTTGAGCATGAACTTTGGTCAACAAGCTGTTCCATTACAGCTGGATAATGAACCAGGTTTCCAACTCGTGTGCATTTGGTGATGTTAAAGACACCAAATGCATGCATGCTTGTATAGACAATGTCAATATCAAAGACTAGAATCAATTCGAAAGAATGTTATTGTACATGGCTTCGAGTACTTCTTTGATACCGACTTCCAATACAACAAGGATTCTGATCAACTGAACATGTATACTATTAGATCTAGAGTAGAAGACAAGAGCAACTGTCGAAGTCTATCACTTAAGAGAGTGTGACAGATAACCTTAGCCAATTGAACATACGTTTAAAGAGGATAGCTTTCTGTTAGCAAACGGTTCTTATGATTATTACTCTAGCATTAATGCTGACATCTGTAATTCTGAAACCAACACAATTGTTTGTTCTTGATTTATGTTGACTTTTCTTCTTCCATATGTTGTTCTATGTTTGCTTAAAGGGTTTAATGGTATTAGATACCAATTTCAGCTTCTTATTTCCTCTTTTATTTGATAAAGTTTTTTACATCTGGGGAAGAAGTTTGGACCCTTTAACAACCAACATGAACAATAAATTACGCATTGGCCCTTCTTTCTGCATTGCCATCCGGTGTAACCTAAGTCACCAGCTCACTTATTTCAATTGGAAAGTAAGTTATTGTTTAATTACATGAACATGAAATTTTTAATTCTGGCCGCCGCTAACTTTATGTATTTCTTACCAAAGATAAATTTCTCCCAGCAATATATTAAAGCCAAGGAGATAATGAAGCTATAAGAATTAAATTCCAGTTTAGCTGTTTGTGTTGCATGAAGCTTAAGCTTTGTTTTTTTTTTTTTGGGTTCTTTTAGGCTTTATGATTTCCAAATTACTTCCCTGTAAGTTTGACCACCCGTCTCTCTCTATCTATCTATTTATTAATGGCTTCCACGAAGATGTCAGTCCCATCTCTCTTCATTCTGCTACTTCTTATTGACCCACCACCTTCTTGGGATCAAGACTTGCTCTTGGCGTTGTGCCATCAAAACAAAAAGTACCCAGACAATGAAGTGGTCAACTCTGGTCTAGTTTTGATGTTGAAGGGATCGTGGAAGCCCTCCTACTTAATCAGGGTTCCAAGATCATGTCAGGCTGCTTGAAAAAAATTAAACATGCGCTTAATTGCCCAGAATTTAGATGTCAGGATTTATAGTGGCAACTTGTACTATATCTTAAGTAGCGTTTGACAATATTTCTTTTTCCAGTTTTGTAAACTAGAGGAACGTACATAGTTTTTGAAACCAATAAAATAACCCTAGAAGGGGGTGAATATGATTTTTGAAATATAATGGAGAATTAAAACTAAGCACAATCATAAATCTCAAACAAATCAAGTAATACTTCAATGAAGATGCTAACTAAACAATCTCAAACAATTAAAGAGCAATAAGTAAAGAGATTGAGTTAGAGATACTTGACAAGAAGATTTAAATGGTTCGGCTTGATATACCCTCAAGCCTACATCCACCTCTTCAAGGAAGTTCCTTGCAAGAGCACTAGAATCCACTAGCAACAATCTTCTTTCGGGTCAAGATCAAAACCCTTACAACACTTGGTGATATCCCCACACCAAGCACAAGCCTTGAATCCACAAAGCTCACCCAAGACTTGACAAACCCAAGCCTTGATCACAATCATTTTACAAAGATCAAATGTGTACAAAGAAACCCTCTTGAAAGGAAATGAGTACAAATGAAGCTCTAGTGCAATAGAGAGATGAGAGAATTGATGACTTGAAGGATGCTCACTCTCAATCAAAGAATTGCTCACAAAGATGCTCTCTTTAATGATGTAAAATCATGAAGCTGAAGAGATAAAATTTCAATTTATGAGCCTTGATATTTTTCTAATGAATGAAGACTTAGAATGTGGTTTCCATGGTGTATAATGAAGCCCCAAATCATTTATATAGAGAGCAAATGAAATATAGCCGTTATAGGCATAATATGGGCAAAACTGCCATTGCAGTCGACTGTAACCCAATGCAGTCGACTGTAATCCCTCTAAAATAGCCGTTGGAGTTTTGTCCTCGAAAATAGCCGTTGGAACTGAATTTTGACCAATGCAGTCGACTGTAATACCCTACTGCCTATCGGCTGCCTCACGGAACCCCCTTTCCTATTTTGGGCATAACTTTCTCTAGAAAAATCGGATTGAGGTGCCGTTTTTTGCGTTGGAAAGCTAATGAAAAGTTTTATCAAGATATGAAAAGATTAGCACCAAAAACAGTTTTTAGAAAATCTGAGTGAGCTCCAAAGTTCACTCATTTTCAAGAACCACACCCGTGTGAAAGGTTATGAACTCACATGCAATGCACAAGGTGTCCTAAGGTCTTTTTAGGTCATAGTCATCAATCCAAGCATCAAACCAAGACTAGTTACATAATAGGAAAGATCAATTATAATCGATAGTAACTTAGCCGATGCATTCTTTGTTGCTCTTCGACATTGGACTTGATGAAGCTTCTATAGCATGTCCACTATAACTTTAAGCTTCTTTGGCTTTAATCCATCTATCCAACTTCTCAAATGTGTCTTCATGAGTGTGCATGTATATACCTACTAAGAATACACTCAAAGCACACATTAGAACATTATCAATGTGTAGTTATCATCAAAACAAGATGTAAGCCTAGGTTATCCAACCATAGGGCTAACAGTTTTTTTCCCCTTTAATTTTGTAAACCAGTTTTTTAAATAGAGTTGTTTTTTAAAACTCCATTTTTTTGTTTTGGGTTTTCAGTTTTGGTTTCTGTGTTGAGATCCAAATTTTGAATTTCATTAGAAGCAAAAATTGAGTTGCATTTGAGAAAGAAAAACTCACCACACAGAAGAATCACCACCAACACTGGACCAGGTACATCGCCACCATCGCCCTCCCCCCCCCCCAAAGCACCACCATGAAAGAGACCAGCGCCATCACCCCATCACTGCCGCCGCTCATATCATTGCTCCATAGCCGCTACCGCACCGACTATTCTATCCCACTATTGCATATCTGCTCCACCGTCGTAGATATGCTCCTCCCAACGCCACCACGGACGCGACTCACCTGCCCAACCATCGCCACCGCACCAGATATCTGCCCACCGTCGTAGCCCTACTATCACAAATCTGCTTCACCCACCGTCATTACCGTCGCCCCACCATCGCCACCGCGACATCACTGCCACCCAAAATACCAACCAAAGTTTCCTAGATCTGCAATAAATCGTGGTGGATACGCGCATCGCGGTGGATCTGTCATGGTGACATTGTGAAGTTCAGTTCGTCAATGGGTTTGAGTGGTGGTGATGTCGGGTGGTTGAGTGATGGTGTTGGGTGGTTATGGAGGGTAGTGGTAGTGGATGGTGGTTGGTGGCAAGCGTGGCAAAGGGTTGGTGGCAATGGGCGGTGGTGATCTGTGTGTTGGGATAGGGACTAGGTATCAAAGAAAGAAAGAAAAAAAGGATAGAAGAAAAAAGAAAAGGGGAAAAAAAGTAAAAACTGAAAATGATATTTTCCATCAAACACCTATGAGTTTTTGTCCAAAATAAAAACCACAACTAGTTTTGGTTTTTAGTTTTTGGAAACCAAAACCAAAGACTAATCTTTGTCAAAGCAGACCCTTTGGTTTTTTGCTTTTTCCAGTTGGCCATGGGCAATGCTTTAACCCTCGTTATTCATGAGAGTTTTTTAAGTTGGTAGATCGTATTTAATTACTCTATTTTCATGCAATTTATTGGGGTAATGATGTTTAAAGTCACAAAGATGCTTTGGTGGCGAAGGGGTCTGGCTCTTGAAAAGTTATTAAAAAGAACCAGGGATTCAATGTAAGCCATAGGGCTAGTATATTCTATTACTCCTTAGGAGGATCAAACAGCCAAGCTAAACGAAGAGATGTACTCTTTTAAGGATTTAGCATCGGGATTGGCACGGCTTATTTTGTAATTACAGTTTTTAAAACTTTAGCAACTGACCGAAAGAATTGTGGCATCAATTAGGCAGTTAAGGAGCAATTAAAAGTGTCAAAAATGAGTTAAATCAACATATTATCGCCGCTGGAAAGAAATTGGAAGACTCGGTCTATTTGATATCGGACCAAACATAAGAATGTAGCAGAATGCATTGTTGCTGAAATACTAGACAGTTCAACAAGATCAATAGTTTCTCCTCCAACATCTTATTTGTCGGAGGAAAAAATATGGATTCTATAGTAAGATTCGAGGCCTTGAGTTACTTTGGCTCTATTTCAAATCAAACCTCTCAACACTCGGGGCCAGTTGGGATACCGGCATTACTTTATCAACAATGCTGGGACTTTATGGAAAGACCAGTCATGGTTGCTGCACTCCATTTTCTACAATCAAAATACATGCTACGGGAGTCAAATAAGACCTTCTTGGTCCTCATCCCTAAAATTAAAAGCATGAGTAACCCAAGCGACTTCAGACCAATCTCTTTTTGTAACATGGCTCACAAAGTGATATCTAAAACCCTCGTTAATAGAATCAAAAAGATCATTGAAAGCTAATATTGGAGTATCAGAACGCTTTTGTTGGGGGATGGCATATTAGCGACAATATCTTAATAGTCCAAGAATTACCAAATAAGATTCGACCTAACAGTAAGTCTAAAACCTGTCTAGTGGCTATTAAGATGGATATGAACAAGGCCTATGACCGGGTAATTTGGGATTACCTGGAGGTTGTCTTAAGATAACTCGAATTGTCGGCACATCTGATTAGGCTTATAATAGTGATGTTATCCACAATTACGTATGAAATTTTGATCCCCGTCATCCAGATTCCAAGCAACATGTGGGCTCAGACAAGGAGACCCTCTATCCCCTATCTATTTTATGTGCACATGTCAGGATTAATACCTGGAATCAAAGCAGGCCTAAGAAGTTCACCAATGAATCATCTATTTTTCACGGATGATGCGACGATTATTATAATTAAAAAAAACAATTGAATTATGCGCCCACCTGAAAGAGGTCTTGGAAAAATACTACTGTGAATCGGGCCACCAGCTTATCAAACGCTGTTTGAAACCACAAATTTTCACCGTCACAAACCAAGTCACTACTTGAGAAACTTCTAATACTAACCCAAAACACTGGAAACTTTTATGGGCCTTGCCTATTCCCCCTAATATAATATAGACCCCTTCGTAACAAGCTTCACTGATTAAATATATGCAATTAAATCATGCCCCCTCTGCCTTAAGCACCAATAAATATTCAACCACCATTTCAAATGTTGTTCGAATCCACAAACTTTAACTGTCACAACCACGTCACTACATCAGAAACTCATAACACAAAACACTCGGAAATCTTATGGGCCCTACCATAAAATAATATACACCCCTTCAAAAAAAAAGCTTCATAGATTTAATCTTACGCAATCAAATCCATGCCCCTTTCCCTTAAGCACCAAGAAACAGTCAACAACTATTTCATAAAATGCCCGTGAGTACGCCCCGTGTGGTTCGGATTACATATTGGTAAAGAACCAAGGACATGGGTGATTCTATCTGGGAATGGCTTAGTGTTTGCGCTGCTGGGCAAACTCACTATCGATCGGTGCGCCGGCAGCACGATCGATTAAAAGTGCGGGATCTTTTTTGCCCCTCGGGCCTGGGGACTTCCCTGAAAGCGAGAAACTTCGACGAAGAGATGGAAATTGCATGTAAAAGACTGCCTCGCCCATAAATGACGAAGAGAGCTTTCGATTGATAGCAAATGTTTACACAGCAACGTTTCCAAGTCTGAAAACTGAACTTCCTATCGATGGCAGCAAAAGCCTCTAAACTAAAGAAAGAAAAAGACTAATTTGTCTAGTTGATGATTGATTGCGTGTGTCATCTTTTTCTTCTTTGACCCAATATTTATACTAGAGGCTTTGTAGAAAATAACTACCATTACAAGAAACTACCCACTTAGTGAGATAAACTACCCACTTAAGAAATAACCACCCACTAATAAGTAACCAACCACACTTATCCCTTATCAATATGACACATTTTCAGAAGTTGATTTCTTTCACTTCTTGAATCTTCCATTATTTTTTCAGAAATAATAAAAAGTAAATGTCATGTAGTGGCATTTAATCAAAGTGAACTTATTAGTAAAAAATATATTTTGTGGTGCAAACATTGCCCCCTGGCTCAAGCAATTGAATGCTTGGAAATTGCGAAGAGTCATGTCTTTAAATTGGTAGTATTTTCACAATATCGATAGACTTTCACGATCGATAGCCTTTCATTATCCATAACCTTTCAAAATCGATAGCCATGTACGATCGATAGCATTTCACGATCGATAGCCTTACACGATCGGTAGCATTTCACGATCTATAGCCTTTCACGATTGACAATCTCCCACTATCGATAAGCTTGAATTTTTCACTATTGATTGTGAAAAGTCATATCTTTCAAAGGGAAAGTATTTTTTCACTATCGATAGACTTTTACGATCGATATATAACCTCTCACGATTGATAACTATTCATGATCGATAGTATTTCACGATCAATAGCCTTTTACAATCGATAGACTTGTATTCTTCAAAGTGATAGCATTTCGTTATCTATTAGCCATCGATTGACTTTTGCTCTCTATGTACCAGTGTCAATGACCATAGTTGGTCAAACCACTACACAAATCATGACCATTTTCGGTCAAGTTACTAACTAAATGAAGACCATTTTTGGTCAAGCCGGGATCATCATATAAAATGGCTACTGATAAGCCAATCGATTGAGCATTTTTTTTTTTTAATTCAAAGTGTATGGATAAAAATAAAACAAATAATATTTGACTATATTTGCAGTTCTTAATAACCATTGAATTAATACTCTACCTTGGTGTGCTCCACAAACCCAAATAGGGTATTTTTCTCCAAAAAGTATAACACCGATTGGCTCCCAAAATACATGTTCTTCATCATTTTTCATGGTGTCAAAAGCTTCAAATTCACCAATAGTGGAGAATTTTAAATCGACAGCCACGGTTGGCTCGCTATACACGCCGCACGAAAAGGGCTGTTTTTTGCCTTCAGCCAAAATAGGCTTGCAAACTTGCCCCCCAGCCATATCGAGTAAATCTCCTTTTGACATATCAATCTCATATGAGAATGGACATGTTTGTTCAACTCTTTCTGCCATTTATGGCACGATATCGATATTACAAAAATTATTTACACCGCTTTTGGTGTAAGCTTTAGCCAATTGTATAAATGCATTCAAATGATTTCTCCACGATAAGTACTTTTCACGCAATTCATCGAATAACTCACTTGAATTGTCTGGAGATAACACTTGAAGTTGGCTATTTTGCAACGACTCTTCTTGATAGTTAGTCATGCAATTTTTAGTAACCATGAATTGGTTGCTTTCATCTTTAAAATACTGTTTTGTTTCAGCCATGTTTGGTATTATTTTATTTTCATTATCCAAAGAATAACTATCGGCTTCTAAATTTTCACCCCTAACAAATGTGGAAAGGAGCAATTCAACTTCTTTCCTCATCCATCCAACTTATGTGAACCAAAGCCCGGCATTATTTTAATTCATCCTCTATATCCTCTAAAAAGGATGGATGATCTATTCCCATCAATGTTTTAATATAGTTTTCAAACCGATGTAATTCATTGGAGGTATCTACCAAAATCAATGGTAGAATAGACTGATCATGGTTTGCATCAATGCAATCCATTAGATCATACCAAAATTTCATTAAATCATCCACTGTCGACTTCATATAAAATGAAAGAGACAATGGTTTAAAATTTCTAGGCACTAATGATGCCGAAGTACGGCATTTCATCAAATTTACCCAGAAATCGGCCCTTAATTCATCGAATCGGGCCTGAAATTCCAAAGAATTGCTTGGAAACATATTGTTTGCATTTCCCACTTTCAGGTACAAGGTCCCACTGGGCGTGCCAATGTTTGCGCTGCTGGGCAAACTCACTATCGATTGGTGCGCCGGCGGCACAATCGATTAAAAGTGCGGGATCTTTTTTGCCCCTCGGGCCTGGGGACTTCCCTGAAAGCGAGAAACTTCGACGAAGAGATGGAAATTGCATGTAAAAGACTGCACACCCATAAATGACGAAGAGAGCTTTCGATTGATAGCAAATGTTTACACAGCAACGTTTCCAAGTCTGGAAACTGAACTTCATATCAATGGCAGCAAAAAGCCTCTAAACTAAAGAAAGAAAAAGACTAATTTGTCTAGTTGATGATTGATTGTGTGTGTCCTCCTTTTCTTCTTTGACCCAATATTTATACTAGAGGCTTTGTAGAAAATAACTACCATTACAAGAAACTACCCACTTAGTGAGATAAACTACCCACTTAAGAAATAACCACCCACTAATAAGTAACCAACCACACTTATCATTTATCAATATGACACATTTTCAGAAGTTGATTTCTTTCACTTCTTGAATCTTCTATTATTTCTTCAGAAATAATAAAAAAGTAAATGTCATGTAGTGGCATTTAATCAAAGTGAACTTATTAGTAAAAAATATATTTTGTGGAGCAAACACTTAGCCTGACTTGAGAACCCTCACCATCGCCGGAAGTTTCTCTGTACATTAGTTTCAGTTTTTGGTGCATATGGTTGCATCGTAATAACTTAAATTTTCAAGAAACTGAGTTCAACCCTCTGCAAAGTTTACAAGGCATAAAGACCTTTAATTCCGAGTAACAACCTATTCCAAAATTTTAATCCCCACCTACCAAAACCTTTAAACCTCTTTAGCACTAGCAGAAGAAATAAATCAATCACCATCTCCTTACCTATACACTTTAGTACACTCTAGCCTTGAGAATTGCTCATGTGTCAACACTAACCCCATCAAGCTCATTTTGGCTATCCCTTTCGACAAAAGAAGAAAAAAAGCTAAACGTTGGTATTGAAATATCCTGTTTTACCGGATCAGCAGACAAATGTGGGTCCGCAACAATCTCGTTCATGGCATCTAACCTCATTACTCCTCATGCAAAAGGACTTCTGGGCAAAAGAAAAAACCTTTCATCTCAATATACTAACAAACTCTCATTCTTGGATAGGTCAGATATCGGACGCAGAGGACATTGTTGATAATGTGGCTCCAATTATCTACGACTTTTGCTATATGGTATCAGATTTCCATCTTTTCACTATAGACACAGTATGATAAGCTAAGATGACAGAGGCAAGATCCATAGCAGCTTTTGCTCGTCATGCGCACATCAAGGTCCACAAAAACAGGCTCCATGAAATGTTGCTGCAATAAGATTTCTTTCCTCCCTTTTGTACTTTTGTATTTTGTATATATAACCCCGAGTATACCCGTAGATCGATGGTAATACGTACATTTAGCTAATCATGTCATGTCATGATCCCAAACTAGTTTGTTTAAAGTGTAAGCCACCAGGTTGAAACTGTCAAAAATCCTGTAATCTTTATGATTATCTATAATATTCTCCTATTTACCCAAAACAACAAAAAAAAATTCCATGACAATGTACCGTATGTCATGGTTTCTGTTGCATGCGTTTACATTCAGAGGAGCACACAGACCCATATAAAGCCGACTAGACGAGATTGTAAGCCTATGCCACAATACAAGCTATTGAACCTGTTTCTCTACAACAACACTTCTCATGTAGAAATCAGAAAAAGTTTTCTCCTTTAGGGAGCATCTGGAAGAGTTCCTGGAGGGGTCCTAATATGGCTAGAATAACTGACAAAAGAAACGGTCAATGGAGTAGATTCACTTCGCCAGATCATGGTATGCTGAGAACAGCGATACCGGGTACCTGGATATGGAGATTTACTTAAAATTTCGTTTTGAGGCTGATGAGATTGCCTTCCGATCACTGTAAAAGATTGAATTCACGCTCCAGGTTCCAAGAAGGTTCATTCTGATGGTTGATACTTGAAATGTACTCCCGGAAGTACCCACTGTAGGTGATTAGGAATATAGTTGCTCTGAAACCAAAAAAAAACTCTCTTAAAACATATCCAAGCAAGGAATTACAAAAGAGAATATAATTTAGGGTAAAATAAGAGAACCACACCTCAACTATTTAACTTGTAGTTGTGGCGATTACCCTCTTCTTCTCTAACTCATGTTGAGTACCCCTTTGAGTGACTCACTTTGGATGTAAGTTAACAGGAAAAGAGAAATTGATAGTGTTGTCACCAACTCGATTTCACAACTAGCCAACACTTCTTATCGACACTGCATCACATATATCCGATTCCTCCACACCACCCACTGAAGACTCGGCCACCACCTTAACCAACCCAAAACCTCTAAGTTTGGAACGAATTCAATGACACCAGAGCCTTGACTCCAGAAGGGCAACGTTGACAAAGGGGATTGAACGTGATCTTGAGTTTTGCTTTATATGTACAGTTGAAATTAGCAAAATTTGCTTAGAATATACATATAATGGAGATTGGTGATTAAACAAAAATTGATATATCTTGTGCAGGATATATGTAACTTTTCAAATATGGATACTTTACGAAAGAGAGTGTGTGTGTGTGTATGTGCATATTCAGGTACAATAGGATTTGTGGTGTTGCATGATTGGCCACATGAGTACATTTCGTCCCCCTCCCCTCCCTCTAGAGCACCTTATCGCAAATATTCTCTCTTCTTATTATAGCCCTCATTGTGTGGCCACACATCCACCTACCATTTGAAATTTGGTTACTTCCATCACATCTTATGTGTATGGTATTTCTTAGTTGCCCAACAATCTGAACCATACAACATGGTTCGCCTCACAGCCGTCCTAAAAGATTTTCCTTTCTGCTTGAGAGGAATGTTATGATCACATGACTTCAGGATGTAAGGAGTCACCACATGTCAATAGTTGAGGGAGTGTTTCCATAACATACTCCATAAAATGAAATCAAAGAGCAGAAGGTGGTCAAGCAGCAAAAGCAACTGCCAAGTTTCTAGAAGACAGAGCTAAATGAAACCTATTCCAAAAGTAGCCAGTAAACAAAACAGCATCTCATCATCCCAACGGTCTGCATGTCATAAGCATACCTGTTAAACTGAACATTTTTCAAGCAACTGAGGCTTTATCTCGTATTCTTGTTTTGGGTTGGTAGTCATCAGTTTGACTCCATAATTCACATGCTAATCACATATTTACAAGTACAAATATGTTATCCCTAAAGATTTAAAAGCTGAGTACTTGAGCGAGTAGTACATTCAGATTTATACTTAATTTCATGTTTATTTCCCACAGAAAGTAATTTGCTTGAGAGAAAAGCTTAAAACCCAAACAAAATACTGATGCCCCCACCCCCCGCCCCCCAACCACCCCCCCCCCCCCCAAAAAGAGGAAGAAGATCCTGCAACGCCAATGAACCTGTTGCTATGGATCCAATGTGCATCAATTTGGAAATTGTCATCTCCAAATGTCCAGGACCCTTGTCTTCAAACTAATCAGGTAGCTGCAGAGGCTACACTGAACCTCACATCGTATGTTCACAAATGTGTCATGAAGCACCGAGTAGTATCCTAGGAATTATCCCTTGTGATTAACTACATCTGTAGCAATCAAAGAGTAGGCACATTATCCATTCTATTACATTATCTTAATTTTTTTTTAAAATTTGATGTGGCATACGATAAACTCAATTAAGTAGCATTTCTCCATAGAGTAAGCCAAGAAAAGATATATAATCATGAGAGAGAGAGAGAGCACAACGAGATGGTGAATTTACCTACAAGCCAAAGATTCAGACGCAGTTCCATCGGCAACTCGGTCTACCTTGCTAATAACTGCATAACTGTAGAAAACACCTGTTTTCATTATAATCTGTGTTGAACAAATAAAATCATGTTGACTTTCTCACTTTCTTGATTAATGTCACACTGACGAACTTAACGAATCTCTCTTGAAACATGTGGTGTGCTTAAAGATGATTGAAACTACGATGAGTTTCTGATGATTGATCTTAATCTTACTAGAAGAATATTGAGGCAATCCTGACACTGCTTTTTGGAATTATTTAATACGTCTTTTCCATGCATCTTGCAGAATATGTCCACTCAATATGAAACATGGCAGAAGACAGTTCCTTAGCCTATGTTTGCTTAACCCTTTTTTCCATTTTCAGTCTCCATTTTCACTCCTTATTTTCAAAAACACCAAATTCATTTACTATTCACCATTGTTACATCCGTTATCGGTCTCTTCCTTTTCAAATATTTTTTAGGCACATCAAGTTGGGAGAATTTAAGAGACCAGACACGGGGAACCACGATAACTTGACAATATGCTTTCTTCTTTTAAAATTAGTATCAAAACAACATCTCAGCATTGTTTTCATTGTTTTGGAAAGCATCTTTTTCATGTTCACGAAAACATGAACATGAAAATGGAAAATGGAAAATGGTTAAGAAACAGAGCATTAAGAGATGTCTCAACTCTTGACCTAATAGTCAAAAGAGCCAACATACTAAATCCAAATCTTTTCAAATGTTCGAACCTACAAGTAAGATTACGAGATGGTCTAACCAAGCACCATCTTATATTCAGGTCTATAGGTTGAGCTTTCAAGGAGGATTTAATAAGTAATAACACAATCTTGACTTACTTTCCCATCTAAATCTCATAAGGAGCATCTGTAACAAAGTATGTTCAGTCCCAGATAAGCAGTGTAGGTCCTTAAACTTCTAGTGGTATACCACGTTTATATTGTTATGACACTGGTAGATCACCTCAACAAATAACTAAGTACTGCTTCACTTGAGATTTATAAAGTTCACCTTTGAACTCCAGCTGGAACAGCATTACGCAGTACATGGTGATGAGCTTGATCAAATGCATCAGTAACAGATTCAGGTATGATTGATGAGAACAGGCTACTTGACCTTCTGCTTCTGCAAAGCAAAGGATTGAGTATGAAGAAAAGGTAAGGGGGCCAAGAAAATATGAATTGCATCTTAACGTTAAGCGCCAGTCTATTTAATTGTTAATTTAACAGGGATCAGCACGTCCAGCTGAGCCAAAAGGAACCCAAAAAAAACTTATATGCTTTCCAATTAAAAATCGTCCAACAAACATGCATACAAAGTGGCATCAAAAGAAGAAAAGCACAACTCTGGTCAAATTATCAGGGGTGAAGCTAAATGAGGTTAAGAGTTACTGAAAGTAAGAGAACAAAAAATGCACACAATACATGCTAGACCAATAAGCATAAATCATCTTTCTATGTAACTGTGGCAAATGCAAACATAATGAAAGACTCCTGCATCATCTAACAAATGACACCAACTAAGCCACTTGCAACACATTATACTAGCAGACAAGTTTTGTAATACAGGGAAGATTATCAAATGGACTTTTCACCTTTGATTTATTGCAAACCCCAGAGAGAATACATGAACAGAACCTGAAGAACTTGTGGCTGCAAGTACATCCGGAAGTTCCATGGACGGTGCAAATGACAAGGAAAATATAGTTGAAGGGTATGTCCCCCTTCGGAAACTATAGGACTGCAAAACATGAAATAGTTAGGCTCCATTTTACAAAGTATAACAACCAGCGGTATGACCTACGTGACACTGTGTTAGTGAAGAATAAATCAGGCATGATAAATGCTAGTCTCTTTATTTGGCGGGTCTTCAACAGATTTACAGGTTTAAAAAACTCAAGTCTTGAGAGTTGAAATCCTATTTAACAAGTCTAAAGCTTCACCTTAGTTGCTTCTGAAAGAAGATGGACTCTGATTATGGTTCCCTGTTCAGATGCTGTTGCCACATACATCCCATTCGAAGAGAGGACTATTGCAGCTAATGGCGAGCGATGAGCATCAATCTGTATTTTGACAAGATTTAGTGAGACAAATGAACTGAACGGTGGCAAGGAGGTGTTTCTTAATCCATATACGGGACCATCGAATTAGGAAGAAAATAATCCAAAGTTCTATAGCTCTATTACAGGGTGAACTTACAGACAACACACTGTACTACAAGGGGATTAAGACATTTCCAAGCTCGTGTAACAAAAGAACACTTTTACATCAATTACCACTGATGATTTACTTCTGCCAACGCCTCCACACTAAAGATAATGAAACTCCTTTAAATTTTGGTCCCCTATTTCCTTTCATTACCCTTGTGTGTACATGTGGCTGTGCATCTTTACTTTCCGTCTCTCTCTCTCTCTCTCTTTTTTTTTTTTTTGTATGTGTGCTGTGCGGGTGGGGGGGTGGTTGTGGTCTTCCATGTAATTTTCTTGCATCAGTTGAAGAGTGGAGACACATCTCACCAATCATTTACCTAAAACAGCATTATCTAAAACTAATGATAATTATAATACTCATTTCACACCTCGTATTACAAATCTGACCAATTCAGCCTTTTACATACGCTAGTGTCCCAACCAAGCCATTCCATCGAAATAAGTCCGACTTTAAGCCATTAAGTCATCAAGTACATGGCACCTGATGTTGGGCAAGCATGTGATTTGGCATCTATAGTCGCTTCATCATCTTCGTCTTCCTTAATGCTGGCAACCGGCAACTTCAGAGGCAAGATTGAAAGAGGGAAGAAGGGGGGGGACATAAATAGGTGATTGTGATCCTGAGGGGACAGTGGTGGTCACTAGGGCTGGGGTTTGTAGATAGATAGAGAAATCGGTGGTGGTGAATTTGGGTAAATGTAGGTTTGTAGAGATTGGAAATCTTGGCAATAAGGGATCAGACGTTTCCAAAAGGGGCTGAGGTAGGTTTGTGGTCTTGGGAAATGGCGTGATGGCGAATGTTTCAGTGGTGATGTAGTTGTGGTCTCAGAAACATTGAATCGATGTGGTTGATGATGAAGTAATGGTTGGTGTGTTTGGTGATTGAGGGTGTAGTAAGAGGTGTATATAGTGGTGTTTGTGGGAGATGACCGTGGTGGAGGAAGAGAAGTGGGAGGACGATGAAGACCTATTACTTTTGTTTCCTCTGTGGGTAAAACTCAGGAATCATCATGTGCATGGCATGTTATAACTCAACAGATACGGATGGAGGGGCTGGATTCAGATACTAATGTTAGTAAAAGAGCTAACTGGTCAAGTCGGTAGTACGAAAGCCTAAATGAGAAAACAGTACAAGTAAGAAGGGCTTGTGAAGGTAAACCTCCATTTAATGAGATCTATATGCCAATAAAACTTCTTCCTACCAAAAACCGAATTAAAACCCTGGGTTTGTTGTTAATGATAACTCTCACAAAAGCAGCCCAACCTTGTGAAATGACACAAGGGATTAAGAAAACTATAAGAAGGAAGCGTACAATTCAAAATCCAATAGTCGAACTGTTCACTTTGATGATTACATCAGGGGATATGCAGTTTAGACAAGGATATAAGGTCAATAGGTACTCTGCATCCTAAGCAGGTGAAATGAGACGAAAAGTACACAATTTTTGTGAAACACAAGCATGAAACTTCAAATATTGACAGTATTGTAAGCATACTTTCTCTAGACACCATATCACGAGAATTCATTTTCTTAATGGTTTAATCCTTTTCACGTGAAAGACAAAAACTCCTCTAAACACCGACGACTCCTGATTGCACTCATGTAAAAAGAAGCTATTACAAAACGAATTCCAAAACTAAATAATAACCTCACAGTGTGATTGAAGTTCCATAGCATTGTAGACAGACAAAGATCCTTTCATCGTACTTGCTGGAAGAGCCAAAAAGCAACGATCCAAACTTGGGGAAAAAGCACAGAGGCCTGAAGGGAAAAGTTTAAGAATGTCAATACAAGATAGCAGCAGAATGCAGATAAGGCTTTTTGTAGATGAGAGAAATGGCCTAACTGATGAAGCCCTGAAGATCACTGATCAAAAGAGGAAGAAAAAAAAAAACTAGATGACATCTTGGACTACACTGATAATAAGGAATCCTTAAACTACAGTTTGGGCGACTTAATTATACATATGTCCCTAACAGTGATGGTCCGGAAAATGCTTCCTCTTTTTCCTACGACATTTTAACAGCGTACAATAGGCCTAAAACATCTAAATGAACCAGCCTTTTTGTATCCTTGACCCTTGCCAGGCAACCTGATTATCTTTGCCTAAAAAGGAAATGCCTATGACCACATCCTGCAACATCTGAGAGAGATCTCCGGGTGTTTTTTTCCAGATCTGAGTTTCGTAATCTTGAGAGTCCCGCTTACTAACACGGTCTCAATTAATTTCCCCCCAACTTTAGCTTAGCATGCATTCTCAAGGTATGCAAACTGCACTGGTACATAACAGGGGGACCAAATGCAAGCGGGGAGAGTGGAACCCAAGACCTTGCACAACGAGAGCTCTGCTCCCATATCATGTACACGACGGGCACACATAACAAACTATACAAGACTAAGACTGTCCCAAAAATTTCAAAACCCTATCTGGAGGCCTTTACATCCATGTTCTACCCACAGAAATAAAGTGCTCAACACACTTGAGCTTGATCAATGGAAGGCCCTGTTGTATACATAAAAGTGACACATCCCAAAGCTTTTCCTTCTTCTGGTTCCTCTTGTAAAGCGACCAGCAACGCAGTAAACCTGTCACTGACTTATAACACAAGAGACCCCAAACAAAGAAAGTACCACAGACCAAACTGCCCTAGAAACTCGGTAATAAATGATCCAAACTTTCCCCATCCAGCTAAAGCACCAAATCACGTAGTTTTTCTTGTCTTATCCCCCGCACATAAGCTTAAGCTTATGTTATTGTTATGTTACCAGTTGCTCTTAAAGCTTAAGCTGTTAGAAGATGGGCTCAACAATATGTATCGTGTTTTGGCAGTAAGATGGTTTAGAAACCTACGACAAAGATAAATGAATTCATTAATGACGACTTGCGAGCCCACTGTTGCAGAAACTTTGAGGAAAAAATAAGATAAAAACTGTTGCAAATTAAGCAACTAAAAGAGGGACAGGGTACTAGATGAAGTAAGAAGGTCAAACATGAATCACGTAACCGGCATTGAATTGTTTGGACATTTTTGTGGTTGCTCAGTGTAACCAAATTTGTTCATCTTCATATTAGATACTTGACGTTTGAGTTCTTGTCTAGTTAATTGATATCCAAAATAAGGCAATTCTGCCATTTGTTAACAAACAAAAAAAAGAAATGACCTTCCCGTAAAAAAAACTCTGCGTAGCAACAGTGTAGATGCCTTATAGTTACCACATTCCATATCTTATGCAACAACAGTGGAGGTGCAATGGTTCAGGTGAAAGGGAATGAAAACATCATTTCACCAAAAAATCAGAAAAATGAGAAGTTTATCAGAAATTGCCGTGAATGAACAATCTGTAGATGCTTGTATAGATAATATTTCGAAGATGTATAACTCACCTTTTAAATTTGAAACCGTGTCAATTGTGTCCAAGATAGTCAGGCTGGTTATGTCATATATGTATGTCTTTTCTTGCAAAACAACAATCAGCCTGTAAGCATAAAAGTCATATTTCAAAACACATAAAATTGTATATTTCTTAGTTTTTACCGGAAGACAGCAGAAGAACACACGAGATGCCTGCTAGAATATGTTTAACATGTATAGATGATAACGTTATACCCACTTTCGCATATTAACAAGTGTCTTCTTCTTTTTCATTGATTTTGATTTGGCAATTAGAAGTGGATTTTTTCACTTATTTTCCAGTATAGGATTTGCTTGGGGTTGTTTTCCATTAATAAGACGGCTATTTAGTTGAAAGCTATGTCATAGTGTAATGAGGGACTACAAGGGTGCCGGGGTTATGTTTTTCGATCAGTTTTTAATGATATATTGGACTAGTGAGAGTGAACAGCCGTTTGCAGGGCCTCCTCTTAAGTTACTGCTTAAGCTACTTGAGTTTTGGGAGTTATGATCTACTTTTCTCTCTTTCTCTATTGCTTTTCATGATATTTTCCTTTTCTTTTTCAATTCACAGCACCACAAAATTTAGCAAAACGTCATCCCATGTATGACGTGAAGAGTTTGAGCACACGAAATGCAAAAAGGGAAATAAAAAAAAAAGGTCCTGTCAGAGTATAAGCAGCAACAGTCGAGTCAACAAAGTCTAAACCAGATATTGCCTAAAATCCATGACATAGTACCCACTATATATGATTACCTTTTCCTATTTAACCGTACAGCAAGGATTGAAGTTATAAAATTCAGTTCCCGCAGAGCATTTCCAGTTGTGGTATCGAACAAACACAGTCGTCGCGGAGATAAAGATGGCTGTTGGCATCAGATTTCACATAATAAGTAACCAACTAAAAAATATTGAACAATAGTACACACAAGAGCTACGTTCTCTTGTAGATGAAAAATTATATTGGGCAAGAACCTGTTCACCAGCTCCAACAATGGCAAGAAGACTTGAGCTAAAAAGCATTTCGACGATAATGAATGCTCCCACCGCTAAGACAAAAGAAAAAAACAGATTTGATGGGGATGACTGAGATACAATAAATCTCCAAGATCTTATATCACATCAAAAGAAAAAGAAGGGGGATGATAATAATACTATAACTCAAGACAAAAGTTTGTCTTGTTTCTTTTTTATCTTTTACCATTAGTCCATAATAAGATGCAGACATTTTATGCTCTTTGCTCCATCTCGATTCTCTTCTAAAACAGTTTTTCTTAGGAGATTCCTATGTCATAGCAGGTCACAAAACATTGTATGAGAGCTGTTTAACCAACCTGCCAGTACGCAGCATCAAGAGCTTCTAGAACTAGTATATACAGTTGCGGACATGTATATGTATGGCCACTTAGTTTGGGTAAAATGCTCTAATACTCTTCTTTTTGTTTCTTAGACTAAGGATCAGACCTTAAACATTCCACGGCAGTGAAGCAAAAATGTCATCTTATGCTTGTAACAGAACCTAGACTTATTCTCACTGTACTACTTTGAACTCTTAGATCTCATCCAATTACTTACAGTTAGCTTCATGGATCCTTTTTCCCTCCCCACTCTGCCCAGGGCCATACTTTGAGAAAACCATATTTTATCTGTATTTGCTTACAATCTCCACTTATGTTAATTTACGTCTTCCTATTTCCCAAGCAATTTACCAACAATCATGTCACCCCGCCCTGCAACCATGGCTCTTCGTAGTAGGTGTTTAAAACCACTCTCATGTAAATGTGAACGATTATAATTTTTTCCACCTGAATATCTGCATCTCCACAACTAAGATCTAGAGAACATTCTACTTCTCACTTCTTAACATGTTGTCCTAAGCCGATACGACAAAAAATTTAGTTTGACAGTTAAATTCCCCAGCACTAAGTAAGAAGACCCCTATCTTCCTATGCTCGTAGCTAAACAAAGTATGTCCTCAATCTTGCCCAATAAATCTTATAGGAACTCTACAAATATATGAAGACAACATGAAAATCCTTTGACGTTTCTCTCCATAGTTCTACGTTATCTCCATATGAAGAGCCAGTAGGGCGTTGCATCTGACTTTAACAGCCTCAAATGCAATTGTGAAAAGCAAAGGAATCACTTGATGTGTTTGTCTACCAACTACTCTGGCATTTCAGCAATTCTTACGCAGTATTCTACGTTTTTCCATAATCCCTTATCATGAACAGAAGCAGCATCCATTGTAGACCATCCAAATCAGTGGCTTGGATTATAGTAAAAGTCGGCCCATGTACTTCAATCACAATATGTCATTATAATAGCACCTTATTTCATAAATATGCTCTCTCAAGAGGACTCTTCATCTTCTGCACAACAGTTGTCATGTTTCTATCTGTTAGTGATTCACACATTAACTTATTGGATGTCAATACCCAATGGTGCAGAACGACCAGATGTGCCAATCTGTATTTGGCCTCACAACTTAGACTATACCTTTATTCCCAGTTAAAATTGCAATTACCCCCCATTATAACCACAAGATGATGCGGATACGTAGTGATCAATGCTTTACCACCTTGTAGAGTAGACTTTTAACCATTTTACCAAATTGATTTGTACAAGAAATGAAAATCGGAATTGGAAAACAGCATTTGTTGTCCCACACATCAGATTGTAATAGCTCCATTAAGGCAGAAACACGGAAGTAAACATCAACCAGGCAGAAGAAAATAAAATACCCTCTACAGCCATATGTTTACTTATACATCAACTCTCATGGAGAGAGAATGACTTTGACGTCACAAGGACTGTCTGTTATGGTCAAATGAGAGCACTAACCACTTGAATTGTTTTATTGAATGATAAACTCTTTTTTTTTTTTTGGGTAAAGGTAATTGTAATATTAAAACCAACAAAGTTTAATGTAGTAGCTTTATAAGCACTAATAGTTTTAACAGGAAGCTAAAACGATCAACAATCAAGGCATGTTTCTGCTATCCCCCAGGCTTTATTAATCTCCCAGTTTTGATTGGTTCTCCCGATCTTTGTTCAAGATAAGATTCTAGTAATAATCAATTTCCCAATCTCCTGTAGAACCTGGTTTGCTGTTTTTGATTGATGTTCTAAAATTCCGTTGTTCCTTTCTCTCCAAATACATTTACAGAGGTGCTAACGGCTAGTCTCCTGATCCTTGCAAGGAAACCTTCCCCTGTGTCTGCGTGTATGGAAAAGGCTTATTGAATGATAAGTCCTATATGGAATATCATGCCTTTCAAGTGAAGAAAAAATAAATTAAAGTTAAATAACAGTTTGTGATGCAGTTTTGATGATTGCAAAAGAGGTTTACATCACCAATTTCTATATTTAAGGGTTAACCTTCTACAAAACAATACAAGTAAACGAGGAATCTTCTGTTCTTTTCATAAGTGAAATTGAACTGGGGATTTTCACAAGTAAACGAGGAATCTTGCAGCCACTCAGGCATCCTTTTGACAGATTAGAACGAACTATATCATTATATGAAGGACAGCGTTATATAAATCTCAAAGTGCATAAGCTCAAAGCAAAAGAAACTTATTTTTCAAATCTTGGAAATCAGCATTAATGTATAAAACTATGTGAAACCTCATTGTTGATGTAAGACGTCCACTACTAGAAGCATGTTGTCATTTACTGATCAAAGAAAAGAGAACAGCAAAAAGAACCCTCAGCAAATATAGAGATCCTATCTCTACCCAGTCATTTTAGGCTTCAGCCCTAAGAGTCATATTCATATATTGGATAAATATTGGATTAACAGATGTAATCTTTGGACAGAAGTATGACGGACGAATTTCAGAAGTACTTAACACTGGTATGACACCACGATACTACTATCAATTGGGGATGGGGGAAGTTTTATAGGTCTGCTGTGAGGGCAGCTATGCTTTATGGTTCCGAGTCTTGGGCAACCACAAAACATCATGTGCATAGCCAAAATGCAATACTAAGGCGGACAGGCGCTTGCATGCGGGAGAGAATAGGAAACGAGGACATTTGCGGCTCAAAGAGAAAATTTGAAAACCTCTTTAGATTATTTGCACATAGTCAATTTACATGTCCTAGTAAGAAGAAGTGACTTGTGATACTTTATTTGAGGCAATAACAAGTAAAATCTACGAAAATTGGAAACGGTCGAAGTAGTGAGATGGACTTTATTACAAGAGAAATGACCTGGGAGATCAAAAAGAAAAAAGGCAACCGACCACATTTAGCTTGAATAAAGAATAGTTGCCTATAGTATAAGTGTATAACTCCTCCTTTCCATGCACGCCATTGCATCTCCTAGATTTGATCAACCAAATCAAAGTCCTTACTTTGCCCCTACTTACACACATCTACGAAAATACTTAAAAAAAAAATTTAACCAGCATTACTCATCTAAACTTTTATCAGGAGCTGGTGGAGCTCGGCTTCATGAACCATTTTCTTTCGCTCTCCTCTATGCACTCGTAGGTTTTTTAATAAGTTACTAGCAATTAAGTTCTCTCTCACTACTCATCCTCGGGTTATTCTCGGTATAGCAGTACCTCGTCTAACCTAATCAAGTGGACACAATTCACTTTGCCTCACTAGCGAATGTAAAGGCCATCCACCATCCAGTTTAGTTAAATTCATGTCGACCAAGATAAATCATGTCAAAGCATCCAACTCATAACAAATTGGCTGTGAGGGAAGAGGCCCATAAGGTTGATATATTGATGTGATAATTACTATTTAGCCAATGTGGGATTTATATCTCAACAAACCACGATCAAACATAACCAAGCATAGTTAGAAATCACGTGTCCTCCTTGATCATTAAAACTAACTTATGAGAACAAATATAGTATTCCACTACTCCCTCTCTTTATTGAATTCTCCCCTTGTCCTCTTACAAAATCCTAGGATAATTCATTAATTCTGGTGCATGTAAAGATTAAATAGAACCAAAACAGCAGTCATACATTAGATAAGTATCAATTTAGTCAACGTTTCCATGTCCTAAATCTAGGAAGGGTCATAGGGATTTCCAAAAAATTGAAGTTAAAAAATCCAACAAAACGGAAGGAGTATATACGCTAATTTTGAGTTACCTCGTTCGTAAAGGACGCGGCCTGTACTTGAGTCAAAGATTTTGAAGCCATCTCTCGCGCCAATTACAAAGCAACTGTGACGCATACAAATATCGAGCTTTATCGAAGTTCTCAATTTAAATTGTCCAATAGTCGAATAAACGTCCTAGGAGAGTGTGAGAGTGTGTGTGTGTGGAGATCACCTGTTGTCCTGATTGAAGGAAGCGCAGAGAATTGGATTGGAAGAGGCAGGATTTGCCATGTTAGTTTCACCGTCAAAATCACCTGCTAAATTTATGCATTTGAGGGAGATATATGGAAGCTTCAAAGTTAATTTAAACAACAATGAATTTAAAGGCACTGCACTTTGGGGGAGTGTGACCTGCGAAAGCATTTTCTGGGTGAAGCAGAATGGGCCTGAAACCGGTTAACCCGACCCATCGGGCGGATAACTACGGGGTATGGGCAACACATTTTTTAGCCCGCATACGTACTCGACCCAGCCCGATAATGTGCAGGTCAGGCCCGCCAAAGGCAATCCTCCCGGTCTTTTGTTTGCTTTTGTTTCCACTAGTTTATGATTTAAGTTAATTACAAACAGGTTAGGATGAAATTACTGTCAAGAATACAAAGTTTCAAAAGAGTAACTAATCGACGTGAACAATTTTGAAAAGGTATCAGTTGTGTCCATCAGCCATTGACCTGTTAAAAAAATGTACATTTTACTCCATATGCATTTTTAAAATGCCAATACTACGCTTATATTAAATTTCAACCACATTCGGCAATTCACTATTGTTAGAAGGGCAGATACCATAATATGATCAGTTGCTTGCTTTTGTATAAATTTTCTCCTCTGTTATCTGCTTTCTGTTATCTAATGGTCTGCTTCCTTATGTTGTATAAATTTTGAAACTCCAATTCCCGAGTTTTCATCCTTAATTCCATAAACTTTTTTTTCTCCATCCTCTCTCTTTCCTTCCTTCTTTTCTCCTTTCAACTCCATCCACCAAGTACCACCATGGCACAACCTCGACACCTCCTCTGCACCACCTCTGCATCATCCCAACACCACCAACGATCTGCCATGACGGTGGTCACTGTGGATCCAGCACACAAGATAGGGGATGAGGGTGTTGTTATGATACTATCCACAATCTCATCGTGAGCCACTGCCACTACAGAACCCAGTGGTGCACAGCTGGTCCATAAATCCAACGCCACGAGCCAAAGTAACGAGGTGGGTTGGGTGGGGAACGATAGTGGTTAATGCATTAGTGATGAGGTGATGGAGGGCATGGTTTAGTGTGTGTGTGTGTGGAGCATTGAAACTGAAGGGATGGTGGTAGTGATGGTGGTCAGGCAGTATGTAGATGAAGGGATGACGTTCGGGGTGTGGGTCAATAGGGCGATAAGGCTGCCGCACAAAGGTGTCAGTGGCAACGGGTGGGCTGTGTCGATTGGGTTTGGTTTAGAGAGGTTGTCGACTGGAAAAAAAAATTGCGGGTGTCGAATAGGTCAGAGAAGGTCGGGTTCCTCTACAAACCATTAAGACCAAGCTCAGAGTTAACTTCGAACTTTCGGTTGTAGAGCTAATTGGATGATCGGGTCGAGTGAATTACCTCACTCTCCCTTTATGCATAGAAAAATCATGTGGAATAACTTACATAATCTATATTATGAATCCTTTACAAAGGTGGTAGTGGCAGCGACGGGCTGTAGCAATTGGGTTTGGTTTTGGAGGGACCACAGCAAAGGTGTCCTCGATAGAGACGATGGTGAATTAGTTTTGGTAGATGTTGAGGTGTCTAAGTGGTGGGTGATATCAGAAATTAAAGAAAGGAACGAGGAGAACAGCAGCGCTAGCACCGTGCCGGTAGTGCTGCCACATCGGGTTCTTGAAAAGGAGGATAAAGGAATGACATTTGAAGAATCACCTTCCTAAGTGATGGGCAATAAAGTCATTTTTGTTAAAAACGCAATGTATTTCAAGATTATGTTTGGTCAACATACACCATTGTTGGTGCATGTTCATCCAAACTAATATACACGCATGGAACTTTACCATGGGTGCAATTAACCCATCTAATTTTATAGCCCACCAAAGCTTGAGATTCTTTATCCCTCGTTGGAGTCCTCGATCTTCTCTAATTAGTCTCACTTGTGTGTGTGTGTGTGTGTGAATTCGTTTATTTTACTGTTTAGCAGCCATCATGGTCGCAATTAGTGCCATAATTTAAAAATTATGCATTCAGTTGATTGTTTAACCCATAATTGTCATTAGGATGCAATCCCTGACACATCCATTAGGGATCTTTTCATTCTTGGGGTGCTTTTTTTTCCCCCCTCATGCCCAACTCTGTTATAAAATTAATTTTATAATATCATACCTACCCCTATTTTTAACATTTTTATCAAACATCTACAATTTAAAACATATTTATAAAACATCTACAATTTAAAAAAAACATTTGGGGATACCAATTTATTTTCTTTTTTATTCTCAAAGTATTATCGCTCTTAGATCTTTATTAATCTATTTTTAAATTTTTTTATTTTTGTTGATAATCATGAAAATTGCATTGATAAGAAAGAGTCATAAACGGTTTCCCGTGGCAGCCTTTACGACTCTACAAGGTAGGGATACAAGAATACAAATACATAGTGGCACCAATTAATGTACAGTTTTGGCAATAATGCAGAATAACAAAAGCAAAGGATAAAGAGAAAGAGATCTCATTGCAGCAAAATTTCATTAACCTGGTCTTGATATACGTCAATTCGGGCATGACACATAAAAGTTGCTAGTGATCTGGCCTCTTTTAGTTGCAAGACTGAGAGCCTCTCAATACAACAGTAATGTAGATAAACTACAATACAATATGTATCATATAATATCGGTGCCACCTGGTCCAAAATATCATCAGTATCCCTCATGCGTGAGAGGAGAAACTTTGAGTTAGTAAGAATTTTTATGTGTAACAAATTATTTTTTTTGCCCACGTCACCACAGTTGAAACATCGTGTTGTCGTTCGATCTGATGCAGCAGTGGTGATGGCCGCAGATCCACATTTCTTCTATAGTTTATTAAAGCATGAAATCCATGGGCCAGCTCTCACTAGCTTGGGGTTGAAGCTATACATAATGCCGCTTATTAATTTTATCTATAATACTACAAAAAATTTGTTAGCCTTACGGTTATTTAACTTAGGATTACATTTGATTTTGATGATAACCAACATTAATGATTGTGTTGTCTAACATGCATTGAGTTCATGAAACAATCTCATATTCATACAAACGGACAATTATATGACCAAATCGATCAAAGATACTGAACAGAACACTTCAAAGAAGTAATACTTTGATTGAATTGTACAATGCTTTTAGTCCTTACTTTGTAACTAGACATAGAAATTTGATTGTATCGATGACTGTGACCTAGAAATTTCCCATAGGTTTCCCTTGCATGCATAAACTTTTTCATACTTTGAAAATAGCATTTTCAGGAATACAGTCGACTGCATTCCAAAGCAGTTGACTGCAATGACTTCCAATAGCCTATTACAGTCAACTTCATTAGAATACAATCGACTGTAATTGGAAATTTTGAATTTTCAACTGCTACTTTAGAAATACAGTCGACTGCAATGGTGCAGTACAGTCGACTGCGTTTACCATTTGGCGCATATAATGCCCTACCTACTTCCAAACGGTCATATTAATTTCCACATCTATAAATACTTATTTTCGGCATAGTTTTGATTCATCAATTGCATTCAAAGCCCTCATATCTTTCATATACTCAAAGCTCAAAGCTATTATTCAATCTCCTTTAGTTTTCATTGTTTTCTCATCCACTTCAAGAGAGCATTTATTGTGAGCTTACATTTGAAAGATATACACTTTCACAAGTCATCATACACTCGTCTTTCTTATTCTAGAGCTTAAACTTGTACTCATCTACTTCTCGAGAGTGAATTTTGTCCACAATACTTCATATAAAGTTTCTTGTATCAAAGCTTGGGGTTGTCAAGCTTTGGAGCTTTGGAATTGTCAAAACTTGTTCTTGATGTGGGTATAGCATCAAAGAATTATAAGAGGTTCGATCTTGACCAATAAGGAAGATCATTCTAGTGGATTCTATGGCCTTGAAGAGGTTGACGTTGGCTTGAGGGTAATTCGAGCCGAACCATCTAAATCTCAAGCATCAAGTATCTTTAACCTCTTATCTCTTTACATTATTGTCTTATACTTGTGTTGAGATTGGTTAGCTTGCTAATTTGAGATATTGTGTTTGAAGCTATCTAAGTGTTCATCATAGTTTCTCAAACTTTGTTGTGATTACTTGTTAATTTTTTATAATAGTCTTAAAACCCTATTCATACCCCCCCTATCTCTCTCTCTCTAGGGTTATCTTATTGGTTTCAAGTGGTTTCAGAGCCTCGGCTCTTGATATATTGGGTAACGTCAAGAGAGTTAATCGATCATGGCTTACATTAGGGGATGGGGAGTAGTTCTACCACTAGGCCTCTATTGTTTAATGGTATAGTGTGTGGAAAGTTAAGATGAAAATCTACTTAGAATCTCAAGACTATGAGACGTGGAATATTGTAGAGAATGGCTCATTCATTCCGACAAAGGTCGTTGACAAAGTTAAGGAGCCTAAATCCAAATCGGAGTATAGTGATCATGATAACAAAATGATTTGTATGAATGTTAGAGCAAAAAATTACCTTATTTATGCCTTAGACACTAATAAACGCAATAGAGTCATTATGTGTAATTTTGCTAAGAGTATTTGGGATACTCTACATGTTACTCATGAAGGAACTCCACTTTTAAGAGATTTTAAAATGAACTTATTGTTTAGACATTATGAGTTATTCCAAATGAGTCTGTTACGAACATGAATACTCGTTTCATTAAGATTGTGAATCATTTGAAGCAATTGGGCAAGGAATTCACTAATAGTGATCTCGTAAGAAAGGTGATTAGGTCTTTAACAAGAGCTTGTGATGGAAAAATCACCGCCATCCAAGAATCAAAGAATATTAACATCTTTCTTCTTGATGAATTGATGTGTTCATTAATGACGTACGAAATGCAACTCAAATCTTTTGATCAAGAGGACGTCAAGAAGAAGCCTAAATCAATTGTTCTTAAAGCTTCGTCTTCAAACAATGAGCCAAGTAGTGATGATGAAGAAGAATTTGATGAAGATGATGTTGCAATGATTACAAAGAACTTCAAGAAGTTCTTAAGGTTTAGAAGGAATGGTGGGAGAAGACAACAAAATAATAGAAACAAAGAGAAGCTTTGCTACAAATGCTACAAGCCGGGACACATGAAGATGGATTGTCCCATTTACAAAAATGAGAAGAAGGAAATAAGAGATGAATGGAAAAGAGTTAAAAGAAAACAACTCTATAAGAAAGAGAACAATGAGAAGGAAAGAGAACAATGAGAAGGAAAGAGCAATGAATGTTGAGCTTACTTCGACATGGAGTGACTTCGAATCAAGTGATGAAGACAATAAGAAGAATGAACAAGCAAATGTGTGCTTCATGGCAAATGATGAGGTAAGCTTTTCTTCCGGTAGTGATAGTGAGAGTGAAAGTTTTGAAGATGCTTATGATAGCTTTTATGAGGAATCCAAGAAATTTTTTAAGAGGAACATTATATTGTCTAAACAATTACTTGAGGCTAATAAGCAAATAGAGAAGTTGAAGATGCAAAATAATGAGTTGCATGCTAAGAATGAATGCATTTCTAACCATTTATATGTGGAGCATGTGAATAATGATTTGGTTGAATTAATTGTTAACACTCCTAGCTCAAAACAAATCTCTTGCAATACTTTGGCTTTAGAAAAACAAAATGAAGATTTAAAATGGGTATTTCCAGATTTATTACTCAAAAGAACCGGTGGGGGATAAGAGTGTTTTTCCTTGGAGATGGAAAATTCGCCCACCGGGTTCGATTGATTGGTCTGAGGTTATCGACAAATGCAATGAATTGTTTCAAAACCGATCCTAGTTGATTTTCCTAGACCCACATTTTTATTCTATCCCCATAAACTTGAGAATTGTCTTGAAAAAATTGTTGATGGTCAAAACTATTTGGATGTCATGGGTTTACTTAAGTACTTTTGGGCGAAAGCGGTCAATTGTGAATGTTTTGTTCTTAATAGAGTTATCTTGCAGAAACTTTTGTTAAAAACCTAAGGGGAGCTTTTTCAGAGTCTTTGGGTGCAAATGCTTTATTTTAAATGCTAAAGATCACCTTAGAAATTTTGATTCCACAACCAATGAGGAAATTTTTCTTGGTTACTCTAATATTAGTATGGCTTATAGAGTTTACAATAAAAGTAATTTGGTTGTAGAAGAATCCATAAATGTTACTATTTATGAGACTAATCCTTTTCTTCGGAGGACTAACATTGTTAATGTAGATGATATAGACAATGACATGAGAACTTTGGACTTAAATGAAACATCAAAAGACAACCCCAAAGAAATTGGATTAGGGGAGCAATAATCAAGTTCTCAAGGGAGAGACAAGGAAATAAGCAATGACGCTTCCAGCTCGGACAACTCTCAAGCTTTACCAAATATTGGACTTACAAGAAAGATCATACAAGCAATCAAATTTTAGATAATCCTTCGAGTGGGGTAAGAACTTGACACTCTCTCCAACAACATGTTAATTTAGCTTTTCTTTCACAAATTGAACATAAGAACTTCTTCGAAGCTCTACATCATGAATATTAGATGCTTGCTATGAAAAAGAACTCGTTCAATTTGAAAGAAAACAATTTTGGAATCTTGTGCCTAAACCTCAAGACTATAGGATTATAGGCACAAAATGGATATTTAGAAACAAACTTTATGAATCCGAAATCGTGGTTAGAAACAAGGTTAGATTAGTGGCCCAAGGTTATAACCAAGAGGAATGAATTGATTTTGATGAGACTTATGCATCGGTAGCTAGACTTGAATATATTAGAATGTTATGAGCTTTTACTTGTTATAAAGATTTTAAACTCTATCAAATGGATGTCAAGAGTGTTTTTCTAAATGATTTTATTTTGGAGGAAGTATATGTGGCTTAACCTCCCGGTTTCGAACATGAAAAATATCCAAACCATGTTTTCAAGCTTAGCAAATGTATTTATGGTTTAAAACAAGCTCCTAGAGCTTGGTATGGAAGGCTAAGAAATTTTCTTTTAGAAAATGATTTTTCAAGAGGAAAACTTTCCTACCACTCTTTTTTATAAAATCTAAGGGCAAGGACTTATTGTTGGTGAAATGTTGATGATATTATATTTGGTGTTATTAATGGATCCTTGTGCGAAGAGTTTGCTTCTTGCATGAGTAAGGAGTTTGAAATGAGCATGAAGGGAGAACTCAACTTTTTCCTTAGATTGCAAATCAAACAAAGCAAGGATAGAATCTTTATACTCTTCGTCTGAGAGTTTTGAGCTAGTTACTAGTAGAATATAGGTGCGACGGTCTCTTGTTGTGTTCCATGCTTCTTTAGGTTCTCTCAACTTTCGTTCTCCGCCGTTGGCTTCTATTAGGTTAGAGGTTCCTTGGTTTTAGTTTGTTTTCCTTGTTTACTCTCTTTGCTCTTAGCATGTACTCCATGGTAGATTCGTCCAATCTGGAAGACCCTAAAAAATTAGAGCGATGTGGGCATATGGTGTTTGTTGATCCCCACCTTCTCTCAATTCATAAATTGAGATGGCATAATACTCTTGTGGAATGAATTGCTGATGATCGAGTTTTTAGTCGTGATTTTTTGCAATCAACGGTAAATCAGTTCTGGTCCTTGACTGGTTCGATCGACATTGAGTCGGTGGGAGACTTTTTTGCATTTCATTTTGCTGAATCTTATGATCTTGACTGTCTCCTCAAAGAGGGTCCTTAGAATATCAATGGGGCTCTCTTAGTATTGGTTCGTTGGCACCCTTTTAGTTGTGTTCCTCGTTTAGATTTTACTTCAGTCAAACTGTTTGGTTCGTCTTCATGACATTCCTACTGTGTTTCTTTCTTGAGGCTGGAGAACAAATGGGTTCCTATTTTGGGGAAGTAATTAATGTTGACTGGTCGGACAATCGGCACCAACAGAAGGGCTATTTCCATATTCAGGTGAAAGTGGATATTTCGGATCTGTTGGTCACCGGAGTGTATGTCCCTACTGTGGAAGGGTATTGTAACTGGGTTTGGGCCTCGTATGAAAAAGTATTTCGTGTTTGTTATAGATGCGGTGTGATTGGTCATGTTAACTCTGCTTGTTCACTAACTCTCATACAAGCGCGGCAACTTCTTGATTTTGTGATGGACAAATACCCTAATCTCGTGAATGCTTGGACTTTCTTCCAGGTTCATAGGTCAATGCTCACTAGTCGATTGATGGCTTATGCTAACACAAACTGGAATCGCACTAGTGGCATTAGAACTCTTAATAACTGGAATGAGTTAAATGAAATGGAATTGGATCTTATGTTTTCAAATGCGGGTTCATGTGATGATAACATTCTAAGAGTTTTCGCGAATGAGCTGGGTTCTAGTTCTCCGGTGTCTTATAATTCCTCGAGTCACAGTTTGGTCGCTTCAGAATCTTCTTACTTCTTTTTGGCAGAAAATTCAGATTCTCCGAGGGAGTTCATGTTGGAATATTCATCGGGGTCACCAGAAAAGGCTCTTTCGGCATAAACTGGCTCAACTCCCTAGGTGGTTGGTCACATGCAGTCTGAGCAGCGCAACGAGAGCTGCGAATCTACCAAGTGGCATTCCAGCTTGTCACATGCAGACCCCCAAATCGTCGTTTGTCCGTTGACCTCTATCGTGGTTTCTGCTGAGATTCTAACTTTTTCTTTTGATTTGGATGGTGGCCTCGTGGACCGAGCTCCGCAGATGTTGGGACAAATTTGGGCTGATGATATCTTTGGCCCAAAGGCCCGTGTAGGGATGGCAATGGGGCGGGTCGGATGCGGATCTGATAAAATCCGAACCCGCCCCGCTAGTTATGAAACGTTTCCCCGCCCCGCCCCATCACCGGGTTTTATTTATAGAATACCATAACCAATCCTATGTGAATTTAGGAGACCCGTACCCGCCTCGCTCCGAACCGTTCTGCTTGGTTTGGCAAAAATATCACATGTTTTGAACATATATTACAAAAAATTTATCAGAAAAAATAAACTACATACATTAGACTAATGTCTGAAAATCCTAAAGAATATATTAATGTCTAAACTATGGTTTTTCCAAAATCGAAGAAGATGCGGTGGCCTTCGGATCTATCTCAGATTGTATGGCTGGCGGTGGAGTCGAAGTAGATGCGGTGGCCTTTGGATCGATCTCAGATTGTGTGGCCGGTGGTGGAATCACAGAAGATGCTGTGGCCTTCGGATCGATCTCAGATTCTCGGTGAGAGACGATCGGCGGTGGAGTCGAAGAAGATGGCATGGCCTTCGGATCGATCTCAGATTCTCCGTGAGTGACGACCGGCGGTGGAGAAGACGCAGCGGAGTCGGTGGTGGAGGAGACGCAGCGGAGTCGCAGAGAAGAGAAGTCGCAGAGAAGAAAAGACGCAACGGAGTCGTAGAGAAGAGAAGACGCAGCGTCGCAGCGGCGGCCGGTGTCTCTTTAGAATGCAGAAGAAGAGAGCGCCGAGTGAGAGAGAAAGAGAGAGAATAGATGATCTAGGGTTTTGGTTTAGGACAAAAGCTTATATATATTACATGATGGACCACTAGGATTAACTATGTATAGGATATGTATATCGGGGCGGGTACGGGTCGGGTCGGATCACGAGGCGGGTTAGGCAGAATACTATACCCGATCCTAACCCACTGTGGGTTTTAAAAAAAATTACCATACCCGCTCCGTGACCCAGTCAAAGTCAACATAATCCGCTCCTATATGAGCGGGGCAGAGCGGATATCCTACGGGTGCGGGTTGAATTGCCATCCCTAGGCCCGTGAACTTGACTTGTCTTTATCTGGGCCTTACCTCTCACTTCCGTTTGGCCCGACTTCTTCTAATAATCTGGACTCTTCTTCTGGGCCTTATACCTCTACTGAAGAAAAGTTTCCTCAGCCCAACCCCTTGGACCCGTCGTGGCCTACTAACGTCTCTTTAGACCAGTATGGCTCTAATCTGGGCAGTATGTCCACTAGCTTAAAACAGGCTATCCACAGTCTAGTTTCTAATACTGAGCCTAGCCTATCTCAGCCTCTTACTACCATTGCATTGTCTGTGATAGACCCGTTACAGCTCCCTTTTTCCCCCGCGACACTCTCCCCTATGTTTATTTTGAGGGTTTCGTCGTCAATGGATTTCCAGATAGATAAGGACATGCATGTTACGCCGGTCTGCACGATGGGTGCTTTCTTGGATCCTTCTTTATTTCAGAAAGAACACTGCATGCCTACTTTTGACTCTTCCTGAACTTTGGGTTCATCTTCTCCTTGCAAAAGGCCTCGTGCACCAGATGATTCTTCAGCTGAATACCCATTGAAAGATAAAAACATTTGTTTTTTAAGCTTGCCGGGGGATGTACATGTCGGGGATAATTGCTTGGCTCCAACTCGTCTAAAGATGGGTCTTCTTCATCATTCATCTGGATCCAAAAAGCGCGGCCGAGGTGAGGAGGCTAATATTGTTCTAAGTTTGAAGAAATTCAAAGTTTTGTCTGTTAAAGCTCCAGTTCATCTCCCAAGTACGACTTCAGACTCTTATGATAGCTGCCATATTCCTTATGTCATTGGATACTTATGCTTGTCATTTTCGGTCAGTTGTCAGTACTTATTTCTTGTGTGCTTTATGATTTGTCTTTGATCACCTTGCGGGGTTTTATCGAGAAGATTGGTTAGCTGATGTCCTAGGTTTCTGTGTCTCGGGTGCGAGGGCTTTGGTGATTGGGCCTTACCAATCATGGGTGCATCAATGTTAGTTTTGTCCTGGAATTGTGAGGGTTTGGGTCAGTCTTCCACAGTTCTTTTAGCCTGTTCACTGATCCATGTACATAATCCGGATGTAGTATATCTTCTGGAAACTAAGATTTCCATTGGTCAAGTAGCTTTGTTTTTCCGGAAGGAAAGGTTTGTGAATTTTGTGGGAGTGGATCCTGTTGGCTTAAGTGGCGGTTTTTGGCTTGTCTGGCGTTCACCAATAAGTTTGGTCATTCATTCTGTCCATCTTAATTTTTTCTCACTTCTACTAGCTGCTTAACGGGTGAGACTATTTATTACGGGTTTATTTATGGTCACCCGCAAGTTAAGCTTCGTCGACCCACTTGGAATTTGGTGGCATCTCTCTTAGACGGGATATTGGATCTGTTATGTCTATACGAAGATTTTAATCAAATCTTAGTTCCAGAGGAGAAAACGGGAGTACATTTGCATGATATTCCTAGGGTTCAAGGTTTTAGAGACTTTTTAGAACTTTTTAGCCTTTCAAATATTAGTTGGGTGCCCCCCCCCCCCTTTACCTAGGTTTAGGGTTCCCCGGGGTATGGATTTGTCATGGGATCTCCACTGTAGTTGCTTCTCTTTTCTTCTGCCACGACTCGAAACTTGGCAATCCAACGCTCGGATCACGCCCCAATCCTTTGTAATACTTCCCTTTCTGTACGGGCTTTTCTTTCTCCTTGCCGTTTTGAGGCTATGTGGTTATCAGATCCTACATGCTTGCCCCTGATTCGTTCCATTTGTGATCGTCCCTCTCTTGGATCTCCTCTTTTCCATCTCATTCACTGTTTACATTCAATTAAGGATGAATTTACATGCTTGGAGTCTAAGTTATTTTAGGAATTCGTTTGCTCAGATTCGGATGGTGTCGAACTCTCTTTCGCCTCCCCAAACTCAGTTTTAGATTCAGAATTAAACAGGTGGATTGATTTCAAGAACCGATGTAGGCTGGATTTTTTGTTAGAATACGCTCACATCTTTTGGGCTCAGCGCTATAAAATTCAATGGTTAGTCGATGGTGATAAGAACACGAAGTTATTTCATACGTCTACTGTCATCCGTTGTCGTCGTAATCAAATTCATACCTTGACCACTGACCAACGGTGTGTGTTGGATGATCTAGAGGGCATCCGACAATATCTTGTCACATTCTTCCAAGAGAAGTTTCGCCCTTCTGGCAACCTATCCCTCCATCGAGCTGAACTGTCCAATGTTGGGGCATCTTAGGTCCTTTGGTGATTCATGTAGTTCTTTCGTTCCTCAACTCTAGTCGTATGCTGCGAGAGACCAACTATTCCTTTCTCTCTCTTGTTCCCAAAGTACTTTCCCCGGTGGTTACTTTTGATTTTAGGCCGATTAGTTTGTCTAATGTGGTTTACAAAAGTCATAGTCAACAGACTACGGCTGGTCCTGCCTGATCTGATTTTGCCATTTCAGAATGCGTTTGTGCCGGGGGCAATATTTCTAATAATATAGCGTTAGCCCAAGAATTAACTGATTGTGTCTATCGGCGGAAAAAAGGTGGAATTATTCTCGTGGCATTTAAACTTGATATGAGCAAAGCTTTTGATCGTTTACATTGGGATTTTATCCAGGCTGTTCTTTGTCGAATGGGGTCTCCCTCTGTATGGACTCGTATGATTTTCCAGTGCATCTCTACTGTATCATTTTCTATCCTTGTCAATGGAGCCCCTACCCCTCGCTTTTCTCCCTCTTATGATATTAAGCAAGGTGATCCCCTATCACCTTACCTTTTTATCCTCTGCTCAGAGATTTTATCAGTGACCCTTCTCACTGCTGAGTGTGAGGGGAAATTGGAAGGTATTACAGCTAGGAAGTCTTCTCCTTCGATTTCTCATCTCATGTATGCTAATGACTTATATCTCTTCTTGAGGTTTCGCAAGGATATTAGTCGTAGCATTACAGAGATTAAGAAGGTCTTAGCTTTATATTGTCAATGGTCAGGACAAACTATCAATTGGACTAAGTCGACCCTTATGATTAACCATAATGTTTCCTGTGAGGTCAAAGAGCTTCTTGAACGGGGGTTTGATTTTCATGCCTCTACTTCTTTGGGATGATATCTGGGTGTAAATTTGGATATTTCCACTCAGAAGGACATTTTCCATAGCCTAGTGGATCGGGTTCAAGACTGTTGTGCCCACTGGTTGGGCTTACTCCTTAACAAGGCTGGGAGAGCTACTTTCATACAATATGTTTTCTCCTCTATTCTTGTTCATTACATGTCTGTTTATAGATTTCATGTTCATTTTTGCTCGCAACTTGATCAAATTCTAGCTCGATTTTGGTGGTCCGGCGAGGGGAATAGAAAGTCGATTCATTGGATTGCCTAACCTACTCTTTGTTTACCAAAAGGTCTTGGGGGTCTTGGTTTTCATAATTTCCATTTGTTTAATCAAGCCTTGTTAACTAAACAAGCGTGGAGGATTTGGAAGTGTCCGGGTTCTCTTTTAGCAAGAGTACTAAAAGGTCGTTACTGTTCATCTAAGCCCTTTCTTGAAGTTGAGCACACGAGAGTTGGGTCTTGGACTTGGCATAGTATTTTAGTGGGACAAAGTTCGTTGAAACAGGGTATCCAATGGCATATTGGAGATGGGAGATCTATATCAGTTTGGATCGTCTAGTGTTTGCCAAACACTGCTCCTGCTAAACTTCAAGTCTTTTACTCCCCTGAATACTCACATTTAAAAGTCCACCACTTGTTTTTGCCAAATTCACATTCGTGGAACTTGAATTTTTTGTACGTATCTTTCCTTCAGCAATCGTCACCCAGATTCTTAACCTCGACCTTTCATCCACACATTTGCAAGATGAGAAAATTTGGCCATTGGAGCACCAAGATTCCTTTTCCGTTAAAAGGTGCTACCAATTCCTATCGCTACAAAAACTTGGTCGTGTTGAGGGCCAGACTGCACTTCGAGCTGGTATTTGGCGGAAACTTTGGAAACTCCCTCTCCCAGAAAAATTCAAGTACTTTACTTGGCAACTCATGTATGAGCAATTACCACTTCGCTCAGAACTAGTTAAACGAAAATGTCCAGTTTCTGATCTATATCCCATATGTTCCCTGTTCTCTGAAACTCATTCTCATCCTTTTTTTGGAATGTACTACAGTTCAATACTTTGGCAAACAGTGCACAGAGCATTAGTTTCGCGGCACAAGGTAACTTGGTGAAAACCTGGTTAAGTCACTGATTCTCTCAAGCTCTTTTCTCGAACCAATGCGTTATGAAGCAAGTTCTTTGGATACCGGTAGTTCTCTGGCATATTTGGCTAGCTCGTAACGCCTTCATTTTTTAGCACAAGTTATTATGTGCCAATTATGTCTTGATTTTAGCACATAGCTCATTTGGTCACATTAGTGCTACCCGTTCTTTTATTCGCCACTTTAGGAAAATTCACCAAAAAGTACTTCGATCAGCTCCCAGCCTTATCCGCCATATTCCATCCTTTCCACATTTTTACCCCCCTCTTTACCTTTTCCATTTTTGGTAGAGTGTACCTATCCTATTCCTATCTCATCTACCTTTTGTTCCGTCTCGATGGTACCGTCTGAGGATTTGACTTACTATGGCCTTGGCATGGTTCTGCTTAACTCCACTGGGGTTCCATAGGGGCAAGTTCGGTGACTAGCTCTACTTCTGATTTTTTTTCAGTCCAACGCTTTCTGTTATTCTTTTTGCCATTGACTGGATGCACACTGCTAATCTGTTACATGTTATATTCTTACTTTCTTATTCACAAATCTTGTCTTAGATTCATACTAATTCTTTTCAGTCGCTAGCAGGACCTCAACTTTTGTCCAGGATGACTCTGTATTGCAGGAAGTTACATTCGATGATATCGCCCAGGGTGAAAATGATGTGCTGGTTTTTGCCTCAGCTTTGACCTCTTTTGCTAGTCGATCAGGATTAAGAGAGCAGCATGAATGAATAGCTGTATAGCCTTTGTCACTCCTTCTTCATTGGGTCATTGTTGTCGCTGCCCATGTGGTGTTTTTTTTCCTGCTCCCTTTTTAGTCATCTACTCATGTTGGATGGGGTTGTCATCCATATTTTGATCCTGTTACGTACCTGCTTTATGATTGTACTTCTCATCCATACTAACTACGCTTTGTACATTTCTTTCTCCTGATCTTGGTATATATTCATACTTTCAATAAATAAAAAAATAAAAAAGGATGAAATCTTTATCAACCAAGCCAAATACACCAAATAGCTACTCAAGAGATTTGACATGGAAGAATCAAATGCATTTGACACTCCAATGAGCTCATCATTAAAGCTTGATAAAGATGAAAAGGGTAAAGATGTTGATATTAAGCACTATTGAGGTACGATCGGCTCACTCCTTGCCACAAGTAGACCCGATATAATATTTAGTGTTTGTCTATGTGCTAGATTGCAACCGTGTCCTAAGGAATCTCATTTGGTAGCTGCTAAGAGAATCCTTAGATATCTTAAAGGCACTCACGACTTAGGGCTATGGTTTTCTAGGAACATGTCATTTTTTGACCGAGTTGGCTACTCGGACGCCGACTACACCGGTTGTAAAATATAGCATAAGAGCACTAGTGGCGGTTGCCAATTTCTAGGACACTTACTTCTTTCTTGGAGTTCCAAAAATAAAAATTCGGTTGCACTCTCTACCACCAAAGCCGAATATGTGGCCGTTGGTGCTTGTTGTGCACAAATTCTTTGGATGAAGCAAACCCTATTGGATTTTGGACTTAAGTATGATCACAACCCTATCTTATGCGATAATCTAGTGCCATTAACTTGAGCGAAAATCCCATCCAACATTCACAGACTAAGCACATAGAAATTGAACACCATTTTATCCGTGATCATGTGTAAAAAGGTGATATCGTTCTAGATTTCATTGTTTGAATGCCCTTGTTGGCTATATTGATTATCCATGGATGGATGCATATGTAGATCATTTTCACACACACACAACCCTTGGTATTTTTAATGATGTTAAAAGGGGGAGAAAATTGTTGATACATATTTGTGTGGATTTGTTACAGCACATATCAATTGAGTTAGGGGGAGCCTATATTGCTTAAGATAAGGGGAGCTTATCGTCATGATTTTTCTTATCTCCCATTACCCCTTATGTTTATAATGATCGAAATTGAGATTGTCATGCTTTATTGCGTATATTATCTTATACATCATATTATTTGAATCAATGTTTGTCATCATAAAAAAGGGAGAGATTGTTAGCCCTACGGTTATTTAACCTAGGATTACATTTGATTTTGATGATAACCAACATTAATGATTATGTTGTCTAACATTCATTGAGTTCATGAAACAATAGGTACAATCTCATACTCATGTAAACGGATAATTAGATGAGCAAATCGATAAAAGATACTCAACGGAACACTTCAAAGATGGAATACTTTGATTGAATTGTACAATGCTTTCATTCCTTACTTTGTAACTAGACGTAGAAAATTGATTGTATCGATGACTGTGACCTAGAAATTGCCCATAGGTTTCCCTTGCATGCATAAAAATTTTCATGCTGTGAAAATAGGGAAAACTGTATTTTTCAAGAATACAGTCGACTGCATTGGAATGCAATGTAGTTAACTGCAAGTTATGCAGTGAGGTGTTACAGTCGACTACATTCCAATGTAGCTGACTGTAATGAATTCCAGTAGCCTATTACAGTCGACTTCATTGGAATACAGTCGACTGCAATTGAAAATTTTGAATTTCCAACGGCTACTTTGGAAATACAGTCTACTGCAATGGTGCAATACAGTCGACTGTGTTTACCATTTGGCACATATAATGCCCTACCTACTTCCAAATGGTCATATTAATTCCCACATCAATACAAACTTATTTTTGGCATAGTTTTGATTCATCAATTGCATGCAAAGCCCTCATATTTTGCATATACTCAAAGCTCAAAGCTATTATTCATTCTCTCTGGTTTTCATTGTTTTCTCGTCCAATTCAAGAGAGCATTTATTGTGAGCTTACATTTGAAAGATATACACTTTCACAAGTCATCATATACTCATCTCTCTTATTCTAGAGCTTAAACTTGTACTCATCTACTTCTCGAGAGTGAATTTTGTCCACAATACTTCATATAAAGTTTCTTGTATCAAAGCTTGGGGTTGTCAAGCTTTGGAGCTTTGGAATTGTCA
>JAVXUO010003112.1:0-11054 GCA_033065855.1 Escallonia rubra | reverse complement strand
TTGACATCTACGTCAATGTGGAGTCTCCAAATGAGCAAGAACGCGGTAACGAAAAATAGGAATGTAGGTCTGTAAAAAAATGATATTTATACTTGAGCTAGATAAGAGAGAGAGAGAGAGAGAGAGGTGTTTGGGGTGAGTTGGTGGCTGGTGGCTGGTGGTTTGATGTTAGGATGGTGCTATGGTGGTTGTTAGGGGGGCGGACGACGGTGATGAACCGGTGGTGACTTTATTTTTGAAACAGGTGGTGGTGATATGGGAGAAAGTAGTGAGAAGAGAGAAGGGTAAGGAGGTTGTTTCATCAAAAAGATAATGCCATTGGCATTCTGTTTGGTCAAAGAACAAAAGTGATGTTATGGTTAAACACAGTCATTGGCTGTAATTCACTTCTAAACTCAAGAGTTTAGTGATATTATCCCTTTGTTTTGTGAATAATATAAATGAACTAGGATGATCCTAATGAGATGATATTATGCCAAGTGCAAATGAACGGTTGAGAGAATTTGTCATTGTGTTTTTCTCAACAGCTTTTTATATATGTCGACAGGCAAGATCGTTATTTAACTGTACTTACTAATAAAGTAAAATCCACCTAAAAATATATGCCTTTCAATTTAAAAGTACCTTTGCATGTAATGAAGGTTATGCAAAAGATGAAGCTCAAGGAAAGTTACTAACCCTGTTACAAAGTCCGAGTACTAACAGTTTTTACACGGATTCACATATATCCGTGTCTCTGTCTCCATGCCGTCTACATGGGTCCAAAGAACCGGCTTAATAATTAATCCTCGTCAACAAGTGCACAAATTGTCAAGAGCAATAGAAAAAGGAAGAAAGCGGTCCGCTCTCTGATTTCTCTGTGTTCTCCAATGGATTTACCAGAGTCGAAGAACCCGTTTTGAGCTTTTAGATCGCACTTCTAACCTGGTAACATTGCTTCAATAATTATGAAAGAGCTGGATAAGTCTTTCCTCTTTTATTGTCCTTCATGAGGATACTTGTATATTGCTATATATGTTGATCAAGATTGTTATCAGCTTAATCATCTGGTATTTTCTGGCTCGCTCGGCAGCTGCATGATGCATGGATCCGCTCTATCTTATACAATCCTCTTAGCGCCTACGATTATTTTAACAACTACGCATCAATGTTTTCATGTATTCTAATCACAACAGGAAGGTAGATCTACAAAAAATCGGTAATTATACTTGAACTATATCTCCGTCGAAATAAATGGTCGTTTGAAAATGATAGCGACTACGATTTTTGCACTTGCAGCTCGCAGGGCCCAGGGACACAAAGTTCTGCAGTTGCATCCAGTCTTGGCCGTGAAGTAATGGAAAACAGGGATGGAAAGATGTCAAAGTGACCATGGAAGACTTTCTCCATGCTGCTGAAAAAGCCAAGATTCTTGACTATGTGACTTAATGGACTTAATGTATATGGCTACATTGCTATTTTAGAAGAATGACACGAGGCCTGACTTTATCGGGACCTCCATATCTTTGCGTGACTTGCACAAGGCAGAAGTGCAATTGGTCCGGACATCCACAATATTATTTTTTTTATTTTTTTTTGCAACCCGAGACTTCATTCTTGAGGCCACGGCAGAGGACATCTTCCTTCGAGTCTCGTGGGTTTGGGACTTGGGAGGAGAGTTCTGGTCCCATAGTGTACCTCATACATTCGAAAACCCCCAAAAAAAAGAGTTCATTCTAATTCTAGGCCAAGGAACCACGTTTCCCAACTATGAAATGCAATGTTTAAATTCCTCGTCCCTATCTGAACTTTTTAAGAAAGGCAGGTCTTCAAACGTCGTCTCTTTTGTTATCATCAGTGTCTTTTCCACTATAGCAGCGCGTCTCACTATAGCAGCACGCCAAAAATTTCCCCCATGCGTACTGAATTATTGTTGGTGGGTTTCTCGGGAGGGGAAATGAACTCTGGCGCTGAAACTGCATTTGGAGGCGACAAGATAGTAAGAGAAACAGGGAAACAGAAGCTAGGATTGATTTAAACCTCATCTATATTAACTTCTGCAGTCGGAGATACATGGAAATACAATGGCACGACAAGGATAAACTGAAAAATCGAGCTTCTCTGAACTCGAGAAGTGGGTGCTGAGTATCTTTAAATTCTCTTTTCTGGGTTGAGGAAGGGGCGGCTAGTAATTTGAAGCAGAGTCTGCAACTGTAAGCTTTGCATCACCTGAGCCGTAATTTCGACGAGAACATGGTCTTGAAGGAGAAAGAAAGGGGGGCCTTCAGTGACAGAAAATGTATTCAACGCCAGTTACTCTTGGTCTTGGTAATCCTTGATTTGGCTGGTTCCGTAGGAGGTCTCCATATGATATCCTCAAGATTGTTACAGAAGTTCTTGAAAAACTGCAACATAGAAAGTCTCTCAAATACTGGAATCAGTAAAGACTCATAGCAATTCTTGATAAGATAAAGAGCATGAACGAGTGCCTATAATGTAAATTGGAAAGCTTCTTGGTAGCTTATCAAGGATGGTTGGTAATACGAAGTACAGCAGACCAAACCTAATTGGACATACAAATGGCTGCTAACAGATACCACATATTAACAATGAATTAGACAACTGACCTTAAGGTATTCACCAGCATCTCCAGCTGCTTTTTGAATGTCGACCATAATAAATGTGGGAGCAACTTGAAAAATCTGGTAAGATGCTGTTGTTACTAAGAGTTTTCAGATGACAGAGAGTGCACGATAATAATCAGAATGAGACCTTACTTCCAAAATAACCGAAAAAAGCGAGGTCTTGTTCGCAGAAAGACCTTCAATCCTCATCTGAAAGTAAGCAACGAAATTCGGTTTAGGGAAAGGTGGGTATTATTTGCTAAAAGAACTTTGAGGAAATCAATAATGGATGGAACCAGAGTTCCTCGACAAACATCACACTCTAGCCTGAGTTACATGGACTCGGTACGAGTGTCCTAGTCGGATACGTGTCCAAGTGTCGGATTCGCCTAACTTTCAATACCCAAGACACGGGGACACGGCAAGATATCTCTACCTATTACTATTTTTCAGTTAATCCTAAGGCAAAATGGTGCTTTTAGTGCGGCACATTGTTTTAATTGAAATCTTATCTCATATCAAAGCAATAATGAATTAAAAGAAACACTTTAAGAAAGTTTTCTTAGTGGCATATCCTTAAAGATGTGTCGGACACATATCCCATACCCATGTCCAAAGTGTCCGACGCGGGTACTTTTCGCATTTTGAAGAGTCCATGCAACATAGACTCTAGCCAATCAAGTTGTATAGATATTAAAGAAGGAAGCAATCCAAGCATGAAAGTGCTCAAGTTGCGAGTCTTTGAAAGTTCACAAAGCTCCACTGGTCTAACCTTGTAGTTACGAATGTGGGTCTTGAAGCCCATGGACTGGGCAACAACTTCCATACTCGATAAAACAACCTTTGCTGGTTTTGTCGACACAAAACGTGTTTGATGCTTCACAGAGTCCTGTCAAGAATCGCAAGAAAGCATAATAGTTTAACAATGCACGAGGCTCATGGTTATAACAGAATCTACTACATAAACAGCATAATCAAATAGATTTGGAACTAAAAATTTGGTATTCAAGGATATGTGAAGTAAAACAAGTGGTGTGTAGTTAGAAAGTTCAGAATTCATACCTGTCCACGGTCAAACATTGCAGAAAGGTTCAAGCCTTGAGAGAGAATGATTAGGTCAAACGCATTGAGAACTAGAGGGCCCGCATCTTCATCCCTGTATTGCTCATCAGCCCTTTCTTCCTAAATGCAGCACCAGCATGCCAGGTATGTCAAAAAATGGTAACAACATGTGAATCGCCAGAATGGATTTCATATGGCAATAGATATTTTTTAATAAAAAGAAAGCTTTCTCAATTGTGAATCTGGTTAGACGCATGATGCGCGGTGTGGTAATATTAGCAATTCTTTGAACAAGGAAAACTAGTTCCATAGGTTTAACATGAAGCAGATTCCTTTTTCCTGATAAAAGGTTGTACAAAAATCAGCGGCATCAAAGAAGTTGATCTCTATATCTTAGAAAGACGTCAAGTATAGAAGTCTAGGGTGCTTGAGATAAAAAAATGGCAGTGAGTAAACTTACTAAAAGACCTAAAGTTAAAAATTAATGCTACGCCATGCACAAGTAAATGCAAACTTGTGTTGTTTGTAACAGAGAACGTCTGCCAATAGCGATGTAAAACAGTTGTGAAGCCTTTGCACTGTGTCCCTCCTTTGGACCACAAAAAAGGGTATCTTTAAAACAGTTTCTAGGAATTATTGAGGGAAAATTGAATTGTTTATTAGGAAACTGTTTACACGACGAGTGGAAACAGCTAGAAAAGGAATACCAACAGATGCAAATAACTGAACCTTTATGCGAAACATACACTAGACAGTCTAAAATTTTAGCATTTGAAAGCCATACCAACCTCAGGATCATCAAAGACAGCATTGACGTCATCCAGGTTAACATCTTCGTATTCAAGAAGTCTGGCAGGAACATAACCCCTTTTGAACCACTCATCATTCCTGATATCTTCGATGCGAATACGCTGCAGAGAGAGAGAGAGAGCGCACCAAAAACAAATTCACGGAGTAATACATAAATAAGAACAATAGGACAGTAAATAAATTAAAAAAAAAAAAAGAATTGAACCCGGAGAGCAAGTAGTTCTGATTCATTATATTGTTCAAATTTTTTCACTCTATCAGATTAAAAAGTGCAGGTAACTGTCTGCTCTAGAATCTTAAGCTGTTAAGTATGGGCTCGACAATCCATATCAGGTTAACACCAGGCAAGGAAAAGTTTTGGGAATAAGAAATACATCTTTTAGGAGAACAATAAAACAAAAGGTGGGGACTATAGTACCACAGAATGGCAGTTACCATCAAACATCAAGAAGTTTCTCTCATGCTACAGCAATTAGATACAGTACAAGGCATCAGCTCTCTACAAAAATTGACGGTCTAACAATCTCCCTAAAGCATCAGCCAAATTACTGCAAAACCACTTACCACAGGACAGTCTAACAAGTTAACGAAGCCACCATATTTAATGGGTATAAGTAATCGTGGCTCAAAACAAGGTGACTCCTACCATCCCCAGAGTCCAGTCCGCATGCTTCGTTTGGTACAAGACACTGACTTCTACCTTCTGACGATTTAGAGCAAGACGAAGGTGATAAAGAAAACTCTGTTTGCGATGCAACAACAGTATCTTGTATTTTATTCCCCTAAAAAGGGACGTGATGAAGGATTTCTTAATGCCGTGACTTTTCATTCTTTACAAATTTTGGCAGTACATATTCACTAAAAATGCACTGACGTCCACGTTTCTAATGATATTAGCCCCCAATAATCCGTCCTAGTTTGACAATGTGGGGTGCTGGAAGGGGAACCTTAGATAGTAACTTAAACTCACAGCGTCATGTAGACGGTACTGGGCACTTTTATACTTGAACCTGCATTCTAAAGCTTGAAAACCTGAGCTATAAGCATTTCACCTGGGCCCTGATAGTGATTTTCTACTTTCGGGTACAGCCTTGAAATCTTTATCATATTGCAGCAATATGCTTTTTGAGCAATTGATTGTAACATATAAGCTTCTTAAGTTCCCCAAAAGAAATACTGGTTCAATATGTTTAGTATAAAACGCGTATTTTGTGGAGAGCAATTTATGTAAGATTTAGAATATATTATATTTACTTGTTGTTGTCATATATAGTTTTTCTGAAGATAAAAAACTAAGAAATTGATTTGGTAGATTTAGACCAACTGCGTTAGAAGTTCTTGCCTAGATAAACTACAGATGCCGGACCGATATAACAGCTAAGACCATAAAATCTTCATTGTCATCTATACATTTTCTATGTCATTGTACCTTTCTGGTGCCTAACTACTAACCTCAGATAAGAATAGACCATTTAGGGAGTAAAAAACAAAGTTGGCTCACTTGGTTTGGACAGAACAGATACAGCCATACAGGTAATTGCAAGTTAATTTGCAATATTCAGTAATGAGAGTGTAACAACTCCTAATATTCTGTTACTTGTCAGGTCCAATCCAACGCCCTGATCCATTCAAGAACTATCTATCTTGCAGTATAAAGGAACTCAAACTAGAACCCACACTGTTGCAGATGCCCAAGGAGTAAAATATCGTCTTATGATTTATGACTTATCATAATTCCAATACTTACACTTTCAGGATTTGGATCTAAAATTCTCTGAATTAAAGATTTTGCTCCAACTGGAAACCAGGATGGGCACGAAAATTCTGCTCTCTCAATCTGCAAAATGAAAATTCCATCAAATAACTGAAGTTTAACTTTTAACCGTGTGACAAAACGTGTAAGTCGTGAATGTCAATATTGTGATTAGAGATCAGCAAATGCAAATTCATGAGCTAAAGGCCAACCAAAGTCTATCTTCCGCTTAAAATTAATAGAACTTTCTGCATCACAGAGAGCTCGCAATTGGTAACCAAAACATAAAGAATGCACATAGAAAGTAACCATGCCTTACTATACAGCGTGGTGAGATCCATCTCATCAAATGGCAGCACTCCTGCCATAAGAACATATAGGATGACCCCACAAGACCAAACATCTGCCAAAGCACCATCATAACCCTTGTGACTGAGAACCTAAAGTAGGAAGAGCAGCTTAACATGTAATGATAACACAATACTTAAGATCCACAGAGTATATCTAACTCAAAGAACGAAGCTTATAATTACCTCAGGAGCAACATAGTTCGGAGTCCCACAAGTCGTTCGGAGAAGGCTGGTGCCCTACAAACAAAAACACCAAGGAAAGACAAATGTGACAGGTTGCCCACGTGGAACTATATCACCCCAAACCCCAGCGTGTGAGAGCATGGGGTGTGAAGTATTTATAATGCAACGGTGGCAAGAGCTAAATCTTTTGAACCTTACTTCTCCAGGCAATGCACTAAGGCCAAAATCTGAAATCTTGAGATTTTCTTGGGAATCTAATAAAAGATTTTCAGGCTGCCAAGAAGAGAGAACAGTGGTAAAAGTTTCAGAAAACAAGAAATACAGAGTAGCTACTTAAAAGCGAGAGAGGGACTAACCTTTAAATCTCTGTGGTAGACTCCCTTACTGTGGCAGTAACCCACCCCATCAATGAGCTGTTGAAAATATCTACGAGATTCAGCTTCACTTAGTCGTCCGTGGTGAACCTGTATATAGATGTATGATCTTACCAACTATTGAAAGAAAAAAACAGATAAATAAGCAGCTGATATATCTTGCTGAGAAACTTACGATTTTATCAAACAATTCGCCACCTGTGATGAATTCCAAAATTATATAAATTTTGGTGCGACTTGCCAGTACCTAAGGATATTCCACGTTAGTAGGAAGCAAAACTCGTTACTCATATATCACAATTGGCCTTATGGAGCCTTAAAGTGACTTTAGCAAATAAAAGCTTATACTCTAAACTCTGAGTCCATGCCTCATGCAGACGAACAACATTCAGATGTCTAACAAGCTTCATTATAGATATCTCCCTCTTTATCTGCATAAAAAATTACGAAGACCACTTAAAAAGAGTTCAAAGTCAGTAAGAAGAGGCAATTGACAAAGCACCTTATACAGAGGGCTCCAACCCCGGGCCCAAAAAAAAGGAATAGATAAATACCAAAAATTAGGCAGTACCGTAATCTATATCTATACATATATAAAAGCACGTATGGGCTTAAATGACTAATATTTTTCTTCCTTCAAATACCCTTGTCTAATTGATTTTTTCATAAAAGGTTAAGAGTGAGTAAGGACTTTTTTGACTTATAACATTTCTTTCTCATTAAATACCCTTTTTTAGAGTTAACTTATTAAAATATAAGGGTCCACTAGCCGTCATCAACGCACCATGAACAACGCTAGAAAAGTGTCTTGTTTCGCAGTCAATAGCCACGCCATTAACTCTCCATTGGACATGGACTAGCCGTCATCAACGCACCATGGACAACGCTAGAAAAGTGTCTTGTTTGGCAGTCAATAGCCACGCCATTAACTCTCCATGGGACATGGATGGGATTATCAACATGCATTCCCCGTTTTCATAGAATCCGGCTGATTTAGTCTTTATATTAGCCCGAACATCAATAGGTATTAAGGCGGTAGGGCCATGAAGATTAACGAATTGAACCTTTCTTAATATCCCCTTTGCACCTTTCATCTTCATCCCCTTTAATCGTCATTGCTGATATGTTTAATTCATTAATCACCGCACATAAGGATTTTTAGGATCAGTTTATACTGCAGAAAAGATCGAGATTTTCCTGTAGGACTAGATATTGATGAAGGATGACTGGATTGAGGCACTTTAGTTGTCAGAAAGAGCCTGGAACAACTTATATGAGAAGTTGTATGGATGTGAAGACTGGTACCCAACTCATGCAGAGGTGGGGGGAGGAAGAAGAAGAAAGAGATGGGGATTTTTTACTACAAAAAGGAAGACGTATGTGCCCTAAAAATCAATAAGAAACCTCCTCTTGATCTTCATTGTCTTTATCTGTTCTTAAAGAATCTGATATGCTCCATCACTTTACAATTCAACCAGCATAAGTCCTACCAAGATAAGAGTTATTGAAGACCCTTTAGTCTTTAGCATCCAGTAGATAAAGTTGAAGCCAGAGGTCCTTAAGGATGTCCAGTGGCATGCAGTCAAATAACTGACTAATGAATATGAATAAAGCACAGGCAGTAAGTATTAGGGTTATCAGGACTTTTACTCAAAAAAGAGAAACCCAATCCTATATAATCATGCATGGTCTCCAAAACCACCACAACAGCATTTTTTTGTTAATAAGGATTAGTGTTTGAGCTTTTTTAGTTTCCAGCTGTTTGGTCCCTTCCTCCACATATTGTCAGAGGCAATTAAGTTGAATCCGTTTGCTTATTTTTCTTGATCCATGCAAATTTTCAGTACAATTACAACGATGATGTTCTGCAAATAGTAGCACACTGTAGTTGGTCGCCGACGGCCCATCTCTCGCCTTTATTGCAAGCAGCTGATTTGATGTTCACATGAATACATGGAAGCGTGGACTCAATTTAATCCCTAACCAGACATCCATGTTATTCATACACACACCAAACAATCCAGTATCAAACAGTTCATCCTGAGAGAAGCATAGAGCTCTGCAATGGCTCACCAAATTCCCTCTTTGGCTCATCAAACTCCCTGTGATCACTTATGCAACTGCAAATACTTCACCTTAGTTAGATACCTATATCACTTAAACAACATGCTATTGCGTAATTTGGTAATGGCATAGTCCAACCCACCCCTTTTGTCATATCCCAGGCCAGTTTTCTCTTTCCAACCCTTTTGTATAACATGATGCACGCGCGCACCTGAAGTTGGGCTTACTGCAATGTTCTTCTTATATAAGAGATGTAGTGAGTGAGCAACCCGATGACGCTTACCATTGGAGAAACACAATTCGAGTTTTCCACACTTCGCCACTATAGGAACAGTGCATAATGAGGTGAGAAATATAACACAAAGTGTTGAAGTGTGAGTTACAGCAACTCCCCCACCTTATAAGGGAAGTAGTGCAAGGACACAGAGGACTGCTTACCGTTGCAGAACAGCTGCAAGTCTCTCCTAACCAAGCTCAAGAATCATGGAGCAGAAGAGAACTGAATGAAGAGGGTTGAGGAGAGTCCAAATTAAAGGTTGATACAGAATTTGTATTTGAGCAGTGTTGCAAACTTTATTTGGGTTCAAGACATGGAAGGAAAGACTCTGCAAGAAATAAATGGGAGACGTGTAATGTTAATGGTACTTTGGAAGTTCATGTAATAGATCCTTTCTGTCTTTTCCTTCACTATGTCAATCAGTAGCTCGAATTGCAATGAACTCTTTCACCCAAACACAATTTCAATTATGGCCTTCACTGAGATGTTTATCCCAGTATCCGGAGAACCGTATAAGAAGATTCTTCACAGTGCAAAGCGGTTTAATTTGGCTGAGGGGTTAATAGTGAATAACTTTATTGAGTTGGAAGGGGGAGCTATTAGAGCTTTGCAGGAGGAAGAACCAGATAAGCCCCGGTTTATGTGACTGGACCGCTTATTGGTTCAGGTATGAAAAGGTTCGCTTGTTCTTCTCATTCCTGAAATGCCTTGATCAGCATGTATGAAAAGGTTATCAGAAATCAGAATCGCTTGTAAAAGAATTGTGTGTCTAGGTTCTTAATGGCCAAGAAAAATAAGAGAGACTAAAAAACCCAAAGCACGCTAAAAAAATTGAAGTGGTCTTTGCGCTAAGGCCTACTTTCGTGGTTTAAGACAATCACAAAAATACTTTTGGAGATATTGTATTTAATAAGATGGCTGCCAATATCTCAAACCCTCTTAGCTCATTTTCTCTCAGAAATGAAATCTTTCTTTCAAGGAGCCTTCAAATGGCGTCCTTTTTATGCGAGAGTGCAGATATAAAAAGAAAGTCTCTCATGAAAGAACAAAAAGAGATGCAGAACAAATATAGCTTATGCAAGAAGCACAATAGATTAGTAAGTAGAACAATGACGAGACCTAAATTTCAAAGTTTTGAGCAATCAAGCTGAAAAATCAGAAAAATATTTAGGATAGTATTTCTTTTCAGCTACATCCTTTGCTAATGGAGATTGGAGAAGAGGCTGCATCAACATGAGATTGAATTCATAAGGATTCGGCTCTGCTTTGGGTGACAAAGCAGGTTCTGTGCTTTTTAACACAGACAATATGAGCATGCAAGCTCACTTTTTTGTGCATCATCAGGCACACACTTAAAATGTGCCTGGTTGGTGCGTAGTCCATTGGCATGGGATTTGAGATCGATTGGTGCGAAAGTAGTTGGCTAATAGATAAACGAACATAGCAGTATCAAGCTCTTCCCGTAGTAGTGATTGTTAATACTCTGTGAGTATTCTTTCCGCATCAATGTTGTTTACAATTTAATCTAATAAAGCTTTAAGCTATAGGAAAAAATAAATTTTGCATCAGTAGTATTGT
>JAVXUO010000312.1:0-36510 GCA_033065855.1 Escallonia rubra | reverse complement strand
AGGCCTTGTAATTAAATTGTTATGAGTTTTCGGAGTACAGACTACTCCTGCTGCCATTTGAAATACTGGGCAGATTAGGTAACCTAAACTAGTAGTTCCTTCGTGTTGGGCTTAATGGTGAATAACTAGGCAAATTTCAGGTCTTAAATGGATACTCAAATATTTACATAATAATGTAAGTATACATAGGAGTAGGGTACTTAAGGAAGAACCTCAAATCATTTCTTGCTTGATTATCGAATTAGTTTGTGCATTAGAGATTATGTTACATGTTTGGCATGTTTGGCATGTATTGTTGATAATATGTTAAATATGACTCGACAGGGAATTAAACCTCTTTTGAAGTACTTGATGACATTCATGTTGATGTATGTACATGATTATGCATATCACGTGAAGGAGGAGGAAAAAAGTGAGTTGATGGTGTTATTTGCCGGGGTTGGAAGTTATCCGGCCAGGGTTCTTGTTCATGTCTTGATAGTACGCACTAGCTATGCGTACTACTTCTCGAAAGGAATTATTGGCGTGCCTGTGATGACGTTGGACTTCTTCTAGAAAACATACTGCTCCTTGTCTTGATCAGTCCAGTCCCACGAGCTCTTCTCATCAAAAGTCACGTCTCGACTGACTTTCATTTTCTTGTCAACAAGTTTGTATAACTTTTACCCTTTGACTATTGATTGTATCCGATGAAAATATACTTCTCACGTTTGTCATCGAGCTTCTTCCATTGCTGATCAGGAACATGCACATATGCAATGCTTCCAAACACTTTCAAGTGGGACACACTTGGCTTGTATCCACTCCAAGCTTCTTGCGGTGTTTGATTCCACACACTTCTTGTTGGACTTCGATTCGACAAATAGACCGCACAAACGACTGCTTCAGCCCAAAATTCCTTGGGCAAATTCTTGCTCTTCAACATGCTTCGAGTCATGTTCACTATCGACCGATTCTTTCTTTCCACCACTCCATTCTGTTGAGGTGAATATGGAATGGTAAGCGGTCGACGAATGCCATTCTCTTCACAGAATGCCTTGAACTCCTTAGATATGAATTCTCCACCTCGATCAGATCTCATCGCCTTGATCTGATATCCACTCTGCTTCTCGACAAGAGCTTTAAACCTTTTGAAGGTTGAGAACACCTCTGACTTTTGCTTGAGGAAATAAACCCATGTTTTCCTACTATAGTCATCAATGAACAGTAGAAAGTATATGTTCTTACCAAGAGATGCTGGATCGATTGGACCACACACATAAGTGTGTATCAGTTCCAACGGCACTTTTGCTCTCGATATCGACTCCTTTGGGAAACTGTGTCGATGTTGCTTGCCGACAAGACAAGCCTCACAGAGTTGGTATGGCTGATCTATCGATGGCAATCCCTTTACCATATTCTTCGTCGATAGCAATTTCAGACCTCCAAAATTTAGATGTCCAAGCCTCAAATGCCATAACCAAGATTGGTTATCAAAACAGGCCTTCAAACATTTAGGCGCATCATGATGGATATTCATCAAGAACATCCTATTGCTCGACATCGGAACACGAGCGATTAAGCTCCCTCTATCATCTCTCAAATAAAGACATTTGTCTTTCATATGGATGTCGTAGCCTTTCTCCAACAATTGACCCATGCTCAAAATGTTTGCCTTCATCTCCGGAACATAATAAACATTTGAGATGAACTGATGGCCTCCATTCTTCAATTTGATCAGAATTTTGCCTTTGCCTTTGACTGGGATTTTGGACATGTCTCCAAACGTAATATTTCCCGTCATCGATTCATCCATCTCGACAAACATGTGTTCATAGCCACACATGTGATTGCTGGTGCCGGTATCGAGATACCAAGAATTCTTATTTTCCCCTTTTGATCCATCGTGTGCCAACAGGACCGTGTCATCGCCCACCTTATTCTCTTCTGCATAATGGGCCTTCATATTTTCTTCTTTTGGATCATCTTGACACTCCCAAGAGTAGTGTCCGTATCGATGGCATGTAAAACACTCAACGTCTTTCTTGTTTTGGCGTTGATAATAGCCACCTCTTCCTCGACCTCGTCCTCGTCCTCTCGATGGACGAAATTCTGAACCCGATTCATTATTGTTGTACTGCATTTGTACACCACGGCCTCTGCCATGACCTCGTCCGCGGCCTCGTCCACGGCCTCTACCTCGACCACCTTGATTCTTATTGGTGTCGTCTTTCCTCTCGTTGATATTCATCTTGGCCTGAAGAGCTTGCTCGATAGGCTCTTTGTTCCTCCTTTTGATTTTGTCCTCATGGACTTGCAATTTGCCCGAGAGCTCATCGACCGTCATAGTCTCGGTGTCATTGGACTCCTCGATAGCAACAACTACATGGTCGAATTTTGGATCGAGAGATCGAAGGATCTTCTCGACCACCCGACTATCTACCATCTTTTCACCATTTCTTTCAAGTTGGTTCACAACCGATAGAACTCTAGAGATGTAGTCAAATATCGTCTCAGAGTCTTTCATTTGTAAAGACTCAAATTCACCACGAAGGCTTTGGAGTCGCACCTTTTTCACCTTATCGATGCCTTTAAAAACATTTTCCAACGTATCCCATGCTCTCTTCGCAGTGGTGGCCTGCGCAATCTTCTAAAAAATATTGTCATTGACGCCAAGTTGGATGAGTGAAAGAGCCTTTTGATCTTTCACTCGGGCTTCTTTAGTAGCCTTTCTCACGGCTTGGCTAGCACCGGCCAAGTTTTCTGGTTCCACATATTCTTCTTCTACGGCCTCCCAAACATCTTGGCCACCAAGAAAGGTTTTCATTTGGATGCTCCACCTTTCATAGTTGTCTTTCACGAGCTTTGGAAAAGGAAATGATCCACTTGTTGCCGCCATTAGAACCTCAGCTCTGATGCCACTTTGTTGCGTGGTGGGCACTATATAAGTGAAATGTATCTTTGCAGCGGAAATACTTTAGAGTATTATGGTAGAGGAGGAGGATGTGGAGAGGAGAAACACTCTTGAATAATTTTTCTCTTTACTTAATCAACACATCTATTTCATAAAACTCACTCACTCTTTCTTTTACTACAATACTCTTTCACACTTCACTTTTCCACACATATAAAATAACTAGGTGATACACCTATTTATACTAAGACATTTAAAGACTCTTTTAACTCCTAAAGATAACTTCCCAAACCTTTCACTTTTCATCTTCCTAATTAATCCCTCATAGGTTATGAGTAACTTCTCTAACCTTTCACTTTTCAGTTTCTCTTCATTTATTCATGTCTTGATCAATTGTCATAAATTGGTGAATCAAGATTAACTTCCGCGACTCCCGTCGTCCGGGCCCACACGCCAGCTCCGCGACTCCCGTCGTCCAGGCCCCCGCGCCGTCTTCGCGACCTTCGCCGCCTGTACCCGTGCGCTGTCTCTGCGACCCACATCGCCGGCGCCCGTGGTGTGGTCAGTCTTCTAAGACAGGCAGAGAGATGCTGCAAGGGCAGGCCAGGGCAGTGCGGATTTAGGGACCGACAGTCCAACGGAGAATTGGTACTTTGGGACTCCCTGGTGATGTGTCACTCCCAGGGGATGACACGTGTCCGGTGATGGTGCAGGCATACTTTTGCCCATAAATAGGGGACTTTGGAACTCATTTAGAGGATGGCTCTCTCATTTGACATTTTCACACTCTCTCTCTCTAAAAACCCATTCTCTCTGAAATGATAGTGAGAGAAACACACTTGGACTTCCGACATCGGATCCCTGACGCTGCATCCCCGACTTGGACCCTAGCTCATTTTGTCGACTCTCGGTCCTATTCGTCGCCGCCCTGTCTGCGCAGTGCTGCTAGCCCTCACGGTCTATCTGGGGAGCCTTGCTCTCAGCCCTTACTTCGCCCTCATTGTCTCTCACTTTGCATACTTGGAAGCTGACTCGAATTGCAGTCGTTGTGGCACCTCCACATAGATACGAACCCGCTTTCCTTGGCATTATATATATATATATATATATATATATATATATATATTTGTGGTTGTGAAGGGAAAAAAGGTTAGGGATGTGGGTAGCCATGGTTGTCGTGGTTTGTGCTCTGGCGCAGCCATTGTTGTACCGAGATGAGCATTTAAATGGAACAGCCATAGTACGTGTGCAAGACGATGTGCAAGTTTTTTTGTGTGGTGTAATGATAGTATGGTGCTTGTGTGTGAGCAAGTGTGAGTTGTTTGTGAGTAAGGGTCAAAAAAAAGGGGGAGGGGCCGTGACTGTAAGGAGCATGTATCTCTCAATAGTTGTGACCCAGTTTAAAATGAATCATGGCAGCAAAGTTGTGAACATCAGGATTTGAGGGAGACTTGGGATTAGAGGAATCTGCATATTAGGATGCCATGGAAATGGAAATGAGAATGAAAACAGGAAAGAGAATAAAGAGACGGTGAGAAGCATAGGCTAAGATCAGTGGCGAAGTGAAGAGAAACTAGTACCATGTAACGAAATTTGAATGGCTGCTGGCAGTGTGATTGTAGGTGTACATGTGTGTATTTGTTAGGAAGATGGTGTATATGAGTATATGTACTGTATGAAATATGTGTACATATGTAATAGTGTGTAAGGAAAATGGGAGGGACAGCTGTGGTGTGTGAACTGAGTGTGTTCTGGGTTTGGACAGAAGCTGAGAGAAAGGAAGAATATGGTAAACTGCTAATGGGTTTATGTAGTGAAGTGGTACACTGTGCTTGCACAGTTGTACCACGTGGCTGTTGGGTATCGTACGATTGCCAAAAAATGCTAAAACTTTACATGAAAGTTGTTAGGAAAATATTAGAATAACTGTTAAACTTTACATGCTAAAACTTTATTATGAATTTTGAGATATCTTAATGTGCTATAGAGTGTACGGAATTATTGGTTAAGTTTGGCCGTTCGAAGATTCCGATTCGTTTTGGTTTATGTTAAGAGTGTCAGTGTGAGAAAAGATTAAGACTTAGCTTTAGATTAATAGTTTATGAGGTCAGATTGTATTCTAATAATTAAGCTGCCAATTTAGGTTAATTCGAGGTTTCTGCATGAGGTTGAATAGCAGCGAGGGTATTTCTTAGATTGAGGTAAGGGATTTTTATCCAAACCTAACTCCTCATAATTGATTGTAATGTTATTTTGATTAGCTATCGTTATTTCTTTGGACTCTGTTACATTGATACCAGAATGTTTTATTGCCTTTAAGCCCTTGCTTTAAGGCTTAAGCATTTACTAAAACTTCTTATCGATGCGCATTATTCATTACTCACTGAGCATCGATTTCTTCATTGAATTAGCGATTATTATACTCTGTATATTGACACGAGTTAGTGTGTTGAGACGTTATAAGGATGATGTATATTGGGGGTGATATAAAGATGGTCTGTTATTGCGGAAAACGCTAGTACCTTAATGGTGTAGCTAGTGTACATAAGCATATGAAGTTATCAGTGTTATTGAGCATCGCCTTTGTGACTTTTCTAACTATTACCCTGCATTGCCTGTGTGGCTTTACTAAGTGTTACCCTGCATTGCCTGTGTGGCTTTGCAAATTCACTCATGTTCAATATCATCTGCGTCGTTTACACTATATTTGAAATTATTTATATTGATATCTTATTTAAGGAATTGTGTTGAATCTCTTCCCATATTGTCATTGAAATAAAATCTATAAATCGTTTGTATTCGTTTATTAAAATTTGAGCGAGTTTACTGAGCTCTCAAAAGCTCACCCCTTTTTTTGTTCCCTTCTGTAGGTAATAACCATCAGTATATTTCTTGGATTGGTTAGAGCCTAGTTATAAAGTTGGCTTAGATTTTTATTGTTTTGTCGATTTAAGCCCCTGCAAGGGAATCAGTGTGTAAACTTACTTAATTGAGCACGTTAATTTAGTATTTGCATTTAAGAACAATTAGTTTAGAGTTCAAGTTATTGTAGAAGTTCTGATATACATTGGGGCTTTCTTATTAAATTGAGGTATTGAATGATTAAGAATCGATCGTTTGTTTGGCAAACGTTCCAAAAATTCTGGGATGTTATAATTACAGATGATATTGGACATGAGCAATTGCAAAGCCACAGAGGTAGTGCAGAGTAACAATTAGCAAAGCCACACATGACATGCTTAGATACAGATATAGACTACATATGCATTTCTACAAGTCCATCAAGATACTAGCCCACACCAAAACACACCAACTTCGGCAAATTCACACCAATACATAATCTCACGTCAATACACAGAATATGTTAATTCAAGTAATAAATAATGAGCATCAATAAGAATTTTTAATGAATGCTTAAGGCTCGAAACAAGGTTTTAAAGGCAAAAATACATACCCATCTCAAAACATAACAAAGTCCAAATAATTTCGATAAAGATTCAAAATAAGAATACATGAGTACAAATTTGAGGAATTAGGTTTTGGGTAGAAATTTCTTATCTCGATCGAAGATATGCGCTGCTATTCAACCTCAATAAAAAATCCTTTAGATCAACCTAAGTTGGGCAAATTATTTATCAGAACACATCTATGCTACAATAATATAAACCTACTATCAACTACTTAAACAATGCTCACTTCTAATCATAGAATAACGTAACCTAGAACGGGTCCCAAACACAGCCAACCTAGCTAGCCAGACAATCGACACTCTTAAAGGCCTAAAAATTACCCAAAATTAATAATAAATTCACATAAAACATTTTTATGGCTTAAAATAACATATAAAATAAGAATATAAAATTTAGAATATTTTTGAATTAAAAATAATGTCTTTAAATGTAATAGAAGCCCATAAATTGCTATAATTGTTTTAATTTAAATAAATTCCCATAATTTTTTTAACATCTTTTAAATATATAAAATTATAGAAACTGAAATCAAAATTTAAAAGGTAATAAAAATATTTTTTAAATTATTCATTTTGCTAAATCCAATGCGACACTATAATGATACCATATTAACTCTAAAAATTATCAAATTTAAGCTGAGACTTTTTCATACAACAAAAACATTACAATAAAGTTTCAGAATTTATCATGAATTTTAAAGACTCCAAACGAATTTTATAAATTTGAATTTACAGAAAATATTAAAAATATTTTCAGAAAATTATAAAATTTTGCCAGAAATTCTAGTATAGCCTTAGGTACCCTACTGTAAAATTTTACACGCTAACAATCAATGTGCACTATCCAACGCACTTGCCGAACATAATGCGAACTCGTGGTACACATGTGCAAGCACATGATACAACCCAATCTGCTTATACCCACAAAACCCACTTCGTCTTCTTCTTCTTCTCTGTACCCACAGCCACCCAAGACATACCCACAAGTTACCGTCATGATATCGACACGTACCCACACCACTACAAGAAAATACGTTTTTACCGACGAATTTTTACCGACGGAAGCTATTTCGTCGGTAAATGGACTTTTAACCGACAGAACAGTCTGTCGGTAAAAGTCCGTCGTTAAATATTATTACCGACGAAATGAACCGTCGACAAAAGTTTTTGCCGACAACTTTTTTGCGACGGTCTTTTAGTTACAGAAATGCCGTCGCTAAAACTTTTTTTACAAAATGAGTATTTTTGAGGGTTTTATAAAATTGTTTAAGCGACGGAATTGTACCGTCGCTAAGAATTCCGTTGGTAAAGTTCGTCGTTCATCGACGGGTAATTCCGTCGCTAAAAGTCCTCGATACAAACACCGAGATCTGCTTCTTTCTCTCTCCCCGTTTCTCTCTAAAAATCACCCACGGTTGTTCTCAGCTCCAGCGATCCCCCTCCACGGTGACCCCGCCACTACCGCCGCGTGAAGAGCTCTCCACCACCGCCGCGCCACCAACGTCGTCGCCCCCACTGCCGCCGTCTATTAGCTGTCTTCTTTATCATAAGGTAAGTGCACTAAACCTAATTATTTTTGTTCTTCATTCAAGTCAGCTTCCTTTCTTTTTTCTTTTTCCTTTCTTAATTTCGTAAGGCTGTACCATGTCTAGTAGCTTGGTTGTATCATGTATAAGCTTGTGAATTTTTTCTTTCACCTTGTGAATTAATTAAGCTCTTTGCTGCTTGCCTTGCCTTGTTAAGGTAAAGCCTGCGAAAATCTAAAAATTAATTGCTGAATATTTAAGCGCTTAATTTGCATAATTGATTTTCCAAATTTATCCGTTTAGTATAATTTACATGGTGTTGAAATTACGTACCTTTTAAGTGTGAATACCTTGGTGGTTATATTGATGGTGTTAGGGATAGTGGTGGAGGTAGCATCGACAAGGTACTGCAATGCTGGTGATGACGGCATGCCACAGCGTAGTGGTCATGGTGGTAGTTACCTAATGATGGCCATGTTAATTCATCATGGGCATGTTAACTTGTATATATATGACCATGGCTAGGAGTACTATACTAAAGCGTTGTCCAATAATTCATCATGGCCATGTTAATTGGACATTGTAACTAATGATGTAGTAAACCTTTGGTTTGTCTTAAAGCAATCGTTGAACATGGTACGTTTTAAGCACAATGAAGAGCACTTCCAAGTTCCAAGACTATCATCCTTAATATTAATGCTATTGTAGACTCCTAATAATTAATCATATTCAATTAGCAAAGAATAAAGGTTTACTTACCCGAATTAATCATATTTTATGACCTAGAAGAATCTAAGCTCTCTTTGTTCTATTGATCTTTAGTCATGAAGGAATGGTAAGAGGAAGAATGATGGAAATTACCTTTGGTGAGTTAGGGTGGGGATGCTATTGAGCCAATTAATTAGGGAAGAAGAAAAATAAAATAAAATGGAACAAAATGTAAGAGAAGAAAACCTCCAACCCAATCTTTCTCAGATGGTTCAGGGTGCTCAAGCTCCATATTACCCCACTCCATGTGTTGGTAATGTCTACATCTCAGTTTATATTCCTTATCTTTCTTTCTGAGAACTATATATGTTTTCACCTCTGAACCAGTCCCCCAACCCGTCAAATCAAAAAGAAACAACAACTAATTTTTAATTAAGGGCATCTGAGACTTGAGAGGGTACAAATTATAATGCACAAAGCATGTTGTGTGATTAGGGGGATCTGTGATGGAGCGACTACTAGTTTGAGAACAATCAGTGTCGTTTCTATGTTTGTGCATGTGGCAGTAGATGTGTTAGGGGTTGTGTGTGTGTAGCTTGTTGTATGTTAGTGGGAAGGGGCTGCAGGGTTTAAAGAGAAAAATGGCTATGAGGATATGTGGGTTTGGAGGGAGAGAGGCTGTCATAGGCAGCCTATATGTTGGTGTTCTATGTGTGTGCATGTGTTTGGATGCCTTGTGCAGACATGTGTGTGCTTGTTGAGCGTTTTGAGTGGTGTGTGAGTTGTATTTTGAGATTCAACACTTAACAATATCATGACATGAATTATAGTATACCTTCCACCTTGCCTCTCTGAACAACAACCAAGAATTTATGTCGAGTAAAGTATCAAGCTGGCCTAGCTCAATTAAGGCACCTTTAATAGCTCGAGCTAAATTCTTGTCCTCGTGAGCGTTATAGAAACAACCCCGAGCATGGGCATCCATGACTAGTTCCTTCCAAATGGAGCCACTGTGCATCAGAGTTGGTCCACTGCCCAATACCCAAAGGCAATACCTACAAAAACAAGAACAAGGGTTCCCGTTTCGTAAAGCGACTCACATTAATTTTTTTTTTATGAGTGCAGTAGGTTCTTCCATTTGGAACTAAGAGATACCTTCCTCGGGTTAGAGCCACATTAGCTCTTTGACGAAGGGAAAGGAAACCCACCGACCCACTGTTATTACATCGCACTGTAGAGATGATTATGGCATCCTCTTCGCCGCCTTAGCTCTTTGACGAAGACAAACTCCTAATTGAATGTCTTAATCCAACCGAACCCTAAATTGAACTAATTGAACCCTAAATTAAATGCTCAAAATCAACCGAACCCTATATTGAATCAATAGAACCTCCTAATTGAACCATAAATTGAATACCCTAATTGAATCGAACCCTAAATTAAACTAGTTGAACCCCTAATTAAACCCTAAATTGAATGCCCTGATCCAACCGAACCCTAAATTGAAATAATTGAACCCTAAATTGAATGCCCCAAATCAACCGAACCCTAAATTGCTGTAATTGAACCCTAATTAAACCATAAATTGAATGCCATAATCGAACCGAACCCTAAATTAAACTAATTGAACCCCTAATTGAACTCCTAATTGAACCATAAATTGAATGCCCTAATACAATCGAACCCTAAATTGAAATAATTCAAGCGCATCGGATATGTGCATTTTGAACAATTTTTTTCCATTTGAACATGATAATTTGTTTGATAATTTTAGGTTGTTAATTGTGCATTTGAGAATTGTGATTATTGATCGATGATTTTAGGTTATTAGTTGTGCATTGGAAGGAATTGCGAGTATTAAGTGATGATTTTAGGGTGGTAATTGATGATTTTAGATTGTTAATTGTGCATTGAGCATTTGAGATATTGAGATTATTGATGGATGATGGGACCCAATTGGATTGAATGTGTGATTTTTGTTAATTTTTATTGCATTGAGCATTTGGGAAATTGAGCATTGAGAATTGAGATTGTTGACGGAGGATGGGACCCAATTGGATTGAGTTACATGTTAGTTAGCGCAGACATGGACACCACGTCTGATCGACGGTGTCCGACATTTAAACAACAAATTAACGTATGCCGATGTGTCTAGAGCCACTCGTTGTCTTGTAATGAGTAATCCTCAACAAGCTTTTCTTACCTCTCCTCAAATACTTCAATGGTTAACGAAATGTTAACGCACTTGTCAAAATCCTGTTTAAAGTCTGGATACTTTGCATACACATGACGCACACGTTCAGAGTATTTGTTGCTTATGTACCAAGTGCACAAGTTGTGTCGAGTGTCTGGGAAGACTGTAGCAATAGCCTTCTTCATGGCCAAATCTTGATCAGTGATGATAACTTTAGGTGCTTTGAAGTTCATTGCTTCCAGCCACACCCTAAACAACCATACAAAATAACCCTCGCTCTCATCCATTAACAAGGCGAGCCCGAACATGATGGAGTGATAATAATGATTGACGCCCGTGAAAGGAGCGAACGACATCGAGTACATTTGGTACGGTATGTGGTGTTGAAAGTCACGACATCCCCAAAATGCTATAAGCTAACCTCGAACGACCGTCAACCCAAAAAATTATGCTAACTCGATGTTCGTCGTCAAGTTTATAATCGAAGGTAAACTGCGGGTCCTCCATCTGCATCCGCTTCAATAGGCTCATTGTGGATTAATCATCATTGAGGTCATACGCGGCTCGTCTTTGGGTTCGGACCACGTTACGAATGTCTGTCATGTTACAATTTAGATTTTGAATTCCCCCAGCCTGTTCAGCAAGAACATTAATCAATACACAAAGAAATATATATAATCAATCATAAAAAATGTTTATTATAAAAAAGACTCATTATGTACAAGCCGGGAACCGGATACAGCCGGTTAGGGGAGCGGAGAAGAGTACAAGCTGGGCGCGGGGCGGGGGGGGGGGGAAGCTAGGAACGGGCACGGGAAGGGGCTTATCAGGGGTTTCCGAGTCCCAGATATGGATCCTGCTGATCCGGGGCCGGCTGGGCATATCCAGCAGCGCCCTGCTCCCTGATCATCCTCACCACCACTGTAGCAATGCGCTGGATCTCCTCGTCGTCCAACTGACGCTGAGGAGCCGGTGTCTTTGATGGGACAGTAGGGGGTGAGGACGCTCGTATCAGAGCATGAGCAGTGGTGCTAGGCAGGTCACGTATGCGGCCTTTCGGCCGATTCACGACCTCCGGCGTGTCCAGCCATCAGTTCAACCCCTCAGTACTCGCAACCGTACTAGTGGACGCTGATGACTGTCTGAACTGCTGCTCGGACCCCCTTAGCTGTTCATACGAGGCCTGCAAAAATAGTGGTTTAACGATATGTTAGGGCATTAATTAACGAAACGGACATTGAGGATAGAAAGACAAAACATTAACAACTTAAACAAATTGACTCACATCGATCCGCCGGGCAATATCTGAAATATAGTCGCCCGCCCGGTGCGCCTCGTCCTTGTCCTTCTTCCGCATGTGCGTCTGACTATAGGTCAGAGCTATGACCTCATCCTCCTCCAGATCTGGGTGCTCGACCGCGTTCATGTGTCGGACGATGTCGTGTGGCACCGACCCCCCCGTGTGCGTCAGATCTCTGTTTTGTCTGTTCTCGGCCCCGCTCTTACTCTTGGCATCCCAGCCTGGATCCGCAGCCCACCGATCTATCATCTCCCCCCATACACGGTGAGATATCCAATGCTAAAAATGTCGCATTAACCTAACTAACCTAAATTTAATGCACAGTCAACAATCTCAATTCCGACACCTCATATAGGGTGTCGATATGGTGTCTGATACGTGTCTGACACCTCCGGACACGTGTCTGACACATACCGACACGTGTCCGACGCCTCCGGACACGTGTCCGACGCCCACCGACACGCACCTCCAGACACATCGGCATACGTTAATTTGAATGTCAGACACCGTCGATCAGACGTGGTGTCCGTGTCTGCGCTAACTAACAGGTATCTCAATCCAATTGGGTCACATCCTTCGTCAATAACCTAAATTCCGACACATCATATAGGGTGTCGATATGGTGTCCGATACGTGTCTGACACCTCCGGACACGTGTCCGACGCCTCCGGACACGTGTCCGACGCCTCCGGACACGTGTCCGACGCCCACCGACACGCACCTCCAGACACATCGGCATACGTTAATTTGTTTTTTAAATGTCGGACACCGTCGATCACACGTGGTGTCCATATCTGCGCTAACTAACATGTATCTCAATCCAATTGGGTCCCATCCTCCGTCAATAATCTCAATTCTCAATGCTCAAATGCTCAAATGCTCAATGCAATAAAAATTAACAAAAATCACACATTCAATCCAATTGGGTCCCATCCTCCGTCAATAATCTCAATATCTCAAATGCTCAATGCACAATGAACAATCTAAAATCATCAATTAACAACCTAAAATCATCAGTTAATAATCGCAATTACTTCAAATGAACAACTAATAACCTATAATCATCGATCAATAATCACAATTCTCAAATGCACAATTAACAACCTAAAATTATCAAACAAATTATCATGTTCAAATGGAAAAAAATTGTTCAAAATGCACATATTCGATGCGCTTGAATTATTTCAATTTAGGGTTCGATTGTATTAGGGCATTCAATTTATGGTTCAATTAGGAGTTTAATTAGGGGTTCAATTAGTTTAATTTAGGGTTCGGTTCGATTAGGGCATTCAATTTAGGGATTAATTAGGGTTCAATTACTTCAATTTAGGGTTTGGTTGATTTGGGGCATTCAATTTAGGGTTCAATTAGTTCAATTTAGGGTTCGGTTGGATTAGGGCAATCAATTTAGGGTTTAATTAGGGGTTCAACTAGTTTAATTTAGGGTTCGATTCAATTAGGGTATTCAATTTATGGTTCAATTAGGAGGTTCTATTGATTCAATATAGGGTTCGGTTGATTTTGAGCATTTAATTTAGGGTTCAATTAGTTCAATTTAGGGTTCGGTTGGATTAAGACATTCAATTAGGAGTTTGTCTTCGTCAAAGAGCTAAGGCGGCGAAGAGGATGCCATAATCATCTCTACAGTGCGATGTAATAACAGTGGGTCGGTGGGTTTTCTTTCCCTTCGTCAAAGAGCTAATGTGGCTCTAACCCGAGGAAGGTATCTCTTAGTTCCAAATGGAAAAACCTACTGCACTCATAAAAAAAAATTAAAGTGGGTTGCTTTATCAAACAGGAACCCTTGTTCTTGTTTTTGTAGGTATTGCCTTTGGGTATTGGGCAGTGTACCAACTCTGATGCACAGTGGCTCCATTTGGAAGGATCTAGTCATGGATGCCCATGCTCGGGGTTGTTTTTATAACGCTCATGAGGACAAGAATTTAGCTCGAGCTATTAAAGGTGCCTTAATTGAGCTAGGCCAACTTGATACTTTACTCGACATAAATTCTTGGTTGTTGTTCAGGGAGGCAAGGTGGAAGGTATGCTACATTTGGCTACTATAATTCATGTCATGATATTGTTAAGTGTTCAATCTCAAAACACAACTCACACACCACTCAAAACGCTCAACAAGCACACACATGTCTGCACAAGGCATCCAAACACATGCACACACATAGAACACCAACATATAGGCTGCCTATGACAGCCTCTCTCCCTCCAAACCCACATATCCTCATAGCCATTTTTCTCTTTAAACCCTGCAGCCCCTTCCCACTAACACACACACACACACACAACCCCTAACACAGATAATGCAACATGCACACACATAGAAACGACACTGATTGTTCTCAAACTAGTAGTCGTTCCATCACAGATGCCCTTAATCACACAACATGCTTTGTGCATTATAATTTGTACCCTCTCAAGTCTCAGATGCCCTTAATTAAAAATTAGTTCTTGTTTCTTTTTGATTTGACGGGTTGGGGGACTGGTTCAGAGGTGAAAACATATATAGTTCTCAGAAAGAAAGATAAGGAATATTAACTGAGATGTAGACATTACCAACACATGGAGTGGGGTAATATGGAGCTTGAGCACCCTGAACCATCTGAGAAAGATTGGGTTGGAGGTTTTCTTCTCTTACATTTTGTTCCATTTTATTTTATTTTTCTTCTTCCCTAATTAATTGGCTCAATAGCATCCCCACCCTAACTCACCAAAGGTAATTTCCATCATTCTTCCTATGACCATTCCTTCATGACTAAAGATCAATAGAACCAAGAGAGCTTAGCTTCTTCTAGGTCATAAAATATGATTAATTCGGGTAAGTAAACCTTTATTCTTTGCTAATTGAATATGATTAATTATTAGGAGTCTACAATAGCATTAATATTAAGGATGATAGTCTTGGAACTTGGAAGTGCTCTTCATTGTGCTTAAAACGTACCATGTTCAACGATTGCTTTAAGACAAACAAAAGGTTTACTACATCATTAGTTACAATGTCCAATTAACATGGCCATGATGAATTATTGGATAACGCTTCAGTATAGTACTCCTAGCCATGGTCATATATATACAAGTTAACATGCCCATGATTAATTAACATGGCCATCATTAGGTAACTACCACCATGACCACTACGCTGTGGCATGCCGTCATCACCAGCATTGCAGTACCTTGTCGATGCTACCTCCACCACTATCCCTAACACCATCAATATAACCACCAAGCTATTCACACTTAAAAGGTACGTAATTTCAACACCATGTAAATTATACTAAACGGATAAATTTGGAAAATCAATTATGCAAATTAAGCGCTTAAATATTCAGCAATTAATTTTTAGATTTTCTCAGCCTTTACCTTAACAAGGCAAGGCAAGCAGCAAAGAGCTTAATTAATTCACAAGGTGAAAGAAAAAATTCACAAGCTTATACATGATACAACCAAGCGACTAGACGAGGCACAGCCTTACGATATTCAAAAAGGAAATAGAAAAAAGAAAGGAAACTAACTTGAATGAAGAACAAAAATAATTAGGTTTAGTGCACTTACCTTATGATAAAGAAGACAGCTAATAGACGGCGGCAGTGGGGGCGACGGCGTTGGTGGCGCGGCGGTGGTGGAGAGCTCTTCACGCGGCGGTAGTGGCGGGCTCACCGTGGAGGGGGATCGCTGGAGGTGAGAACAGCCGTGGGTGATTTTTAGAGAGAAACGGGGAGAGAGAAAGAAGCAGATCTCGGTGTTTGTATCGAGGACTTTTAGCGACGGAATTACCCGTCGATGAACGACGAACTTTACCGACGGAATTTTTAGCGACGGTACAATTCCGTCGCTTAAACAATTTTATAAAACCCTCAAAAATACTCATTTTGTAAAAAAAGTTTTAGCGACGGCATTTCTGTAACTAAAAGACCATCACAAAAAAGTTGTTGGCAAAACCTTTTTTCGACGGTTCATTTCATCGGTAATAATATTTAACGACGGACTTTTACCGACGGACTGTTCTGTCGGTAAAAAGTCCATTTACCGACGAAATAGCTTCCAACGGTAAAAATCCGTCGCTAAAAACGTATTTTCTTGTAGTGGTGTGGGTACGTGTCGATATCATGACGGTAACTTGTGGGTATGTCTTGGGTGGCTGTGGGTACAGAGAAGAAGAAGAAGACGAAGTGGGTTTTGTGGGTATAAGCAGATTGGGTTGTATCATATGCTTGCACATGTGTACCACGAGTGCGCATTATGTTCGGCAAGTGCGTTGGATAGTGCACAGTGATTGTTAGCATGTAAAATTTTACAGTAGGGTACCTTTGGCAATATTAGAATTTCTGGCAAAATTTTATAATTTTCTGAAAATATTTTTAATATTTTCTGTAAATTCAAATTTATAAAATTCGTTTGGAGTCTTTAAAATTCATGATAAATTCTGAAACTTTATTGTAATGTTTTTGTTGTATGAAAAAGTCTCAGCTTAAATTTGATAATTTTTAGAGTTAATATGGTATCATTATAGTGTCGCATTGGATTTAGCAAAATGAATAATTTAAAAAATATTTTTATTACCTTTTAAATTTTGATTTCAGTTTCTATAATTTTATATATTTAAAAGATGTTAAAAAAATTATGGGAATTTATTTAAATTAAAACAATTATAGCAATTTATGGGCTTCTATTACATTTAAAGACATTATTTTTAATTCAAAAATATTCTAAATTTTATATTCTTATTTTATATGTTATTTTAAGCCATAAAAATGTTTTATGTGAATTTATTATTAATTTTGGGTAATTTTTAGGCCTTTAAGAGTGTCGATTGTCTGGCTAGCTAGGTTGGCTGTGTTTGGGACCCGTTCTAGGTTACGTTATTCTATGATTAGAAGTGAGCATTGTTTAAGTAGTTGATAGTAGGTTTATATTATTGTAGCATAGATGTGTTCTGATAAATAATTTGCCCAACTTAGGTTGATCTAAAGGATTTTTTATTGAGGTTGAATAGCAGCGCATATCTTCGATCGAGATAAGAAATTTCTACCCAAAACCTAATTCCTCAAATTTGTACTCATGTATTCTTATTTTGAATCTTTATCGAAATTATTTGGACTTTGTTATGTTTTGAGATGGGTATGTATTTTTGCCTTTAAAACCTTGTTTCGAGCCTTAAGCATTCATTAAAAATTCTTATTGATGCTCATTATTTATTACTTGAATTAACATATTCTGTGTATTGACGTGAGATTATGTATTGGTGTGAATTTGCCGAAGTTGGTGTGTTTTGGTGTGGGCTAGTATCTTGATGGACTTGTAGAAATGCATATGTAGTCTATATCTGTATCTAAGCATGTCATGTGTGGCTTTGCTAATTGTTACTCTGCACTACCTCTGTGGCTTTGCAATTGCTCATGTCCAATATCATCTGTAATTATAACATCCCAGAATTTTTGGAACGTTTGCCAAACAAACGATCGATTCTTAATCATTCAATACCTCAATTTAATAAGAAAGCCCAATGTATATCAGAGCTTTTACAATAACTCAAACTCTCAATTAATTGTTCCTAATGAAAATACTAAATTAACGTGCTCGATTAAGTAAGATTACATACTAATTTCCCTCGCAGGGCCTTAAATCGACAAAACAATAAAAATCTAAGCCAACTTTATAACTAGGTTCTAACCAATCTAAGAATTTACTGATGGTTAATACCTGGAGAAGGGAACATAAGAAAGGGATGAGCTTTTGGGGGCTCAGTAAACTCGCTCAAATTTTAATAAACGAATACAAATGATCTATAGATTTTATTATAATGACAATATGGGAAGAGATTTAACTCAATCCCTCAAATAAGATATCAACAACGACAATTTCAAATACACTGTAAATGATGCAAATAATATTGAACATGAGTAAATTTATAAAGCCACACAGGCAAGTGCAGGGTAACACTTAGCAAAGCCACACATGCAATGCAGGGTAATACTTATCAAAGCTACAAAGACGATGCTCAATAACATTGATAACTACGTATGCATATGTTGACTAGCTAGACCATTAAGGTACTAGCGTTTCCCACAATAACAGACCATCCTTATATCACCCCCAATACACACCATCCTTATAACGCCTCAATACATTAACTCGTGTCAATCTACAGATTAAAATAATCGCTAATTAAATAATAAATTGATGCTCAGTGAGTAATGAATAATGAGTATCGATAAGAATTTTTTTAAATGCTTAAGACTCAAAGCAAGGGTTTACATGCAATAAAACATTCTTGTATCAATATAACAGATTCCAAATAAGGAACAATAGCAAATAATAGCACACGAATCAATTGTGAGGAGTTAGGTTCGGATAAAAATCCATTACCTCAATCCAAGCTATGCGCTCACTGCTATTCAACCTCGTTTAAAAACCTCGAATTAACCTAATTGAACAAATTAATTATTAGAATACAATCTGACCTCATAAACTATTAATCTAAAGCTAAGTCTTAATCTTTTCTCACTCTGACACTCTTAACATAAACCAAAACGAATCGGAATCTTCGAACGGCCAAACTTAACCAATAATTCCGTACACTCTATAGCACATTAAGATATCTCAAAATTCATAATAAATCCTTATAAAACTTTTATGGCTTAAAACAGCATAATAAGCAACAAAAAGAATTTTCAAATTAAAAATAATTTTAACAGTAATTCTAATATTTTCCTAACAACTTTCATGTAAAGTTTTAGCATTTTTTGGCAATCGTACGATACCCAACAGCCACATGGCACAACTATGCAAGCACAATGTACTACTCCCACTGCATAGACCCATTAGCAGTTTATCCATATTCTTCCTTTCTCTCAGCTTCTGTCCAAACCAGAACACACTCAGTTCACACACCACAGCTGTCCCTCCCATTTTCCTTACACACTATTACATATGTACACATATTTCATACAGTACATATACTCATATACACCATCTTCCTAACAAATACACACATGTACACCTACAATCACACTGCCAGCAGCCATTCAAATTTCGTTACATGGTACTAGTTTCTCTTCCCTTCGCCAATGATCTTGGCCTATGCTTCTCCCCTCTCTTTATTCTCTTTCCTGTTTTCATTCTCATTTCCATTTCCATGGCATCCTAATATGCAGATTCCTCTAATCCCAAGTCTCCCTCAAATCCTGATGTTCACAACTTTGCTGCCATGATTCATTTTAAACTGGGTCACAACTATTGAGAGATACATGCTCCTTACAGTCACGGCCCCTCCCCCTTTTTTTTGACCCTTACTCACAAACAACTCACACTTGCTCACACACAAGCACCATACTATCATTACACCACACAAAAAAACTTGCACATCGTCTTGCACACGTACTATGGCTGTTCCATTTAAATGCTCATCTCGGTACAACAATGGCTGCGCCAGAGCACAAACCACGACAACCATGGCTACCCACATCCCTAACCTTTTTTCCCTTCACAACCACATATATATATATATATATATATATATATATATATATATATGATGCCAAGGAAAGCGGGTTCGTATATATGTGGAGGTGCCACAACGACTGCAATCCGAGTCAGCTTCCAAGTATGCAAAGTGAGAGACAATGAGGGCGAAGTAAGGGCTGAGAGCAAGGCTCCCCAGATAGACCGTGAGGGCTAGCAGCACTGCGCAGACAGGGCGGCGACGAATAGGACCGAGAGTCGACAAAATGAGCTAGGGTCCAAGTCGGGGATGCAGCGTCAGGGATCCGATGTCGGAAGTCCAAGTGTGTTTCTCTCACTATCATTTCAGAGAGAATGGGTTTTTAGAGAGAGAAAGTGAAAATGTCAAATGAGAGAGCCTCCTTTTCACCATTTCTTTCAAGTCGGTTCCCAAATTCGCACTGCCCTGGCCTGCCCTTGCAGCATCTCTCTGCCTGTCTTAGAAGACTGACCACACCACGGGCGCCGGCGATGTGGGTCGCGGAGACAGCGCACGGGTGCAAGCGACGAAGGTCGCGAAGACGGCGCGGGGGCCCGGACGACGGGAGTCGCGGAGCTGGCGTGTGGGCCCGGACGACGGGAGTCGCGGAAGTTAATCTTGATTCACCAAGTTATGACAATTGATCAAGACATGAATAAATGAAGAGAAACTGAAAAGTGAAAGGTTAGAGAAGTTACTCATAACCTATGAGGGATTAATTAGGAAGATGAAAAGTGAAAGGTTTGGGAAGTTATCTTTAGGAGTTAAAAGAGTCTTTAAATGTCTTAGTATAAATAGGTGTATCACCTAGCTATTTTATAATGTGTGGAAAAGTGAAGTGTGAAAGAGTATTGTAGTAAAAGAAAGAGTGAGTGAGTTTTATGAAATAGATGTGTTGATTAAGTAAAGAGAAAAATTATTCAAGAGTGTTTCTCCTCTCCACATCCTCCTCCTCTACCATAATACTCTAAAGTATTTCCGCTGCAAAGATACATTTCACTTATATTGTGCCCACCACGCAACAAAGTGGCATCAGAGCTGAGGTTCTAATGGCGGCAACAAGTGGAGCATTTCCCTTTCCAAAGCTCGTGAAAGACAACTATGAAAGGTGGAGCATCCAAATGAAAACCTTTCTTGGTGGCCAAGATGTTTGGGAGGCCGTAGAAGAAGAATATGTGGAACCGGAAAACTTGGCCGGTGCTAGCCAAGCCGTGAAAAAGGCTACCAAAGAAGCCCGAGTGAGAGATCAAAAGGCTCTTTCACTCATCCAACTTGGCATCAATGACAATATTTTTGAGAAGATTGAGCAGGCCACCACCGCGAAGAGAGCATGGGATACGTTGGAAAATGTTTTTAAAGGCATCGATAAGGTGAAAAAGATGCGACTCCAAAGCCTTCATGGTGAATTTGAGTCTTTACAAATGAAAGACTCTGAGACGATTTGACTACATCTCTAGAGTTCTATCAGTTGTGAACCAACTTGAAAGAAATGGTGAAGAAATGGTAGATAGTCGGGTGGTTGAGAAGATCCTTCGATCTCTCGATCCAAAATTCGACCATGTAGTTGTTGCTATCGAGGAGTCCAATGACACCGAGACTATGACGGTCGATGAGCTCTCGGGCAAATTGCAAGTCCATGAGGACAAAATCAAAAGGAGGAACAAAGAGCCTATCGAGCAAGCTCTTCAGGCCAAGATGAATATCAATGAGAGGAAAGACGACACCAATAAGAATCAAGGTGGTCGAGGTAGAGGTCGTGGACGAGGCCGCGGACGAGGTCATGGCAGAGGCCGTGGTGTACAAATGCAGTACAACAATAATGAATCGGGTTCAGAATTTCGTCCATCGAGAGGACGAGGACGAGGTCGAGGAAGAGGTGGCTATTATCAACGCCAAAACAAGAAAGACGTTGAGTGTTTTACATGCCATCGATACGGACACTACTCTTGGGAGTGTCAAGATGATCCAAAAGAAGAAAATATGAAGGCCCATTATGCAGAAGAGAATAAGGTGGGCGATGACACGGTCCTGTTGGCACACGATGGATCAAAAGGGGAAAATAAGAATTCTTGGTATCTCGATACCGGCACCAGCAATCACATGTGTGGCTATGAACACATGTTTGTCGAGATGGATGAATCGATGACGGGAAATATTACGTTTGGAGACATGTCCAAAATCCCAGTCAAAGGCAAAGGTAAAATTCTGATCAAATTGAAGAATGGAGGCCATCAGTTCATCTCAAATGTTTATTATGTTCCGGAGATGAAGGCAAATATTTTGAGCATGGGTCAATTATTGGAGAAAGGCTACGACATCCATATGAAAGACAAATGTCTTTATTTGAGAGATGATAGAGGGAGCTTAATCGCTCGTGTTCCGATGTCGAGCAATAGGATGTTCTTGATGAATATCCATCATGATGCGCCTAAATGTTTGAAGGCCTGTTTTGATAACCAATCTTGGTTATGGCATTTGAGGCTTGGATATCTCAATTTTGGAGGTCTGAAATTGCTATCGACGAAGAATATGGTAAGGGATTACCATCGATAGATCAGCCAGACCAACTCTGTGAGGCTTGCCTTGTCGGCAAGCAACATCGACACAGTTTCCCAAAGGAGTCGATATCGAGAGCAAAAGTGCCGTTGGAACTGATACACACTTATGTGTGTGGTCCAATCGATCCAGCATCTCTTGGTAAGAACATATACTTTCTACTGTTCATTGATGACTATAGTAGGAAAACATGGGTTTATTTCCTCAAGCAAAAGTCAGAGGTGTTCTCAACCTTCAAAAGGTTTAAAGCTCTTGTCGAGAAGCAGAGTGGATATCAGATCAAGGCGATGAGATCTGATCGAGGTGGAGAATTCATATCTAAGGAGTTCAAGGCATTCTGTGAAGAGAATGGCATTCGTCGACCGCTTACCATTCCATATTCACCTCAACAGAATGGAGTGGTGGAAAGAAAGAATCGGTCGATAGTGAACATGACTCGAAGCATGTTGAAGAGCAAGAATTTGCCCAAGGAATTTTGGGCTGAAGCAGTCGTTTGTGCGGTCTATTTGTCGAATCGAAGTCCAACAAGAAGTGTGTGGAATCAAACACCGCAAGAAGCTTGGAGTGGATACAAGCCAAGTGTGTCCCACTTGAAAGTATTTGGAAGCATTGCATATGTGCATGTTCCTGATCAGCAAAGGAAGAAGCTCGATGATAAAAGCGAGAAGTTTATCTTCATCGGTTACAGTCAAGAGTCAAAAGGGTACAAGTTATACAACCCTGTTGACAAGAAAATGAAAGTCAGTCGAGACGTGACTTTTGATGAGAAGAGCTCGTGGGACTGGACTGATCGAGACAATGAGCAGTATGTTTTCTAGAAGAAGTCCAACGTCATCACAGGCACGCCAATAATTCCTTTCGAGAATTAGTACGCATAACTAGTGCGCACTATCAAGACATGAACTACGAGAACCCTGGCCGGATAACTTCCAACCCCGGCAGATAACACCCTCAACTCACTTTTTCCTCCTCATTCACGTGATATGCATAATCATGTACATAGGTCAACATGAATGTCATCAAGTACCTCAAAAGAGGTTTAATCCCCTGTCGAGTCATATTTACCGTATTATCAACAATACATGCCAAACATGCCAAACATGTAACATAATCTCTAATGCACAAACTAATTCGATAATCAAGCAAGAAATGATTTGAGGTTCTTCCTTAAGTACCCTAGTCCTATGTATACTTACATTATTATGTAGATATTTGAGTATCCATTTAAGACCTGAAATTTGCCTAGTTATTCACCATTAAGCCCAACACGAAGGAACTACTAGTTTAGGTTACCTAATCTGCCCAGTATTTCAAATGGCAGCAGGAGTAGTCTGTACTCGGAAAATCATAACAATTTAATTACAAGGCCTCTACAGTAAAAATATATATTTATGAAAACTAGAATTAAATAGCTACATCCCAGTATTTTAATTGACACGAAAATATTGTTTTAAAATCATATTAAGCCCTTAAAAAGACAAACTTCAGAATCTGCCTAGCAACAGTTTCACAAGATAGGTTCCAAGCCACGAATTTTAAACCATAGCAATAGTACTTGAAATAATCTGAAATTTGGTATGTATACTCTATACATGTACTAGTGTAACATATAAAATAACCAAGTCCATATCTTAACTAAAAGTGTACATTTCTAAGCATCAAAAGTACTATAAGTGTTTTACTGCCATCATAATACTTCTCATACATGTTCTGAAACTTAAAAAAAAACACAAGATAACCTACCAAGAAAATTAAGCTCAAGCCAATTCAAGAAACTTTGATGCTCTCCTTTGTTCTTTCTCCTCTTCTTTTCCTCCTCCCTTTCTCTCTTTTCTTTCCTTTCTCCTTCTTTCTCCCTTTTCTTTTCCTTCCTTCCTTTCTCTTTGTTTTTAGTCTTCTTTATGGCCGAATGGAAGTCTTTCACATTCTCTCTTGTTTCTAATTTATCCACTTAGGTTTCTTTCATTTTTTTATTCTTTTCATTTGATTACTCACCACCAAACATAGGTGGCACACCCAAAACCTTCTACCCCACACTCTCACATGTGACATGCCACTAACCTTTTATGACTAACTTATGGTATTTTGAAATTGACCCCAAAGTTTTGCATAATTACTTTTTAACCCCCAAAGTTTTACATAATTATATTTTAGACCCACAATTTAATTTCAATATTCATTTTATGTAGACAAATAATATAACACGATCATATTATTTCAATCAAAATTAAATATGTTTAATCTTAATCAAATGATTAGAAGCTAATTAAGATCGGGGCCTCACAGTAACGAAGACAGCGCGCGGGCGACGGGAGTGGCAGAGCTGGGGCGCAGGCACGGGCGACGGGAGTCGCAGAGCTGGTGCGCGGGCACGGGCGACGAAGGTCGCAGAGACGGTGCGCGGGCGCGGGTAACAAATGTCGAGGAGACGGTACCAAGATGACAGTGCGCGGTCGCGAGTGACGATTGTTGCGATGACGGCGCATGGGCGACAATGAGCTTCATGCAACCACTGGTGGTGAGTGAGCACTGTAAAGAGTGCATTGAGTGAGATGCCAGAGGGGTCAGCAGCCCTCCCCCCAAGACAAGGGTGGCCGACCCCTCCTTAAAGAGGGTGGCCGACCCCTCCTTAAAAAGGGTGGCCGACCCCTTCTTTAAGGAGGTGGTCGACCCCCCCTTAAAGAGGGTGGCCGACCCCGTCTTTTAAGGAGGTGGCCGACCCCCTCAAGGTGGGAGTCGCACTCACTTGTGCTCTTTTCCAAGTGTTGGTGCTGCTGACGTCGCTATGTTGGCGACAGAAAAGAAATGGTGTCATGAATTGCCCGGTGAATGTTCAAAGGAAGATGCATTTTGACTAGCTGATGGCGTTGAATAACTGATCGTTGAGTGTGTGATGTGTCGCACAAAACGGGGCCCTTAATGGGCCCTGGGTTGCGATCATAATAGGTTGGGAACATAAACCCATGCGTGTGGTGTGCGCGGAGGGGCAACCCTAGCGGGCGCCGCACGGATAAACGGTGTAGCTTGTAATAGGGTAGCGTGCACTTTGTAAGACAGCGAACAAGGATTTGTGATGCAAATGACGTATGTAAATGTGTTATGTAGTTTAGCGTAAAAAAAGGGGGATAGAAAAATTTGGTAAAATTTTTCTAAGTGTGGGAGGAAGGGTGATGGGGGTGGTGGTTACATGAAAGAGAAAGTTTTTTGCAAAAATTTCTAAGTCCCAAAATTTTGGTTGAAAAAATTGTCTGTGTTGAGCTTGGGCAAGGGTGCCGAGTGAAGCCGCGGGGGGGGGGGGGGGTGTTGATCTGACTGCGAAAAATGAAGAATTTTTTTTCTAAGTGTCAAAAAGTGGAGAGTGGGGCTCGAACAAGAGTGGCGATGGAGGTGTGGACTTGGGATGGCGGGCTTGATGACCAATTGAGTCACAGAGGCAAGAGAGGGTTGTCGGGATGTGTTGCATGCATGCCCACGAGGCCGCATGGCCCGAGGGGATGTCGGCTGACGGAGTTGAGAATTAGTAGTGTGGCTTAAGCCACCCCGTGCACCATGTATCAAGTCGCTACAATACAAGGCGGAAGGGGTAGGGAACCTGGCTTGCTTGGGGTAGGAAAGGGGTGAAGCCCTCAAGGGAGTGAGTGACGGCATCAAAGGTGGTGCCTGTAGAACAATGTTAGCTTGAAAATTTTCTAAGTCTGCAAATGACGGCCTCTTAGATGACTGGGTAGAGGTTGTGACTGGTAGTCCTGGTAGCCCAGCGTTGCTGAGGCATGGTTCCTTGGGTGTGTCAGGCAAGGAACGATCTGCATTGTTGGTAGTCCTCGTAGCTCTCCGTTGCACAGGCCTAGTGACTGAGTGTGGAAGATAGGTAGACTGCAATACGATGCTCACCTCCTCAATGGAGTCGCCAAAATGATGCCAAGGAAGATGGGTTCGTATATACGTGGAGGTGCCACAAAGGCTGCAGCCCGAGTCAGCTTCCAAGTATACAAAGTGAGAGACAGTGAGGGCAGAGAGCAAGGCTTCCCAGATAGGCTGTGAGGGCTGGCAGCACTGCGCAGACAGGGCGGCGATGAACAAGGCCGGTAATCAACAAAATGAGTTACGCTCCAAGTCGGGGATGCAGAGTCAGGGGTCCGATGTCGGAAGTCCAAATGTGTTTCTCTCACTAGAATTTCAGAGAGAATGGGTTTTTAGAGAGAGAAAGTGAAAATTTCAAATGAGAGAGCCTCCTTTAAATGAGTTCCAAAGTCCCCAATTTATAGGCAAAAGTCTGCCTGCGGCATAAGCTGACACATGTCGTCCCCTGGGAGTGACATGTCACCAGGGAGTCCCAAAATACTAGTTCTCCATTGGACTGTCGGTTCCCAAATTTGCACTGCCCTGCTCGCGCAACATCTCTCTGTCTGTCTGAGAAGACTGACCACACCACGGTAGCGTGATCAGAGTAAGCCCGTTGCCCCAGCCACCGGACCAAGTCCTCACTGAATCCCACAAGGTGCGTCAAGAGACGCGCAGAGGACCCAACAGCGGTGAGGATTGCCTCTATAGCCAATTGCCATACAGAGTAATCTCGATGCCCTCCAAAGACCTGCTCCCGTCCCGGAGTAACCCAAAGGTCATTGTCCTGGGGGCCCCAACAATCACATGTAACATGAGCGGAGATGGTTGTAACTCAGTGCCTAGTGTCATGCAAGTCACCCTAGACGGTGATAACTTTGTGGTAACGAGCCTATCCCGTTGCGAAGGGGCCTTGTACCGAAGCATTACAAGCGGAGCCCCTCGGAATGAAGACAGCGATAGCTTTGTGGAACAAGCCCATCTCGTGGCGGCGATGGCATTGCAATAATGAGTCCATCCCACTACGAGGGGTCCTCGTGCCGGAGCACTACGAATGGAGCCTCCTGAAATGATGACGGTGATGGCTGTGGGGTAACGAGTCCATCCCACTGCGAGGGGTCCTCGTGCCGGAGTACTATGAGCGGAGCCCCCCGGGATGGTGGCGGCGATGGCTTTGCGGTAACGGGCTCAGCCTGGGGCGGCGATGGCGTTGTGGTAATGAGCCCATCCCATTGTGAGGGGTCCTCGTACCGGAGCACTACGAACGTAACCCCCCTCTGAATGATGACGGCGATGGATTTATGGTAACAAGACCATCCCGTGGCGACGATGGCTTTGTGGTAACAAGCCCATCCCGTGGCGACGAGGTCCTTGTCCCAGAGCACTACAAATAGAGCCTTCCGAATGATGACGGGGATGGCTTTATGGTAACGAGCCCATCCCGTGGCGGTGATGGCTTTGTGCTAACGAGCACATCTCACTGCGAGGGGTCCTTATCCTAAAGCACTACGAATGAGCCCCCCCCCCCCCGAAATGATGACGGTGATGGCTTTGTGGTAACGAGCTTATCCCGTGGTAGAGATGGCTTTGTGGTAACGAGTCCATCCCACTGCGAGAGGTCCTCGTGCCCGAGCATTACGAATATAACCCCCCGGAATGATGACAGCGATGGCTTTGTGGTAACGAGACCATCCCGTCGCGAGGGGTCCTCGTCCCGGAGCACTACGAACGGAGCCCAAACGGAATGATGACGGCGATGGCTTTGTGGTAATGAGCCCATCCCACTGCGAGGGGTCCTTATGCCGGAGCACTACAAACGGAGCCCCCCAGAATGATGACGAAGATGGCTTTGTGGTAACGAGCCCATCCCGCTACGAGGGGTCCTCGTGCCGGAGCACTACAAGTGGGGCCCCCAGAATAAAGACGGCGATGGCTTTATGGTAACAAGCCCATCCCATGGCGGCGATGGCTTTGTGGTAATGAGCCCATCCCACTGCAAGGGGTCCTCGTACCGGAGCACTATGAACGGAGCCCCCCCCAAAAGCATGTAATATGATTGTGGTGCATGGGCGCGACGACTACCATCAGGAGACAATACCGGGTGTCGGGGCACATGTATCATGAAAATGGCGCATGGGCGCGACGACGAGTGTCGCGAAACAATACTTGGTACCGGGAGCACGTAGTGTGACAGAGAGCCAGGGGGTATGGTTGTATCAGTGGCACGACGCATGGGCCCGACGGCGTGTGGGAGTGTGGTGCGCTGGCGCTGGCGACGGGGGTCGCGGAGATGGCGTGCGGGTGCAGGCGACGAAGGTCGCGGAGACGGCGAGCGGGAGCGGGCGACGGGAGTCGCGGAGCTGGCGCGTGGATGCAAGCGACGAAGGCCGCGGAGATGGCGCGACGGCGACAGGAGTCACAAAAATGGCGCGTAGGCACGGGCGACGAAGGTCGCCGAGACGACGCGCGGGCGCGGGCGACGAACGTCGCGGAGATAGTACCCAAATGACAATGAGCGGCCGCGAGTGGCGGTTGTTTTGACGACGGCGCACGGGCGACAACGAGCGTCATGCAACCATTGGTGGTGAGCACTGTAGAGAGTGCGTAGAGTGAGATGCCAGAGGGGTCAACAGCCATCCCCCCAAGACAAGGGGGTGGCCGACCCCTCCTTAAAGAAGGTGGCCGACCCCCTTTTAAATAGGGTGGCTGACCCCTTATTTAAGGAGGTGGCTGACCCCTCCTTAAAGAGGGTGGCCGGTCGCCCTTTAAAGAGGGTGGCTGACCCCCTCTTTAAGGAGGTGGCCGACCTCCTTCTCAGGGAGGTGGCCGACCCCCTCATGGTGGGAGTTGTACTCACTTGCGCTCTTTTCCAAGTGTTGGTGCTGCTAACGTCGCTATGTTGGCGACATAAAAGAAATGGCGTCATGGATTGCCCGTGAATGTTCGAAGGAAGATGCACTTTGACCAGCTGATGGCGTTGAATAACTGACCATTGAGTGCGTGATGTGTCCCGCAAAACAGGTCCCTTAACGGGCCCTGGGGTGCGGTCCGAATAGGTTGGGAACATATATATATATATATATATATATATATATATATATATATATGGGAGCTGATCCATTGAGAGCGGGGGCAAAATGGGATATTTTGCAAGCGCGATCTGACCGTCCATCCTGAAAGATGGACGGCCCAGATCGCGCGATTTTCGAAAGCTGTCAGTCGTCCGCGACACAGCGTCGCGGACGGCATTTTTTTACCTTTTTTCCCCTTCGTCCTGTCCGCTACACTGTCTTGCGGACAGCATTCAAGTCCTGACACGTGACAGCAAAAAGACGTCCGCTATACAGTGTAGCGGACGTCCCCTAGGCTGACACCTGTCAGGACCTGTCCCGTCGGTCCTTTTCGGCAATAACGGTTATCTTGTCCTTATCTGTCACGTCAACAGTGTTTGTTACACTGTGTAGCGGACGTCTTTGTCCGCAATATAGTAAGACGGACGTTTAATATATATCCAAAAAATAGTAACTACGACACTCTTCTCCATTCTTTATACTCACAAATTTTCCCAGCAGCGTTGGCAAGCAGATCTACGCAATTCCTTCTTAAGAACACCTTTAATACCCTAATAGATCACGTAAGTTCACAAAATCTATACTTTTTTTTATTTGTAATCTATAGTTGTGATGAATATTGCGTTTTATATATGTATGTATTTGTTCATGTGCTAGCGTTTGTAAAATCCGATTCCGTATATGTATATATATCTATTATACATATGAGTATATATGCTAACATTGTATGTATTATGCATGTGCTTGCGTTATATGTATTATGCATGTGCTAGCGTCGTATTTTTGCGAGCGATTATCAAAATTCAAACCGTAAAATCCAAACTGAGAAGGTTTTTCCATAATTTCAGTTGCAAAAAATAGAATTTAACCCTGGACCAGAAGATCCATCCGTATTATATGACCAAGCCAACCATATCAGTACGCTCATATGAGATGGTGGAGTAAGATACATTATTTATCAACTTTCTTATTCTTACGAACGTTGTATACCGTTTGTTTTGCTTAAATTGTATTTATTAATTCGTAGGAAAGAGAACTTCTCACCACCGTAGAAGTATCTCGCGAGTTCACATCATGGAAACTGAACACCTCCCAGAAAAGGATACTGCGTGGAATTGGGTTTGGGATTTTCACGCATGGGCAGATCTTTCAACAACTTGACCGGGCCTTGATAGGTGCCCTTGTTGAGAGATGGAGAAGTGAAACAAATACGTTTCACTTCCTGCTCGGAGAGATGACAATTACCCTAGAAGATGTAGGGTTTATCTTAGGGTTGTCGGTGACGGGGCGGCCGATAATTGCTCCTCCGTCAGAAGCAACGAATAAGAGAACCGCTAGGGACTTCTTCACTTCGATACCCCAGGATCAATTTAGCAGTGGTGGTATAAAGTTGAAGTGGTTGGTAGATACCTACGGGGTTTTGCCAGAAAACTATACGGGCCGTGAGCTTGTGTTGTACACACAAGCCTTCCTCTTGTGGGTGATGGGGGCAATTTTATTCCCAACGACGTCGAAGAACACGGCCAGCGTGAAATATTTACCGTTGTTGGGTAACCTGCCGGAGGTTGGGGATTATGCCTGGGGTGCAGCGGTTCTTTCGTATCTGTACCGAGCATTGCACAAGGCAACGAGGCCCGACTCCAAAGCCATATGTGCATGTCTCTCGCTATTGCAGGTATATCATATAAATCATGTCTTCGTTATTGTTTTTTTTTGTTGAATCGACGATATAAATATAATTTGCCCATGTTCTCAGGTGTGGTCTTTTGAACACCTTGCTCCCGGTGCACCAACGCGTAGGGATGAAACCGATAAAGTGTGGCCTCAGTTGCGTGCTTGGGAGTACAGACGGAGGGATAGCCACTACCACAGGAGAGTTGATCCCCATCACAACATTACGTACTATCGAGGGGAGTTCGACCGTCTATCTCCGGGCCAAATGCGTTGGGCACCGTACATACGTTTGGCGCGACGGGTGGGAGAGTCGTTCGTCTTCACGCTCTCCGGGTTGCAGCGCACACCCCTGATCCACTTCAAGATCGTAGAGTGGCAGCTGCCAGACCGAGTAATGCGCCATTTTGAGTTGGAGCAGGGTTTGCCAGCCGATGCCCCAGATATGAGGGTTAACAGGGACCCACCAGATGTCAGACGGTTTGGCAATGCCAATGCGCACGAATTGTGCGCGGCCGAAATAGAGCTTTGGAGTTCTTGGCAGGACACACTGGCGGCCATCGTCTCGGAGCCGGACCCCGTTATCAGCATCGAACAGTACGATGAGTGGTACTACCGCATCACGCGGAGGAGAGTAGCCCCAGTAAACTTTGAACGCGGGGAGAGGTATGCGCCTAGGGGTCAGATCGATGAGCGTATGGCATACAATCTCGTAAGTTGCCCAACAAGTCTGACTTCTCTTGAATTTGTTGAATATAAATGTCTGATTGAAGTTACTTATTTTTTATCTCTTTGGATGTAGGTTAATGCCTCGCTTGCATTCTTCCAGAAGTTGAGTGAGCGGAAGGATCTGGTGAGCGCAATGGGCGAGGATCTTCGCCAACAGGCTGCTGCATTGGCTTTAGGCTGCGGGAATTTTTTACGCCAAGCATCGGGACAATTTTCGGTCGTCAGCCCGGGAATGGGTTATACGGGGGTCTGCCTGGGATACGGTGATCCCTCCAGATAGGCTTCAGGCGTGGGCCAGGGAGTTGGTGGTTCCTCTGTAGCGGGGATGGAACAGGCTCAAGCATCGTGGGACGATTATAGCGGCCCCTCCTTCAATTTGTTCCCAGAACCCCAACCCCTCTCTCAGAGTCAAGTCACGCAAGACTGGCCTTTCAGAAACTACGGTTTCTCCGAGGCACTGCCCATTGTCCCGTGGGCGGGACCACTTGGCGCCTCCCCGGACGGCAATATCAGCCGGCGGAAGAAATGGCCGGAGAGCAATATCAGCCAGCCGGGGCCCCTGAAAGGGATTATCAGCCGGCCGAACCAGGAGTTGGAGGCCAATATCCCTTGCTCTTGCCCCCCGGCGGAGGGCAAGATTTTTCGGTCGACCCCCGAGGGCAATATCCGAAAGGGCATCCAGCCAGGCCCCTAAAGCCGCATAAATACAAGCTAATCCGAGCCCGTTATTTTAGCGCCCCCCCCCAAGACGGAGCGTCGTATGACGTGGATCACCCGCAGGGCTTGGATTACAATGCCTTGGGAGAAAACTGGCCTCGCTGGCGCTGGGAGCTTGGTTAGACGTCAAATGACATGGACAATTTTTCTGCGATGCCATCCGCTATATTGTATAGCGGACACGAAGAACACCAAAAGTTTTATCTGCGATTCCGTCTGCTATATTGTATCGCGGACACCAAATGTTTTTTCTGCAATTCCATCCGCTATATTGTGTAGCGGACATGAAGAACACCAAAAAATTAGGGCTCTGTAGCGGACATATCCGTCCGCTACATTGTATAGCGGACATAAAAGAACACCAAAAGTTTTTTCTGCGATTCCGTCCATTGTATAGCGGACATAAAAGAACACCAAAAAAAATTTCTGCAATTCCGTCCTCTATATTGTATAGCAGACACCAAATATTTTTTCTACGATTCCATCCGCTATATTGTGTAGCGGACACGAAGAATACCAACAAATTAGGGCTCTGCATATCCGTATGCTACATTGTATAACGAACATAAAAGGGGTACAAAATTTTCTAGTGTTGGAATTTTAAGACTCTGCAGATCCGTCCGTTACACTATGTAGCGGACGAGGCTAATAAAAATAAAAAAATAAACTTAAACTTAGAAAAAAAAATCGATGGCCTCTCATAGGTCCATCAAAAAAAAATTCCAGTATTCGGTTGAAAAATTATTAGGAAAAAATTACAAATGTCAAACAGACTTGATGGCTTATACAAAAAATTAAAGGTCCGCTGCAGCTTGTTCGTCCTCATCTTCGGCGTCATCTTCTTCCCCATCTTGCGAACCCCTTGGACTTATCCCCAGTGCCTTGTAATGGTTCCGCTTGTCGTGGTCGGTCATTTTGTTGCACAATGCACACCTTCTCAGCTTTTTAGGTTGAGTTGCCGTTTCAATAGAGCTTTTCATCCGCATAGATCTCTTGTGGCCTTTCGTTTGCGATATAATTGGATCCAAAGGCCGGATATCATTGTCGTCTTCCTCCCCTGGATCGTCATCTTCTAATCACGTCGTAGGCTCAGTGTCAATCGCATTGGTGACTGAAGCTGCTTCCAACTGGTCGACGATGGGCTCTTACTGCTGAGCTACCTCGAGGAGAAGTTTATATCCAACCATTGTAGCAGCACCCTTTACGGACAAACGGGTGAACATCATCACCAGATGATTGTACCGCAACGTCTCTGATTCTTCAAAGTCAGTATACGGGTGCTCCGAAAAGGCAATGGTACCGTGCAACCTGTTTGCACCTTTCGTCCACCGTGGCAAGATGTATTTATCGGGGATTGTCCTGATATTCTTCTGGGTGAAAAACCGCAGAATGTGTCTACACAGGATGCCATGGAACTCAAAATTCTTGCAAACACATGTCACCGAGTCCGTCAACGTGTTGTGGCTCACCGTATACATTCTGCGCAGCTTCTCATGGACGAGATCATTCACGAGCGAATAAACCTTATACTCACACGTAGACTTTTTTGCCACCTTGTTTATACAGTATCGTCCCGATTTTCGCAACTCTACTTGGTATAGCAAGAAGATCTCCTTCGTATAGACTTTGGTACCGTTCAGCTCCAGTAGGGTCTCAAGTAACCTTCTCCTCTGTTTGTACGTGGTTGCAAAGTCTGCAGCCCTTTCTTTCACGAATAACGACGCAACCGCTTTCTGTGCAGATGTGACGAAACTCTTCAAATTGGTAGTTGTACCCACGTAACTATCGAACGTGGCATTCATAGATTCACTCTTGCCCGTCGTTTTCATGCCCACAGAAAAATGCCTCTTTGTGTAAACGCCAATCCATTGCTCTTTGAGCTCATACAAGTGCTGGAGCCACTTGTTGTCTTGCAATGAGTAATCCTCAACAAGCTTTTCCCACCTCTCCTCAAATTCCTCAATCGTTAACGACTTGCTAACGCACATGTCAAAATCCTGTTTAAAGTCTGGAAACTTTGCATACACGTGATGCAAACGTTCGGGGTATTTGTTGCTTATGTGCCAAGTGCACAAGTTGTGTCAAATGCACAAGTTGTGTCGAGTATCTGGGAAGACGGTGGCAATAGCCTTCTTCATTGCCAAATCTTGATCGGTGATGATAACCTTCGGTGCTTTGTTGTTCATGGCTTCCAGCCACGCCCTAAACAACCATTCAAAAGAACTCTCGCTCTCGTCCCTTAACAAGGCGAACTCGAACATGAAGGAGTGATAATGATGATTGACCCCCGTGAAAGGGGCAAACGGCATCGAGTACTAGTTGGTACGGTTTTTGGTGTCGAAAGTCATAACTTTCCCAAAATGTTTATAAGTTAGCTTCGAACGACCTTCGACCTAAAAAATTATGCTAACTCGATGCTCGTCATCAAGTTTATAATTGAAGGTAAAATGCGGGTCCTCCATCTGCATCTGTTTCAAAAGGCTCATTGTGGATTGAGCATCATTGAGGTCATACGCGGCTCGTCTATGGTTCAGACCGCATTACGAATGTCTGTCGTGTTACCGTTTACATTTTGAATGCCCCCCGGCCTGTTCAGCAAGAACATTAACAATCTCGGTAGGTCATAGCCGCGCATCGGTCATTGTGTGAATGAGGGTCCTCGCGACCTTACCCATCTTCTTGTGTTGATTCATCTGACTCACCTTACAAGGGGTTACTAACGGGTGATTGTGTGCCAGTTCCAGGCTGGTAATAAGCCAATGATCTTGCTTGGGTTTATAGCTTACGAACATCTTGACCTGGCAATTCGTTTGCGCAAAGCAATCCCGTCTTCTGCGCAAATATCTTATGTCGTTATCACTGTCATCCTTGCCTCCGCGGGTCTCATTTTGCACTGGGTTTCTGCCCCTATGACACTCGTATAAGCGAGAGCATATCTTTTTCGTTACGTTGCTCGTTCTTGTAGTCTTTATTCTAATGCCAAAACTAACCCTCAGTGAATACGCTCGCCAACCTACTCCAGCTTCTCCCATTGTTTGAAATGTTCGTCCTAGATACGGATCACTAGCATATACGGGAGTGTTGGAGTCGACACAAAATCAGACATGGGGAAACAAGACCTATGTAGAAATAGACTACACTTAACAATCAAATGACATTTTCAATTGAAAATATTACCTAAAAATTATCTTGACGAATAGCCCAATTTATGATGACAGATATACCATAGATAGAATCTCAAAAGTTTCCCATTTTTCTAATTATAGATTTATTGAACATAACAAATTAAAATTACTAAGATAAATAGACAAATTCATCATGCCAAAATACAACAAACGTATCTCAAAAAATTCAAATTTAATTCGGAGACATGTGTTGAAGTTAGCGAACCTCGAAAAAATCAAAATTAACTACAATAAATTTGTTTAAAGTTAACAAATTAATTTCTAGAACATCACAAGTTGATGAATAGAGTGACAAATTTCTAGAACATCACCAAAAATCTATACTTTTTTGTCCAAATTTTTTTTTATACTTTATCAGTCAATCCACCCAGAAAACATTTGAGATCAGAAACTTACCTTGCTTGACTGAAGCTTAAAGCAAGTGTTACTCGAAGCTTGAGGGGAGCCGAAAATGGAAGTGAATCTGAAGGAGAAGAAAATTTTACCGAAATGGCTGAGAATTAGGGAACTTTTGGGTATAGGGGCAATAATGTCCGCGATACTGTATAGCGGAAATTATTGCCGACACTCTAACACCTGCAGAAATAAAGACCTGATGAGAGACTTTCTTGGCGGGCGACGGGACAAGTCCTGACAGGTGTGAGCCTAGAGGACGTACACTGTATAGCGGACGTCTTTTTGTTGTCCCGTGTCAGGACTTGAATGTTGTCCGCGAGACAGTGTAGCGGACAGGGGAGGAGGGGAAAAAACGGTAAAAAAGGCTGTCCGCGACACTATGTTGCTGACGACTGACAGTTTTCAAAAAAGATGCGATCTGGGCCGTCCATCTTTCAGGATGGACAGCCAGATCGCGCTTGCAAAATAGCTCATTTTGCCCGCGCTCTCAACAGATCAGCTCCCATATATATATGTATATATATATATATATATGTGTGTGTGTGTGTGTGTGTGTGTGTGGAGCTGATCCGTTGAGAGCGCTAGCAAAATGAGTTAAGTTGCTAGCGCGATCTGGCCGTCCACGCGCGATCTGTGGACGGTCCAGATCTTTTTTTTGCATTTTTTTAAGTACGTTCGCTACATTATGTAGCGGACAATTTTTTGACAAAAATACCTTCAAGCTCCATCCGCTACATTATGTAGTGGACAGAGGCAGTAC
>JAVXUO010002491.1:0-46979 GCA_033065855.1 Escallonia rubra | reverse complement strand
CAAGCAAAAAGGTGCACAGCTGAGGATCTTACGTCATAGTGGTGCAGATCATTGTCTGCAACTTGGACCAGAAAATGGTTGGCACGAACCAGACACTTAGTCCGACCTTCCCGAACCCCGGCCTAAGCGGAGGCCTTATGTCCGCTATGTAGTAGAGCTAGACTTTGTAATGCAGTTAATAAATTGGCGCCCAAAGGCGCCCAAAGGCAGTTTTAGTAAATTTTAATAAATTGGCGCCCCGAAGACTTGTTTTGCGCAGAATCAACAATCTCAATATCGATAAACAAAGAATTAACGTACGGTTCACAATCAACGATATCAATATATCGAGGGAATCTCAAACGACACAAGTAACGTACGATTCACAATCAACGATCTCAATATATCGAGGGAATCTCAAACGGCACAATTAAGCGAGGAAAAATTTCAAAACACAATGAACAAGAACATAAATTAATTTATTAATAATAAATTAGGGTTCACATTGGGGGAAATAAATTTTTTCACAAGTGCTCCGATCAAAGATTACAACTTGAAAATTCCACCACCCAAGGTGTTAAAACACTACAAAGTCCCCGAGTTCGAGGCCATGCTGGCGCACGAAGACGTTCCAACCCTCTGCGAATTGCTTTTTTGGGGTCGGCCGGGCTTCAGCTTGATTTCAACCTGCCATGCCCCGTTGCGGCTATATAATCTTGCACTGTCATGAATTGTTGTAAATTGATTGGTCAAGGCTTCCGGTATGTCCTAACAAACACAATACAAAAAATAGGTTAGTTTTTAACCAAAAGATTAAACTTTTAACACACGAAAATACAGAGAAAGAGGGATGGCCTACAAGTTCATTCTCAAACCCTGGTATCATGACTTTGAAAAAGTGTTTGCCTGCCAGGTGCAAGTTGCCAATAAAATTGTAGGTGGTCTCCGATCCAGAAGCCATCGAGGTCGGCGTTGAGGGGAGGACGATTTATCGCCGGAGAGGTCACCGGAGATGTGGGTCGCCGGAGATGGAGTAACGGCCTGGGCTAGATGTTCGAGACAGAGAGTGGTGGGTTCATGTTCGAGACAGAGAGAAACAGCTGATATGCATTGCCGATATGATTAATATATATAATAGGATAGAGTTATCCGCTACATTGTATAGCGGACATAAAAGAATACCAAAAGTTTTCTTCGATGACGTGCCGCTATATTGTATAGCGGACATAAAAGAGGACGAAAAGTTTTTCTGCGATGACGTCCGCTATATTGTATAGCGGACATAAAAGAGGACCAAAATTTTTTCTGTGCTGACGTCCGCTATATTGTATAGCGGATATAAAAGAAGACCAAAAGTTTTTTGCATGCGAGTCCGTCCGTTACATTGTATAGCGGATGGGGCTGACAAAAATAAAAAAAAATTTAAGACTTTAGATTTGATTTGATGGCCTCCCATAGGTCCATCAGAAAAAAAATTCCAGTATTCGGTCGAAAAATTATTACAATGTAAAAAAATTACAAAAAAAAGACTGCGAAGTATATAGCGGACGGTCTGACAAACTTAAGACTCAATTTATGGCCTCCCATATCCATCAGAAAATAAATTCCAGTATTCGGTCGATTATTACAAATGTCAAACTTGTACAAAAAATTAAAGGTCCACTGCAGCTTGTTCGTCCTCATCTTCGGCGTCACCTTCTTCCCCGTCTTGCAAACCCCCTGAACTTATCCCCAGTGCCTTGTAATGGTTCCGCTTGTCGTGGTCGGTCATTTTGTTGCACAATGCACACCTTCGCAGCTTTTTAGGTTGAGTTGCCGTTTCAATAGAGCTTTTCATCCGCGTAGATCTCTTGCGGCCTTTCGTTTGCGATATAATTGGATCCAACGGCCGGATATCATTGTCGTCTTCCTCCCCCGGCTCATCATCTTCTGATACCCCCGTCGTAGGCTCGGTGTCAATCGCATTGGTGACTGAAGCTGCTTCCAACTGGTCGACGATGGGCTCTTGCTGCTGAGCTACCTCGAGGAGATGTTTATAACCGACCATTGTAGCAGCAGCCTTTACGGACAAACGGGTGAACATCGTCACCAGATGATTATACCGCAACGTCTCTGATTCTTCAAAGTCAGTATACGGGTGCTCCGGAAAGGCAATGGTACCGTGCAACCTGTTTGCACCTTTCGTCCACCGTGGCAAGACGTATTTATCGGGGATTGTCCTGATATTCTTCTGGGTGAAAAACCGCAGAATGTGTCTACACAGGATGCCATGGAACTCAAACTTCTTGCAAACACATGTCACCGAGTCCGTCAATGTGTCGTGGCTCACCGTATACATTCTGCGCAGCTTCTCAGGAACGAGGTCATTCACGAGCGAATAAACCTTGTACTCACGCGTAGACTTTTCTGCCACCTTGTTTATACAGTACCGTCCCGATTTCTGCAGCTCTACTTGGTATAGCAAGAAGATCTCCTTCGTATAGACTTTGGCACCGTTCAGCTCCAGCGGGGTCTCAAGCAACCTTCTCCTCTGTTTGTACGTGGTTGCAAAGTCTGCAGCCCTTTCTTTCACGAATAACGACGCAACCGCTTTCTGTGCGGATGTGACGAAACTCTTCAAATTGGTAGCTGTACCCACGTAACTATCGAACGTGGCATTCATAGATTCACTCCTGCCCGTCGTTTTCATGCCCGCAGAAAAATGCCTCCTCGTGTAAACGCCAATCCATTGCTCTTTGAGCTCGTACAAGTGCTGGAGCCACTCGTTGTCTTGCAATGAGTAATCCTCAACAAGCTTTTCCCACCTCTCCTCAAATTCCTCAATCGTTAACGACTTGCTAACGCACGTGTCAAAATCCTGTTTAAAGTCTGGAAACTTTGCATACACGTGATGCAAACGTTCGGGGTATTTGTTGCTTATGTGCCAAGTGCACAAGTTGTGTCGAGTATCTGGGAAGACGGTGGCAATAGCCTTCTTCATTGCCAAATCTTGATCGGTGATGATAACTTTGGGTGCTTTGAAGTTCATGGCTTCCAGCCACGCCCTAAACAACCATTCAAAAGAACTCTCGCTCTCGTCCCTTAACAAGGCGAACCCGAACAGGATGGAGTGATAATGATGATTGACCCCCGTGAAAGGGGCGAACGGCATCGAGTACTTGTTGGTACGGTATGTGGTGTCGAAAGTCACGACATCCCCAAAATGCTTATAAGCAAGCCTCGAACGACCGTCGACCCAAAAAATTGTGCTAACTCGATGCTCGTCGTCAAGTTTATAATCGAAGGTAAACTGCGGGTCCTCCATCTGCATCCGTTTCAATAGGCTCATTGTGGCTTGAGCATCATTGAGGTCATACGCGGCTCGTCTATGGGTTCGGACCGCGTTACGAACGTCTGTCGTGTTAAAGTTTAAATTTTGAATTCCCCCGGCCTGTTCAGCAAGAACATTAATCATGTCGGTAGGTCCTAGCCGCGCATCGCTCATTGTGTGAATGAGGCTCCTCGCGACCTTACCCATCTTCTTGTGTTGATGCATCTGACTCACCTTAGAAGGGGTTACTAACGGGTGATTGTGTGCCAGTTCCAGGCTGGTAATAAGCCAATGATCTTGCTTGGCTTTATAGCTTACGAACATCTTGACCTGGCAATTCGTTCGCGCAAAGCAGTCCCGTCTTCTGCGCGAATATCCTATTTCGTCATCACTGTCATCGTTGCCTACGCGTGTCTCATTTTGCACTGGGTTTCTGCCCCTATGACACTCGTATAAGCGAGAGCATATCTTTTTCGTTATGTTGCTCGTTCTTGAAGTCTTTATTCTAATGCCAAATCCAACCCTCAATGAATACGCTCGGAAACATTCTCCAGCTTCTTCCAATGTTTGAAAGGTTCGTCCTAGATACGGATCACTAGCATCTACGGGGGTGTTGGAGCTCGACACGAAATCAGACATTGTGAAACAAGACCTATGTAGAAATAGACTACGCTTAACAATCAAATGACATTTTCAACTGAAAAAATTACCGTAAAACAAATATACCATATACATAATCTCAAAAGTCTCCCATTTTGCTAATTATAGATTTATTGAACATAACAAATTAAAATTACTAAGATAAATAGACAAATTCATCATGCCAAAATACAACAAACGTATCTCAAAAAATTCGAATTTAAATAGGATACATGTGTCGAAGTTAGCGAACCTCAAAAAAATCAAAATTAACTACAATGAATTTGTTTAAAGTTAACAAATTAATTTTTAGAACATCACAAGTTGATGAATAGAGTGACAAATTTCTAGAACATCACAAAAAATTTATACTTTTTTGTCCAAAAAAATATATATACTTTATCAGTCAATCCACCCAGAAATCATTTGAGATCAGAAACTTACCTTGCTTGAGTGAAGCTTGAAGCAAGTGTTACTCGAAGCTTGAGGGGAGCCGAAAATGGAAGCAAGTGAATCTGAAGGAGAAGAAAATTTTGCCGAAAGAGCTGAGAATTAGGGAACTTTTGGATATATGGGCAATAATGTCCGCGATACTGTAGAGCGGAAATGTTTGCCGACACTCTGACACCTGCAGAAATAAAGACCTGATGGGAGACTTTTATCTGACAGGTCCTGACAGGTGTCAGTCTAGGGGACGTCCGCTACACTGTATAGCAGACGTCTTTTTGCTGTCTCGACGTCTGCTACACTGTATAGCGGATGCCTTTTTGCTGTCACATGTCAAGACTTGAATGTTGTCCGCCATAGCGAACGGGGCGGAGGGGCAAAAAGGTAAAAAAGTCGGGCCGCGACACGGTATCGCGGACGACTGACAATTTTTTAAAAAGGCGCGATCTGAAATATGGACGGCCAGATCGCGCTAGCAACTTCTCCTATTTTGCTAGCGCTATCAATGGATCAGCTCCATATATATATATATATATATATATATATATCTATATATGGGGTTCGATCCACACCCACCGGTGGGAAAAAAAAAATTTCCCACCGAATCACCACTAATACATGCGATTGCAAAAAAAAAAAATTTGAGCCGCAATTGGGCCAAAGTGGGCCACAGAGGAGCCGCAATTGGCTTTGGGCCAATCGCAAGAAAGACATGCGATTGGCTTTGGGCCAATCGCAAGACATACATGCGATTGGCCCAAGGCCAATCGCAAGACTATCATGCGATTGACTTTGGGCCAATCGCATGTATTTCTTGCGATTGGCCCAAGGCCAATTGCTGCTCCCTTTTCTGAAATTCGGCCAATCCTTGGCCCCACCCCTTGCGGCAGATTCCCCCCCCCCCCCCCGTGGCCCCCACCCCTCTTCCCCCCCCCCCGGTGGCCTTCTCCCTCCCTTGGCCCCCACCCCTTGCGGCAGATTCCCCCCCCCGGGCCCCCACCCCTCTTCCCCTCTCCCACCCGTGACCTCCCCCTCCCCTTGGCCCCCCACCCCTCTTCGACACATGGCACAAGATGGCTTGGCCCCCACCCCTTCCACGGCTCCCCTGCATTATTGGGTCCTTTCCCCCCACTTTTCTGTCTATAAAATCCCTCTTCCCCGAATTATTTCTTACACTCTTCTCATCCTCCCTATCTCACCTACATAATCTCCACAACAATACGAGCGAAAAAAATTTTACGCTAGAAGATCGGTGGATAACCGCTAGAAGAAGATCGGTGGATTTTTCGTCATTTTTTTCAAGTCAAAACAAGTAAGTATTTTGAATTTTCTTATAATTCAATGTTAATTTAAATTGTTCTTACGCTTAAATTGTTCTTACCATAGTCTAAAATTCGTGTTTAGGGCGTCAAAATTACGTTTTTACAAATCGGGGTATTACATTCGAAAGATTCGAAAATAGCGATTTTTTAGGGCGTCAAAATTATGATTTTTCACGAATTTATAAAAAATAGCTAGAGCTAGATTTTGCCAAAGTACAAAAAAGAGACCCTAGTTATTTTTAAAAGATCTGTATCAGGTAAAAATTTCAGATTTTTCCAAATACTGGAAAGGGGTTAACTGATACGCGCAACCTTGTAACTTCGCAGTGTAATTTAAAATATCAAGCTAGCGCGATTTCGCGCGAAACTTTTTTGAGAACCCTAGGATGTTGGAAAGTTCCATTCCCCAGGAATTCGGGCCATTCCGAAGCCGGTAGCAATTTTTTGCCGAACGGGCTTTTAAGCGCTCGATCCGGACACCGGTTCGGGATTTTTTGACGAAAAATCCCTAAAATGCTTTTTAGATCAAGGATGAACTCAGCAACCTTAGAAAAGCGTCTTAAAGCACTTTTGAGATTTTTCCCGATGCCAGGGGGCATTTTGGTAATTCGCCGCCCGATAGGGGTATTTTCGTAATTTCACGCTGTCAACATTTTCGAATGACTTTTAGTCCGTAAATGTAAGCAAACCCTAGGATGTTGGGAAGTTCCATTCCCCAGGAATTCGGGCCATTCCGAAGCCGGTAGCAATTTTTTGCCGAACGGGCTTTTAAGCGCTCGATCCGGACACCGGTTCGGGATTTTTTTACGAAAAATCCGTAAAATGCTTTTTAGATCAAGGATGAACTCAGCAACCTTAGAATAGCATCTTAAAGCACTTTTGAGATTTTTCCCGATGCGAGGGGCATTTTGGTAATTCGCCGCCCGAGAGGGGTATTTTCGTAATTTTACGCTGTCAACTTTTTCGAACGTCTTTTCAGTCCGTAAATGTAAGCAAACCCTAGCGAAGATGGGAAGTTCCATTCCCCAGGAATTCGGGCCATTCCGAAGCCGGTAGCAATTTTTTGCCGAACGGGCTTTTAAGCGCTCGATCCGGACACCGGTTCGGGATTTTTTGACGAAAAATCCCTAAAATGCTTTTTAGATCAAGGATGAACTCAGCAACCTTAGAAAAGCGTCTTAAAGCACTTTTGAGATTTTTCCCGATGCCAGGGGCATTTTGGTAATTCGCCGCCTGATAGGGGTATTTTCGTAATTTTGCCCCTTTCAACTTTTTCGAGCGTCAATACTGTCTGTAAATGCAAGAAAACCCTAAGGATGTTGGAAAGTTCCATTCCCCATGAATTCGGGCCATTCCGACCGGTTGCAATTTTTTGCCTATGAAACTTTTAAGCGCTCGATCCGGACACCGGTTCGGGATTTTTTGACGAAAAATCCCTAAAATGCTTTTTAGATCAAGGATGAACTCAGCAACCTTAGAAAAGCGTCTTAAAGCACTTTTGAGATTTTTCCCGATGCCAGGGGGCATTTTGGTAATTCGCCGCCCGATAGGGGTATTTTCGTAATTTCACGCTGAGCGTCTTTTTCGAGCGTCTTTTCAGTCCGTAAATGTAAGCACACCCTACTGAAGATGGGAAGTTCCATTCCCCAGGAATTCGTGCCATTCCGAAGCCGGTAGCAATTTTTTGTCAAACGGGCTTTTAAGCGCTCGATCCGGACACCGGTTCGGGATTTTTTGACGAAAAATCCCTAAAATGCTTTTTAGATCAAGGATGAACTCAGCAACCTTAGAAAAGCGTCTTAAAGCACTTTTGAGATTTTTCCCGATGCCAGGGGCATTTTGGTAATTCGCTGCCCGATAGGGGTATTTTCGTAATTTTGCCCCTTTCAACTTTTTCGAGCGTCAATACTGTCCGTAAATGCAAGCAAACCCTAAGGATGTTGGAAAGTTCCATTCCCCACGAATTCGGGCCATTCCGACCGGTTGCAATTTTTTGCCTATGAAACTTTTAAGCGCTCGATCCGGACACCGGTTCGGGATTTTTTGACGAAAATTCCCTAAAATGCTTTCTAGATCAAGGATGAACTCTGCAACCTTACAATAGCATCTTAAAGCACTTTTGAGATTTTTCCCGATGCCAGGGGCATTTTGGTAATTCGCCGCCCGATAGGGGTAATCTCGTAATTTCACGCTGTCAACATTTTCGAACGTCTTTCCAGTCCGTAAATGTAAGCAAACCCTAGCGAAAGGCGGCTAGGGTTATTAAGCGTTCGGAGTGGTGGGAAGTGAGAATGGTTTTCATACATTTAAATAATGATTTAATGACTATTGCTATTGCGTTGGTAAGCTATGTTAACGATTCAGTTACAGTTTTGGAATGTAAATATTATGGACGCTAAGTTAGTTTACGATTATATTTTGTTCTTACAGATATGGATTTCAACCCTGGACCTCATGATACATCAATCCTATACGATGACGATGACCACGTCGCGAGGCACGTATTTGACGGTGTCGATAGGGGTGTTTTGGAAACATTTCAAAGCACAAGTCACCTCGACGAGTGGGTACTGAACGAGGAACAAATAGAACTACTACACAATCAAAATTTGACGTTGTTCACCGATTGCGGGATTTGGTCTCGGCACGACGATTGCCTTATATCCGCTCTAGTTGAACGATGGAGGGGCGAGACGAACTCATTTCACTTCCGGTTTGGTGAAATGACTATTACATTAGAGGACGTGGGATTTATACTTGGAATCCCATGTCACGGTAGACCCATTACTTCGAGTAAAACGTCTGCATCCATAGCGAAGATGGCTAGGCAGTATTTTCCGGGAATTCCGAGGGAAGCTCTTACAACCAACGGCATAAAACTTAAATGGCTGAGAGAGCAGTACGGCGAGCTACCGGATGAATACACTCCTCATGATTTTTCGGTGTATACGAAGGCATTCCTTTTGTATATTATTGGATCTATATTACTTCCGACGCAAAAAAAAAACACGGTGCATCCGAAGTATTTGGTGTTCTTGGAGGATCTTGAGGAGGTATACTCGTATTCGTGGGGTTCAGCTGTCCTTGCGCACCTATATCGAGCATTGCACAAAGCTACGAGAAAGGGTGCCAAGTCCATTGCCGCCTGCATCACTCTGTTACAGGTTTGAGCATTTATATTCTTCGTTGACGTGTCAATATATTCGTGATTAATAACTAATTCCATATTATGTTTGCATTCACAGGTTTGGTCTTACGAGAGGCTACCCACGGGTCGTCCACAGCCCGTAGCTGATTCCGATGAGACGTGGCCTAGGGTGTGGGCCTGGGGGCCTAGGCCCAAACGGAGTAGACGGGTAGACCCTCACCACAATCTAATGTTCTATCGGGGGGAACTAGATATGATGGATGCATCCCAGGTGACGTGGCAGCCATATGGCAAGGTGATGCATCGGTTGGATGAGTGGTGTTGGCAACTTCCGGTGTCGTACGTGCTGGCAGGTTTGGTTCGGGTGCCACTTATTCACTTCGAAGAATGTGAGTTTCAGATGCCCGATCGAGCTATGAAGCAAGCTGGCTGTCCACAAGGGATACCAAAACCCGCTGTAGACATGCGGCCATACAGGGGTGGTCGAGGGCCGAACTTCGAGGTGGCTAATGCCTTGATTTTGTTGGGTGACGAGGTGCAACAGTGGAATACCTGGCAGGAAACGTATGATAGCCTTGTATCGCTAAAGCACGACGGCATTAGTACTGAGGAATACTTACAGTGGTTTCTCAGGGTGACGCGCACGAGGGTGAATCGCCCTTCCGAAGTGAGGAAGACATCGTACGCGCCACGTGAGGTCTATGACCAGTTCTGGGCATTGAGCATTGTAAGTCAACTCTAGTGTCGTTTCAATATTTATTTGCGCACCTTCTCGACCATGCCTGAAATGATGACGGTGATTTTTCTATGCATGTTTTTAGGTTGACAAGGGCACTGAGATGTTCAAGCAGCTCGAGCGGTTTGACTGGTATGTCGCGCATGCGCCTGACAGTTTCAAGAGCTCCGTTGAGTCGTACAAGACTGATCTTCACAACTTTGGTGTTGCGTACCGGGGTTACCAAGGGGAACCGTCTAGTCGCTTGCCTCCTGACCCGTTCGGCTCTCAGCCCCAGAGTCAGGGCCTGGGGGAGCCGTCTAGTCCCTTGCCTCCGGACGCGTACGACGATGTGCCCCAGAGTGTGGTGTGGGAGCCGTCTAGTCTCTTGCCTCCTGACACCTACGACTTTGTGCCCCAGAGTGAGTTCTGGGAGCTGTCTAGTCGCTTGCCTCCTGACGCGTCTTTGCCCCAGAGGGAATTCTGGGAGCCGTCTAGTCGCTTGCCTCCTGACACGTACGACTCTCAGCGCCAGAGTCAGGTGACCCAAGTAGGAATCCAGGCCTCGCGCCCAAGCAACCGGTCGGATAAAGGACAAGCGACAAAGCCATTGAGGCGATGGAAGCGGGATTGGATCGACCGGCACTACTTCGGGCCTGAGCCTGTCGATTCAACAGACTTTCCTCTTGGAACATTGCTAGGTCACACGGATGTGAGAATGTTGGCACCGGAGACAGATATTTCAAATTTTGTCATGAACGCTTATATAGATCTGCTCCGGATTAGAGAGCTACGTTATAACCAGTGCGAAGATTTGAAGCTTAACATGTATCCCACTTATCTTGTCCCATTAATGGTGACCAGCATGAGGGAGTTCACAGAATCGAGGAGGCGAGGGGCAGGCATGGGTAAGTGGAAACCAGCTGGAAACTTGTTAGCCCTGTTGACCGCAGACAATCAATGTCACGCTGCTCATGCGAACCTTGTCATGATACCTTGCCATCATGAACACCACTGGTTCCTATTAGTTCTCTATCCAGCGAACAGAGCGGTCAACATATACGATAGCCTACGGGAGGACTCTCCCTTTCGGTCGCTGGCACAGATATACAGCGAGTACATCACTGCAGTGGTTAGTTTTTATCGGTTGACCTTGGCTCATAGTATATTCTTATTGTAACATATATTGATGACCTTTTTTTATTGTTGGATGCAGACTACTATCTTCTCGCTAGCGTGCCGAGATTATTCGGGGGAATCCATCACCAGGAATTCGACGGTAGAGCCTTGGACGGTCGAGATGATACAGGACCGACCAAAGCAATATAACAGTCATGATTGCGGGATTTACGTCCTCAAGTACATGGACTACATTGCTCGCTCGGAGGTGCTCAGATATACGTCGTGGACAAGGAAGGCTGCCTTGACGTTTAGGTATAGGATAGCCTGGGAGCTGAAAAAAAATGAAGCTAGATGGCTTCATTACCATTATCCTAATTAGCGTGACTATGGTGCAATGAGCAAAGAACCCCTGAAAAAAATGTACATAATTTTTTTATTGTTGCTATGAATTTGGCGATACAGTGTGCACGAATATTAATACATTATAGGATTTTCAAAAAAATTATTTGTCTCGATTTTCGCCGAAATTCATATATATGGCCTATTAGCGTGCCTAAGGGGCAATGAGCAAAAAAGAAATGACAAAAAAAATTACGAGATTTTTCGGAAGCTATGAATTGGGCCCTAAAGTGTGCCCGAATAGGCCTTCCATAGGAAAACCCAAAAAATAACGTGTCTCGTATCTTGCCGAAATTCTTACGAATGGGCTAACTAGCGTGCCTGAGGTGCAATGAGCAAAAAAGAAATGACAAAAAAAATTACGAGATTTTTCGGAAGCTATGAATTGGGCCCTAAAGTGTGCCCGAATAGGCCTTCCATAGGAAAACCCAAAAAATAACGTGTCTCGTATCTTGCCGAAATTCTTACGAATGGGCTAACTAGCGTGCCTGAGGTGCAATGAGCAAAAAAAAATGACAAAAAAAATTACGAGATTTTTCGGAAGCTATGAATTGGGCCCTAAAGTGTGCCCGAATAGGCCTTCCATAGGAAAACCCAAAAAATAACGTGTCTCGTATCTTGCCGAAATTCTTACGAATGGGCTAACTAGCGTGCCTGAGGTGCAATGAGCAAAAAAGAAATGACAAAAAAAATTACGAGATTTTTCGGAAGCTATGAATTGGGCCCTAAAGTGTGCCCGAATAGGCCTTCCATAGGAAAACCCAAAAAATAACGTGTCTCGTATCTTGCCGAAATTCTTACGAATGGGCTAACTAGCGTGCCTGAGGTGCAATGAGCAAAAAAGAAATGACAAAAAAATTACGAGATTTTTCGGAAGCTATGAATTGGGCCCTAAAGTGTGCCCGAATAGGCCTTCCATAGGAAAACCCAAAAAATAACGTGTCTCGTATCTTGCCGAAATTCTTACGAATGGGCTAACTAGCGTGCCTGAGGTGCAATGAGCAAAAAAGAAATGACAAAAAAAATTACGAGATTTTTCGGAAGCTATGAATTGGGCCCTAAAGTGTGCCCGAATAGGCTTTCCATAGGAAAACCCAAAAAATAACGTGTCTCGTATCTTGCCGAAATTCTTACGACAAGAATTTCGAGCGTGCCTGAGGTGCAATGAACAAAAAAATTTACAAGATTGTTCGGAAGTATTGACGGCGCGAATAGTCCCTTCCAAAAATATCAATAATCCACAAACCAAATCACAAATTAAAGATTCAACAAACCAAATCACAAATTTATGCTCATTATAAAAGTTATTCGTTATACAACTGAAACATTAACCCCAAAACTCTTCATCATCATCGTCCTCCTCGACCATACTGCCAGGTTCGAGACCTAACACTTTATAATGGTTTCTCTTGTCATGATCAGTCATCTTATTACACAACGCACACTTTCGCAATTTTTTTTGAGCCGTTGGTTTTTCAATCGGATTCTTCATGCGTATTTCTCGTTTTCGCCCTTTTGTTTGTGCAATAATTGGATCAAAAATGTCGTCCTCCTCACCTTGCATGCTAGTGCCGTCAATGACTGGCTGTTTGGCTCGATTGAATCTACCGGCTGGAGTCGTCCGAGTAGTCGGAGTGTCCCGTCTTTCTGGATCAGCCATCCTAAACTCCACATGCTTAGCCTTATCCCGTGCGGCTGCTTCAACTTGATACTTGTACCCATCAAATGTTGACGCTGCATCCAATGATAAACCGTGCATGATGTTACAAAGGTGATTATATCGCAGCGGCTCAGATTGCTCGAAATCAACTGAAACATTGGGCACGTAAGGAATGTGACCGTGGACTCTATTGGCTTCCTTCGTCCACCGTTCCAAGATATACTGTGGAGGGATTTCACGAGCATTCTTGGAGCTCAAAACCCTCAACGCGTGTCGACAAAGTATACCTTTATGCTCAAACAATTGACAGTTGCAATTTACCAACCCGGTGTCCATACATTTAGCCACGGTAAAATGTCTTCTGTTCCTCGGAGCCGACGAAGAGCACGGATTGGGAAATTCGTCACGGATGTCAAAGCATCAACCTTGAGATCCCTGGTGGAATACTCGTGCAACTTTGTCATGCCATATTGATTCGACTTTAGTAGTTCATTCTGAAACTGTCTAAACATTTCCTTGGTATAGACTTGAGCCGCATGAACCTCCAAAGGTGAAAAGAGTAGTATGGCTCTTTCCCTGTAAACTGTAGCCGCGTCGGCTTCTCTCTCACGGTACAATTGCCTATCAACGGCTTTCTGCATCTCTAGTACGAACTCCACTATACTTGAAGACTGGCTTACGTACCCATCAAAGAATGAATTCATAGCTTCGCTTCTCGAGGTCGTAGTCATTCCGGCTGCAAAAAACTTCTTGGTGTAGGCACCGACCCACTGTGTCTTGATCGCATACAACGATTGTAACCAGGCATGATTGTGCAAATTGTAGTCATCCATTAACGTGGCCCACCTCTCCTCGAACACGTCTACCGTCAACGATTTCTTCACACATGTATTAAAGTCAGTCTTGAATTCCGGATGGTTTGCATATACATTGTGAAGCCGTTCGGGATATTTGTTGCTTATGTGCCACGTGCACAGTCCATGGTGAGTATCTGGAAGGACCTTAGCGATTGCATTTCTCATTGCCAGATCTTGGTCGGTGATGATGGTCTTTGGAGGAATATGATACATTGCTTGAAGCCACGTTTCAAATAACCACGTAAATGACTCCTCCGTCTCATCCCTAAGCAGGGCAAAGCCAAACGAGATTGACTGATAGTGGTGGTTCACCCCGGTGAACGGAGCAAAAGGCATAGAGTACTTATTGGTGCGGTATGTGGTGTCAAACGTCACAACATCCCCAAAATTTTGGTAAGCAGCTCTAGAACGGGGGTCCGCCCAAAATATAGTACTAATGCGGTTCTCATCATCCAGTTGGAGACTGTAGAAAAATCCAGAATTCTCACTCTGAAGGCACCTGAAGAGATCAAGTGTAGCTTGAGAATCACTCCTACCGAAAGACTCTCTCTTCTGAGCACGAAGTTCATTTCGAAGGTCTACTTCGTTGAAACTCAACCTGTCAATCCCCCCAGCCTGGCTTGAGAAAACCCCCATCATCTTAGAAGGTGGAATTTTAGCCCCGGCCATTGTAAAAATCAGTTGTCTGTGTGCCGCGCTAATTTCTCGGTGTTGATGAATTTGACCAATCTTACTGGGGGTCATCAACTGATGATTATGACTCAACTCTACTCCCGTCACAACCCAATGGTTTTCTCTTTTCCGGTGTACTGCATACACATGGGCCTTGCAGCCGGTACCCGGAAATGTGTCGCGTTTTCTTTGTCTTGTTGTCCCTTCGTCACTGATCGGAACGACCGGGGGTACATGCGGTGCCCCTCTATGACACTCAAATAGTCTTGCACAGATTTGATCTGTACTCACCCGTTTTCGACTCGTCTTAGTTCGAATACCGAAACCCATCGTTTTCGAATATGCTCTGTAGTATGCTTCAATTTCGTCCAGTGTTTGAAAAATTTGACCCAAGTAAGGTGGATCAGAACCTTCACAAAAATTGCTTCCTCCAGTTGCATCCATATTTATACTGAAATCTATAAAATAAAAATTATATCATTCTCAACAAGTCAAAGAATTAAGTAAAAGAAGAATAAAAATTATTTAAACGTAATTCAGTTACAGATTTGTATAATGTAAAATTACCAAAATAGCCCCCGATGAGCTGCCCCCGGGGGTTTGTTATCACCCTGACGCCCCAAATCAGCTTCAAAACAACCTTTCAGGTGCTTTGCTTACATTTATGGACTAAGCAGTCATTTGAAAAACTGAAAGGGGCAAAATAACGAAAATACCCCTCTCGGGAATGCGAATTACCAAAATGCCCCCTGGCATCAGAAAAACTGAATAGTTTTTTCAAACGACTTTTAAACACACCTCTCATCACAACTTTAAAATAACTTTTCGGGTGTCTCACACCCTTTCCTGAACTAAAAGTCATTCGGAAAATTTGTATAATGTAAAATAAGGAAAATAGCCCCCGATGAGCGGCAAATTACCGAAATGGCCCGGGGTTCATTATGACCCCAACGCCCAGCGAATCGGCTTCAAATCAGCCATCGCTAGGGTTTGCTTACATTTACGGACTGGAAAGACGTTCAAAAATGTTGACAGCGTGAAATTACGAGATTACCCCTATCGGGCGGCGAATTACCAAAATGCCCCTACCATCGGGAAAAATCTCAAAAGTGTTTTAAGATGCTATTGTAAGGTTGCTGAGTTCATCCTTGATCTAGAAAGCATTTTAGAGAATTTTCGTCAAAAAATCCCGAACCGGTGTCCGGATCGAGCGCTTAAAAGTTTCATAGGCAAAAAATTGCAACCGGTCGGAATGGCCCGAATTCGTGGGAATGGAACTTTCCAACATCCTTAGGGTTTGCTTGCATTTACGGACAGTATTGACGCTCGAAAAAGTTGAAAGGGGCAAAATTACGAAAATACCCCTATCGGGCGGCGAATTACCAAAATGCCCCCTGGCATCGGGAAAAATCTCAAAAGTGCTTTAAGACGCTTTTCTAAGGTTGCTGAGTTCATCCTTGATCTAAAAAGCATTTTAGGGATTTTTTCGTCAAAAAATCCCGAACCGGTGTCCGGATCGAGCGCTTAAAAGCCCGTTCGGCAAAAAATTGCTACCGGCTTTGGAATGGCACGAATTCGTGGGGAATGGAACTTCCCATCTTCGCTAGGGTGTGCTTACATTTACGGACTGAAAAGACGCTCGAAAAAGACGCTCAGCGTGAAATTACGAAAATACCCCTATCGGGCGGCGAATTACTAAAATGCCCCCTGGCATCGGGAAAAATCTCAAAAGTGCTTTAAGACACTTTTCTAAGGTTTCTGAGTTCATCCTTGATCTAAAAAGCATTTTAGGGATTTTTCGTCAAAAAATTCCGAACCGGTGTCCGGATCGAGCGCTTAAAAGTTTCATAGGCAAAAAATTGCAACCGGTCGGAATGGCCCGAATTCGTGGGGAATGGAACTTTCCAACATCCTTAGGGTTTGCTTGCATTTACGGACAGTATTGACGCTCGAAAAAGTTGAAAGGGGCAAAATTACGAAAATACCCCTATCGGGCGGCGAATTACCAAAATACCCCCTGGCATCGGGAAAAATCTCAAAAGTGCTTTAAGACGCTTTTCTAAGGTTGCTGAGTTCATCCTTGATCTAAAAAGCATTTTAGGGATTTTTCGTCAAAAAATCCTGAACCGGTGTCCGGATCGAGCGCTTAAAAGCCCGTTCGGCAAAAAAATTGCTACCGGCTTTGGAATGGCCCGAATTCCTGGGGCATGGAACTTCCCATCTTCGCTAGGGTTTGCTTACATTTACCGACTGAAAAGACGTTCAAAAAAGTTGACAGCTTAAAATTACGAGAATACCCCTCTCGGGCGACGAATTACCAAAATGCCCCTTGCATCGGGAAAAATCTCAAAAGTGCTTTAAGATGCTATTCTAAGGTTTCTGAGTTCATCCTTGATCTAAAAAGCATTTTACGGATTTTTCGTAAAAAAAACCCGAACCGGTGTCCGGATCGAGCGCTTATAAGCCCGTTCGGCAAAAAATTGCTACCGGCTTCGGAATGGCCCGAATTCCTGGGGAATGGAACTTCCCAACATCCTAGGGTTTTCTTACATTTATGGACTAAGCAGTCATTCAAAAAAGTTTCTCAGCGTGAAATTACGAAAATACCCCTATCGGGCGGCGAATTACCAAAATGGCCCCTGGCATCGGGAAAAATCTCAAAAGTGCTTTAAGACGCTTTTCTAAGGTTGCTGAGTTCATCCTTGATCTAAAAAGCATTTTAGGAATTTTTCGTCAAAAAATCCCGAAAAATCCCGAACCGGTGTACGGATCGAGCGCTTAAAAGCCCGTGCGGCAAAAAATTGCTACCGGCAACATCCTAGGGTTCTTAAAAAAGTTTCGCGCGAAATCGCGCTAGCTTGATATTTTAAATTACACTGCGAAGTTACAAGGTTGCGCGTATCAGTTAACCCCTTTCCAGTATTTGGAAAAATCTTAAAAGTTTAGCCGATACAGATCTTTTAAAAATAACTAGGGTCTCTTTTTTGTACTTTGGCAAAATCTAGCTCTAGCTATTTTTTATAAATTCGTGAAAAATCATAATTTTGACGCCCTAAAAAATCGCTATTTTCGAATCTTTCGAATGTAATACCCCGATTTGTAAAAACGTAATTTTGACGCCCTAAACACGAATTTTAGACTATGGTAAGAACAATTTAAGCGTAAGAACAATTTAAATTAACATTGAATTATAAGAAAATTCAAAATACTTACTTGTTTTGACTTGAAAAAAATGACGAAAAATTCACCGATCTTCTTCTAGCGGTTATCCACCGATCTTCTTCTAGCGTAAAATTTTTTCCGCTCGTACTGTTGTGGAGATTATGTAGGTGAGATAGGGAGGATGAGGAGAGTGCATGAAATAATTTGGGGAAGAGGGATTTTATAGACAGAAAAGTGGGGGGGAAAGGACCGAATAATGCAGGGGGAGCCGTGGAAGGGGTGGGGGCCAAGCCATCTTGTGCCATGTGTCGAGAGGGGTGGGGGGCCAAGGGGAGGGAGGAGGTCACGGGTGGGAGGAGGGAAGAGGGGTGGGGGCCCGGGGGGGGGGGGACTCTGCCGCAAGGGGTGGGGGCCAAGGGAGGGAGAAGGCCACGGGGGGGGGGGGGAAGAGGGGTGGGGGCCACGGGGGGGGGGGGGGGAATCTGCCGTAAGGGGTGGGGCCAAGGATTGGCCGAATTTCAGAAAAGGGAGCAGCAATTGGCCTTGGGCCAATCGCAAGAAATACATGCAATTGGCCCAAAGTCAATCGCATGATAGTCTTGCGATTGGCTTTGAACGTTTGTGCTCCGAAAAAAGATGACTTTACTGAATTTGTTCATGTGGACACAAGAACATGTACATTGACCGGTGGCTTTTCCGTAGACATGTTCTGCGCCGCGTTACAGATACTTCCTTATAGGATTGAACCTAATTTTATGGCTTTGGCGGAGCCAAATTGTGGGGCAGTTCAGAACTACAGCATTATGCTTCATAAACTTGGCCAGGTTAGTTAAAGGCCCTCAACTCATTTTTTTTTCTTTCTCTCTAATTGCTCTGGCTAATGAAAATCAAGCGACTAAAATACTTCGTCCCAAATATTGCCACTACTACCAAACTACGACTCTCTCTTGTTCTTACAAGAGGTTGCATTGGTGGATCTTGCCACTACAGGCACCAATTTGCCGGAAAAAAGGGCAGGCTTCTCGAACAAACTATTCAGTTGCAACATTTGTCGCCACTAATGACATATTCATTTGTGATCCTATATTTCTTCTTAATCACAATTAATCACTGAAAAGGCTAAAAGATATAATGTTTTCTAAGTGCAAAAGATCATTTAACACCAAAGCAATAACTTTTGAAACCTTAGAATGACGATAACTTTTTCTTTTATATGCTAAATAGGAGCTTTAGAGTCTGAGTTTGAAACAGTCTTGTGATGCAGTGGTAGGAGATATAACAATTTTGAATAGTCGGACATCCTTTGTTGAGTTTACGCTGCCATACATGACCTCTGGAGTCTATAAACTGCTCCCAGCACAGGGAGGCAGCACGCGCAAAAGCATATGGACCTTTGTAAAACCCTTTAGTTGGGAGCTTTGGCTGACAATGGGCGTAACTTGCATGCTGGCTGGAGCAGCATTTCAATTCTTAGAGCGTCGTATCAACAACGAACTTGAAGCTCCGTGGCATCAGCAACTCTTCATGCTCTTCTGGTTCCCATTTTCTGCCCTCACCTTTCCTGAAGGCAATTTCTTCGCTGCCTTTATTAGTTTCCGAGTAACTAGTAACTTAATTTGGTATCAGAGTTCTGATTTAACAGAGTTTTGAGTTTGATTCTTTTTACTTGCATATTTGGTCCCCTTTTATTGTAATGCAATTTGCACTATGGCTTTTTTGTCCACTTGATTGTGGTGCAACGTGATTTGTTTTTCCACGTACAATCGAAAGCTTTTACTAGAAGGGAAGTCTTAAAACATGATATATTTTTTCTTTGTTTACTCTTTGAAATGTTGAGCTTTTAGAGTAACTGTAACTTAACGCACTTTAAAGTCAATACATTAAATAGTAGAGTGGAAATAACGATCCATCCATGCTTAGATAAAACATCAAATCAAACATTTTTCCCTTCGTTGGTAATTTTTTGGCAACAGAAATATAATGTCATAAGAAGAAGTTTTGCAAGCTAATGAAACATGCTGCTAACAGTGACAGGGGGTATGGCTAACCCATGGTCGAAGGTTGTGATGGTCATATGGTTATGCATGGCATTCGTGGTAATGCAGGCTTACACAGCCAACTTATCCTCCATTTTCACTGTAGATCAGTTACAACCCATTGAACCTAGTGAAATCAAGTCAGTTGGGTACGAAGAAGGCTCTTTTGTGGGGGATTTACTAGCAAAGAAGTACGGTCCCCGTGTGTCCCTCAAGGCATACACGACCATTGAACAATATCACGAAGCCTTGATGAACAAGAGCGTTGATGTGATCTATGATGAGCTTCCCTACGTAAACCTCTTCCTCCAGAAGCACGGATCCAACTACATGAAAGTTGGGCCCATATTTGAGAGAATCGGGTTAGGCTTTGTGAGTTTTTCTCCTCCTCTTTTTCTTTCTCTTTGTCACTATGCATGTGAAGCGTAACAATCGTATATGGCACATCCCAGCAAAGGAGTCATGAATTATTTAAAGGGGGCAAAAATACACCAGTAGTGAAAATTTGCAACAAAAACAAAGGTGGGCAACACTCTTTCTTTCTACACTATATTAACCCAATTTGTTTAGGAAATTCACATTTGACTTTCCTAACATTTTTGAATAATAAGAAAGAAAGATGAATGGAGGGCAATCGAGGCATATGTGCCTCCGCCCCGGTATATATCTCTTTCAGATGAATTGTACACTTTAATATGACAATAACATCTGATACTACTACACGATTACGTTATTTTTTCTATCAAATGGTCAAAGACCTAACTCTTATCAGAGGGTTAATTGCCAATTTATGCCCCCACATATGACGCAAGAGCATAATTACCCTCCAAAGAAATTTAATAGCAACATCTGCTCTCCACTTATGCAGTGATAGTATCCGTTATCCAGCCCTAGTGGCAGTCGCTAAGTTAAAGATATTCCTGATAGTTCACCTAAATGCAGGACTAAATTTAGAAACTTAAAATGCTAGGGGATTTTTTTTTAATTTTGATAAAGATATATAAACAAATTGGTCAAATCCCCCTCTCTCCCTCCCTCCCTCCCTCTTCATTTTTTCTTTACCAACCGCCACATGTCCTGAAAGATCTTTGTGTGGTTATATATGTAGAAATATGATGTATACATTTACAGGGAGGCTTTCCTTACCCTACTATGATAATCTACCCTCCTTATTTTTCTTCAAAAGATCATCCACACTTGTCACTAGAACATAAAAATATGTTATAAAGGCATATAAAGGGGTAAAAATAGCAATTTTCTGTATAAGTATCGTGAAGTGTACACAGTGCACTTATGATTTACGAAGACATTTGAATTGTTTCTAATGTAGTACCTCATCTTAAACACTCCAGAACTTAATTTATATCTGTCATTTTATGTAGTACTCCTACTTAACGTGCTTAGAATTGTTTGTAATCTCTTGTAATTCACAAAATATAACATTGCAGGCCTTCCGTCTTGGCTCTCCTTATATCCTTAACTTTTCTAGGGCGGTTGTAAATGTGAGTGAAAGTGAAAATATGCAATACCTTATGAGGAAATATAACGTGTGTGACTATTCCTCCGATGGTCAAGCTTCCCCAGTCCCCCGAGGAACTCCTCCTCTTCATGCCCATACTTTTATTGGCCTCTTCATCCTCGCGGGGATTGGTACTATAGGAGTTGTACTTGCCTCGGAATATACACTTTGGCAAAGACGCAGTCTAACAGTTAAGATGACCAGTGCTAATGAAGATTTTCCAGATGATGACAATCAAGAGCACCCTCCACCAGTTCTTCTCCCAAGCGATGTGGAAACTCATATAGAAGAATCAAATGAAGTAGAAGAAAAAGCAGAAATCCTCCCCTCCCAAGAGGTGCCGCGTAGCCTTCCCTAGGTTCGAAGCAAAGAAATATATATTCTCTTTCAGATAAATATTTAAACATTCATCCAGTTGTCCATTATGTACTCTTACAGTTTATTAAATCAAAAAGTCATAAAGCAAAATAAAGCCTGCTTTAATTTGTTGAAAAGAAAAAAAAAACCTCTTGAGCTTACAATTGTCCACTATATTTCAAGAATTATACACTTGTATATTCAATAGGAAAAAAGCTCTATAGTTGTAATACTATGTTTATAAAATTTTCCCATGGTTATAATTAGTGTGCATCCATCGCGGAGGTGGTGTTTGTGTCACCGCAGTTGTATTTGGCATGTGTCGCCAATAAATAGGGCGTGTGTGACGCTGTGAGACTTGGAAGGCATGGAGTTGGTGTGTACCTCCTTCAAGCCGTAAATTTTATTATGCTTGGTGTTTGCCCTCACCGTAATAGTGGATTGGATATTCCTATAACTAAAGTAGCACAGTCACAAACGTAAGCAAGAGACAGAATTGCGAGAAAAGTGAATGCTTCCTCTTCTCTTTCTGCTTACATCCACTTTATTTAATATTTCTGCAACTTCTCTTATTGCTTACCTAGTACTATATCTCTTAAAAGTTACTCCCTCCGTCTCGAAAAAATTGAACATATTTCATTTTTTGCTGTCTCAAAAGAATGATCACTTTCCAAATTAATAAAGATTCTCTGTGTTTTTTCATGTTTACCTTTTTTAAACTTGTTATTCTATTTTCTCTCCACATTTAATTATCCACCAATCAATTTTCTCTCTGCTGACCCACTTTTTTTTTCCTCTAGAACTGAAAATGCAAAATACATTACTAAATTCTTTAGAATGCGGGCAAGTCAAATGCCATTGATAATTGTTGGACGGAAGGAGTAAAATTTTTATTCATTTCACCATTCACCACCGTCTAGGGTGCATAGTTCAAGTCGATGGCAACGACATCTAGTTTTGGCTAGTTAGAGGTTTAACCCCCGTATCCACTTTTAGACATCTGTTATATGATGGGCCTAAGTTTTTTATTGGAAAATAGAATGACGATATATTTGCAACTTCAAGACATTGACAGTTTAAATTTATTGTGTAAAAGCTGGCTTTAAAAGGAACGAGTAGTTTTTTTTTTTTTTTGTAGAAGAGAGGATGACTTTTTGGAAAATAAGATTTACAATGTCTCACAGTGAGCAGATGTTGCCTTAGGGCATTACGAAAGGATGACCATCTTGAGGGGCCATGATTTGAGAGCATATCTCTCTACCTTAAAAGTCTGAAGTGTTTAAACATGTTTATGTGTTTCTACACATTCTTATCCCCAAAATACCCTCTAAAATCTCACATAACAGTATAACACCAATAACCCACCGGAGTTCAAAAACGGTTATGTGTTTCTACACATTCTTATCCCCAAAATACCCTCTAAAATCTCACATAACACCAATAACCCACCAGATTTAAAAAATGGTGCAACAAGACACCTCTTCCTCCAGGCTCTCTCACTCCCCACCCGCGCAACACATCTCTAAGCGGTGCCATGGTTTCAAAACAAACGGAACTTCTCTTTCGCCAGGCTCTCTCACTCCCCACGCACACTCCGGCGTAGCCTCTACAAGGATTCCTTCGTTCTGTACTTCAAAGTTCTTCCTACAATAGTTCATCCAATTCTTCATCAACAGGTCAGTGTTTGCATAACAGATTCGCATTTCATGAATCAATGAACGGAACCACTCTATTTTCACTTTTGATTATTCTGCATTATACACTATGTTATTCAATGACGTTTATCTATCATTCATCCAATGACTCTACACACATGAGATTGCATGCTCTGCGCCTCTGCCGCCACCGCCACTTTCTCGATCAGCACAACATATGATCATGAATTACATGTGCCCATATGTGTGACGTACTTCAAATTGTTTAATTTCAATTGTAAGAACAGATAGTCAGGTTTGGATTAGTATCTCCACTTCTTCCTTATGTGTCTCCTACATGTCTTCCCTCCATTAATTCTTAGTAAAAGGGCTTAATGCTTTCGTCCCCTTTCACCATTGCATGCAAGGTGTTTGAAGATATGCAAATGGCCTTATTGTGTTATCAATCACATAGGAAAAAGCAGATAAGAATTTCTGGCAAAATTTAAAGCTTTGCTTATGGTAGAAGGATATTTTGCATTTCAAAATTCAAAATAAGAACTCACCCCAGTGACAGTAATGGAGACCTCATCCCAGATGCCAGTGTTCCTATCCCTGTAGCAATAAAACGATTATCATAGAATGTATATTCTTAAAGTTATTCACTTTCATTCTAATCCATGTCCTACTTCCACATACCATGGTTCACATCCTTGCTGTTTCCATGTCCTGCGGTTTCTATATAGGCCAGGCTTATGAGGATGTTGTTGTATCTGCGAGCTTTCAGTCTAAATTCAGACAATGTCCTACTTCCTCATACCACGGTTCACATCCTTGATTGATTCAAAGTGCCCTTTGGATGCCTCCGAGCTACGAATTCTTTCTTCCTGTAAAAGTGGTTTAGGAAAACCTCCTCCTTGTTCCATATGCTGACCTTCCCTTGAGAAACATTATGAGCTCTGTACTATATTGTGCTCAACTCATAGATGTTGAGCCAAGATCTATTCAAGCACAAAACTTATGCTATAAGCCTATAACTCAGCCCATCGACGCTGCTATATAGGTCAAGTTGGAGAGTTTAAGAAGCCATCTAACAACCTTATTGTGCACAGTACAATGAATGGAATTTATACAACTCAATACGGGCTTATGGTGTGTATATATATACTATGCTCCATGTGGGGAATTATGGTGTTCATTTCACTGTCCCATGTCGAGCACCCCTTATTGAAGTATATGCCTATTGTATCCTGTGATTGTAATGAACATGCTCCCAATTTGATCAAAACATAGAGCAGTGGCGGTTTTCAGATTGCCCCCCACCGCATGTCCAGAAGTATTAATCCGTTTCTGGAGTTTATAAGGTTGTACCTATCATTGATACGGCCATTGTAGACTACATCGATGAGATTGACATCCACGTGCCCCAGAGATTCCTACATAGGGGACATGTTATAGTAACTTCGATTCCATGTAAAGATTCGTGGTACAAAACGACTAAGAACATAATGATGATCCTACCTTTGACCTGAAGCCAATGCCACTTCTTTTGCTCACGACTTTAATGTGAATTCTGTCCTTCAGAGGAGCTTCTTCTAACAGAAACTGGAAATCCTTGTTCTAACTAGGATCCCGAGTTTTCTTGATTGACTAAAGTAAAATCACAACAGCTCATAAGGCAAATCAAGCAACGTGATATTTAATTAGGTGGAAAATGTATCTTTTTTGAAAAAACTACCTTTGTTTTCTTCTTTTCTCCTCTAAAGAGGTTTAGAGCATAAGGGTTGTTGTGGTGCTTCCCTTCAACATCTTCTGCACCTACAACTGTGACCAAGAGCAAACCACCTCTTAAGAGGGACGTGTCTTCGGATGCTTTCCCATGGCTTTCATTCCTCTCATCATGCCTATCTAGAGGTCCGCTAAAAGTTTCAGTATCTTCTCTGAAAGGTACAAAGGTTAGCTCCATAACAAATTTGCCCTCTAGGTTTCTTATTGTGAGGATCATTAGGATTTGTGTTCTTGACCAAATTGAGTGTGAATTTCTTCATCTCATGTTGTACGAGCAACCTTAGTGGGACTACTTGCATTCCCATTTTATCATGCAGTCCAACCTGTGAAACCATTATAAAAGGAACTAAGCTATATAAACTAAATTTTGCAGTCCACAAAAGTTTATCAAAAGTCCAAAAGCATTCAAAAAACCTAATATTTCACAAAATTGCAGCCTATGGAAAAGTTTTCTTTGACGGAAGTCTCTCCCCCCTTAGGCCGAGTTTAACATAAGGATCAGATGTTCCCAAGAAGTCCTTGTTCAAGAGATTATGTGCTTGCACAACCTTCACATACAGTATTCCCACAGGTTTCTTCTGAGCTCCTCTACCAAAAAGTTAAAGAACGGTACTTAGTTATTATTTCTGCTAGCAACACGGAAAAGGCCAAGAAAAAGAAATTGATTGTGTAAATGCTGCTTCTTCTACTACATAACTTACTCACGAGGCAGCTCACGTACGGTTCGGGAGCCGAGCCCTGGCACAGGGACTTAGGTCAACACTTATATAATAGCCAGTCATCAATTGGAAAAACTGTCAAGGATGGGTATTTCAATTGTTTGGGGCCAGAGATAGAGTCTAGCAACTTGTTTTCTTATAGTTTCCTGATATCAACAACAAATGAACATCAAATTCAGCCTATAACCTACTATATCAATTACAATATAGGGAGCACCAATAACCAAAATATTTTAAGTTCAAAGTTTACGGCAACCATATGTTCATACGTTAGTGTCACTTCAAGATTTAGAGACGACACAAAATTGCCCAAACAAGCATGTCTTCATGCATGCATATAGATTCTTATACTACATTTGTGCATACCTTCATTTATACGTATATACCTGCATATCTATATATGCGACACTTTTGAAAATTTACTGGTTCGTTAAAGAAATTCTTCATCAACTATAGTACTGGGATGTAGGTACCAATAAGTAAGAGGGATAAAGATGGTCTTACCAACAAACCTATAAAAGATAGAATGAAAAGCTTAGGAATCAAACCTATATGTCCCTAGGTACAAGTAAATTAACTTACCAACACTAACCAAGATGCAATAGTCCTTCGAGTCCAATGCCGCTGAGGATGAACTAAGTCTTCAACTATCTCTTTTTCAAAAATGGACAAGCTTTTGGTGTTGTTAAGCATGGTATTTTCCATATTTAATCATCATTTTTTCTTATCCTGGTAAGCAGATGGGGTGAAGCTCCTTATTCCCCTAATTTCTCCACAGTCCACTCAGCAGTCCATCTAGGTAAGCATCTTTCTGGGACGGCTACGTGTAATCAACCACCATCTATGCATCCAAGTTGGCACATCAGGCCTATGAAAAGCCATGATCGGATATACTTTATCTTGTTTTTGAAGACCAGTCAAATATATTTTTATCAGACTAAGGTAAGCTGATGTTAGTTCCTGATTGAAACAGCTACTCTACAAACATGCCTCTGCATTTGGCTATTATCCTACTATGAACCTGCAATAGAGCACCTGGTCACTTACAGAGCCCTCTCATGGTTAATAGACGTTGTCAAAGGTTCCACGAAGGAGAAGGTGTGTTCTTAGACTTTTTACTTAATTTCATAGCTTATTCTGGCTACGGTTATATTGTAGCAATTGTGCAAATTGTTCCTTATATGTCAGTTCATTTATCTGAAATGTGATGCTTAGATTTACTTATATCTAGTATCTACAAAAGTTCGACCAGTAGTACAAATTTACAAATAGGTAATCAAAAGCAAACGTGACGAAAGAGATGTCGGTGCAGCAACGTGTCATGCACCGAATCCTGGTAGACATCGACTTGGGCCTGGGAAGCAAGAGTTACGATGGATCTGGCCTCCTTTAGTTGTGCTGGAGAAAATTTCTCCACTTAGCCCATATTGTGGCTATCAACAAGCCTCTCGAGAGCGATGCCAACCAATCTGAGGCCCTTGTTGAGATTGCCGCAGACCCACAATTCCTTTTAGGCACGTTATCCCAATGAGAGAGCTTTTACGTTTTCCTTACAGAGACTGTTGCCACATAAAGGTTGATGGGTTCCTGTTGGTGGTGGCAGTTACAATTTGGAGGTTCAAATGAATTTAAATCCGCAGGGTAAATTTCAGAACCTTGGTTTTACCTCAAGTGTTGAGTGGATGTGTTTTTGTTTCTACTATATGAATTCACTTGAATGGCTAGGTTTCTAATTAGTTAGATAATTTGGTTGCGTATGAACTGTGTTTGACAGAAAATGAGGTAATTTTTATGAATATAGAAAGACCAGAGGGTTATACACACATATTTACAAACCTCTCTACTCCTTGTCCTTGAGGCCATATTCTATCCCCAATATCTCGGCCGGTACAGGTGATACCGTCCTAGAACTACGTACCGGCCGAGATATTGTGTTTTGTACCAGTTCCTTAAAAAATATAAAAGTAACCAATTTTGTTGAAAATTTTATAAATTGACAATAGGAAGACTAAATAGAAAAACACTCTAAGTTTTATTGTATCAATCAAAGCTTTGTAGTCTCTTACTCCTAATATTCATTACAATTTGTAAAATCTTTTCTGGTAAATTAAGTTACTTTATACTTGTAAGTTTTTATCATATTCTCTCATCTATATGATATACTGTTTTATACACATGCACGCTCGCGCACACGCAGACACACAAAAATAACTCATTTTTGAACCTAAAGACGTTATTATCGAACAAAAAACTTATTCTTACATAAAAATTTGTAAATGAGATCGTTGAAAAGGGGGGATAATCCTAGAGGATGTAATTCAATTGAATAAGCTATTTGTTTCTAATATCATTGTATACGTGAATATTATAAATGTAAATTATTGATGAAAATTTTGAGGCGGTACCGATACCGATACGTACCATTTTATAGAAAAAAACGGTATACAGTCCGGTACGGTATTCATAATTATGCCCCCATCCCGTCCTTTCCCATGTGGTGCTTTGATATGCCTATTATGTGGGTTGAACCTTGAATGTATTTCTTATAGACAGGTGCGGAAGGGGTTGGACTTGAGACTTGAAAGTCTGGCGAGACAAGATGCCTTGGACTAGCAAAGCAAGATCCCCCACAAAGTCCAACTTTTCCTATGGCAATTTTAACAAAGCGGCTCCCTGCTAAGTCCACACCCCGAAAGATTCAATGTTACAAGTGATGCCACGTTTGTTTTTGAGATTTAGTACCCCATCCTGTCCACACCTCTTCCTCTATTGTCCTTGCCTTCGGCCTGTATGGTTTGGATTGGATCTTAGAGTAAGGTAGCTTCGCCAATTTTTTGAGTGGGTAACTGTGTGGTATTCATAGTAACAAATTCGATATTCGGAAATTATTCGGTGCAATAATCCGGAATTCGGGAATTATTCGAAAAATTTCGTCATTGAATCGGTAATAATTCGGTGGAATAACAAAATTCGTATCGTAAATTGGGAATAATTCGGTAATTAATCGTTCAGGTTACAATGGATTTAAGTGTATGAAATTTTGTAAAGTATGTAACTGAAATAATAAAAATATAAAAATCTTCTATTCTTTAAGTTATGGGTAAAAAATGAAAATGTATGGTTAATGTTTTATAATTACGTGTGGCATATTGAATATCTATTTACTTTTGCTGAAAGTAATTGTGTGATGGCATAATGCTGTGGTATTAGCCGGATAAACCCGGGTTCGAATCTCATTGGATGAAGCCTTGCTTCTATCATTTTAGAAAAAGGAGGTAGAACATCAACTCGCGACATATTCGCGAAATATCGCGATAAGTTCTTAAATCTCGCGATGTTCGTGAGATATTCGCGAATCTTACAAATAATCGTGATAAATTCGTGATTAAGACTTTCTATTAATTTACGCGATAAATTTGCTAATATCGCCATTATATCGCGAATTTTGTTACTATGGTGGTATCCAGAAGGGATGCTCCTGCCTCGATACATATCCAAACTAAACCCACAATCCTCACGACAATTTGGTGTATTTGTTACATCAAAATGAAATCATTGTTCTCGAAGCCAGTCCCATAGCAATCATTTCCCAATCACGACATTTTTCTTACATTTATGGACAGCTTTGGCAGAAATAATAAGACCAAATTCATCAGCTTACAAAAACTCAAACAAAGGAGCAATTTTCATTTCTAAGGACTACTATCGAAGTGGAATGTCTTATATATAGTTTATACCCAGTTTCTTGTCAGTAATCATACTATTTTTCTCAGTGCTAGATGTAAATTCCAATGTCACCATTTGAAATTTGGAACGGCTATATGTTCATGAAGCCCTTAGGATTATGGATGGAATTAGCTACAAATTCTTTTGATCCAATGGATCCACTTTCTGCACAAATATTAGCAACTTTGAGATCAAAAAAATGGGCTCTGCATAGGTTGATCATGCATATTGTTATGTAGACTAATTCAGAAACTTTACTTAATCAAATGAAAGAGGCAGACATCATTAGTGCAGCAGCAGAGCCGGTATAAAATGATGTATGATAGGTTAATATGTCTTTCCGTTCATGCATAATAACCCTAAGAAGCAGGAGACTACCGACTGAAGCAATCTAGGTACCCACATTTGCATGCAGAAGATCTTGAGTATCTTTGGACTCCACCTACACTAGATATTTATGGGTCTACCTCGCTAATATCGACGGAGTATAGTTACATTTATTTAGTTAATTATTTATAGTGATAAACTCTTAAATGGCTGGGGCGACTCTTAATACCATCGAATCAATGAAATGTAATGCACAAGGTAGAGCACACCAGGCAAGTCGGGAAAATCAGGTTACCAAACACATCATGTCACATGCAGCAAGCTCTAAAAGTGCATGAACCAATATCTTCTGCTCTTCATTTGTCTGTCTTAAATAAGCATAACCTCAAGAATAACTGTATATACGGGACACAATGTAGGTTAGGGTGTAGGCGAAGAACCAAATGGAAATAAGGCTCAAGAAGCAATTATGATGCAAAAACCTCTAGTAGGAGCCCACGGAGACCGGGCCTAAATAATCACCAAGGTGCCTACTTATTTCCTATGGGGGAATCAAGTCTAGTGTAGTTCAAACAATGAACATGTTTTATACCTATCAATTGTATTTTATCAATATAATTAATGCATCAAATCTTAACAATCATTCATCAATTTCGTCTTTTTTTTTCCTTTGTCTTTTCAATGCTTCTTCTTTTAATTTTTAATTCAAGGTCAAACAAATAATCATTCATCTTTGATTCATCATCCTCTCTATGATCAAGAATTTGGTTCCTACGAAAAAGAAACATTTTCATGTTGAGTCCAACTTGGATAGCATTATGTGGGACATAGGCACACACGTAGAAACTTACCCATCCCAAGGTTAGAGTTATAGGCTTTCGAAAAGGAAGGCTAAACTATCTACTCTCAAAGGGCTAAGAAGTGCAAAATTCAACCATAGGGTATTAGGATAATATGTGGTGGCCAAACAGTGGCCTCCAATTACTAAAAAGGCCTTATTTTTTAGGAAGAAAAATGCAACCTTACACTTTTCTGAGTTTTTTTTTTCTTTTTTTTTTCTTTTATACCCTGACTTTTGCATTGATCCCCATTTTCAGGTTTACTACAAACAAATTGCTCAAACAAGTATTCAATTTGATTAATTTATCAATTAATCGACATAATGAGCAATTTTCGAACAATCTCATAGCAAAGTAATGAAGTAAGGAGATAAAGATTAGTGATATTCGGAACGATGATTTAAATGGTCCAGCTTGGCGACCCTCAAGCCCACATTCATGTCTTCAAGGCAGCCTCTTACAAGAGCCTTAAAATGCACAAGTAGTTGGTCTTCCTATATGGTTAACCTAACCATTTGAAATCCTTAACGCAATCCACAGCAAGCAACAAGTTTTGAATCCACAAAACATATTCAAGACTTGATGACTCTAAGCCCTGATACAATTACCTTTTACAAAGATTAATATGTGTATTATTAAACCTCATTTGGAAGGCAAATTGAAGATCTAGCAAAATAGAGATATTAGAGAATTGATGATCTACAAATGCTCACTCTCAACCTATAATTTTCTTAGAACGACACTCTCTATAATGAAGTGAAATCAATAAGAAATAAGAGAGATAATCAAAATCTTGAGCCTAGATGTTTCTCTCATAAATAGGGACTTAGGTGTTTCCATGGTGCATGGCCATTATAGGTTTACCACTTGTCACGAACTGAGAGAGTCGTGGGCACGGAACTCACACTCAACCCGTGCGGTACTTAGACAAACCAACCCGATGGTTGCCTAAGTCAACCTATTATTTCAAAACTTGCCGATCCCGTTGGCAAGCACCTCACCAGTACTTGTTGCCTCCCCCTTTGGTGTAGAGCTCCCTTAGTCACCGCGACTTACACTCACACACGCACAATAAGCACGATTGGTCTAAAAAGGATTTCAGTATACAAGAAGAGATTTTACAAGAGAACCACACATACTCTTGGATCACAAAATTTTCAAAAACGTGCTCGTATTTGGTATCTATAACTTATTGAAGGTTGTTTGAGTTTAAGATATTGCTTTCTTCTAGCCGATTATAAGATAACTTATAGGTGACTACAAGATATTTCTCATAAAAAGTTTGGAATGAGATAATTATCAAATTTTGATCATTTGCTATCTAAATTTTTTTTTCAAAGTAGGCATAAAGGCCTAGGGCAAAGTCATCAACTCATACATCAAACTAAGACCAATTACGTTATGAGAATCAAGAGAGAGCTGAAATTATTCGTGTCTTTCTTGCGTGCTCCCTTGACAATGATTTGCTCACTGTTCTTTCTTGCTCTTTAAAGCTTTTCCGTTGCTTCCAAATTATGCCTTTAAGCTTTTGCTCACTACATTCCATGAATAAGTTTTCAAATGTGTTTTGATGTGTGTATAAATATTCCTATGACGCATTCACTTAAAGCACACAATATACTACAATCAATCTATTGTCATTACCAAAACAAAATATAAGCCTAGTCATCCGACGATTGGGCTAACGGTTACCATTTTAGCACTTTTATAAGTCAAGATGAGTGGGGTGTAATCCATGAAAATATCTGCAAAGAGTAGGTGAATGGTCTTTGAATTTTGGTGATTCTGAAAAATAGAACTTAGATAATGGTAATTAAGTCAAGAAGAAAGTTCAAGAACATGAATTGGAAACAAATAAAATGGTAGCCAATTAGGGCATCAGCAATTAATGAGGTGCTATAGCAATTAATCAGATAAAGAAAGCTTAATTACAAAGTCAAGTCCCCGAAAATTCAAAGGTTAAGAATTGATATGTTGTAAAATGGACCTTGATACGTTTGGATGGAAACGATGTGAGCACGATATCAAAGGGCAAGTGAGTCAATTTTAGATTCCTTTTGTAAGAAAAATGGACTTATATGCAAAAGAAGGGCAAAAATATAAGTGCATCTAAGTGTTCGACAAGAAGTGCTTAAATCAGTTTAGCGTGACAATGTGTTAACGTTAAGTTTACATAAAAAAGCTCTGCACTTTATTATGCTAAGATTTATCGTTGGACAACAAGGCCCAATATTGGAATGTTTAACAAAAAGGAATATTGAAAGCTACAACAGAGATTGAGGGTTAATTGAAGGAAGGGGCACGGGATGTTTTGCCATGGAAAATATGGAGATAGCACGATAAATATAATTGTAAAACCTGATAATGCGAAAAACGGTTAAATCAGAATCCTCAATTTTGTGACTAATGAATTCGATTAACTTTTTTGAGTCCGATTAAATTCCTCAATCTCATATTGACAAAAACCTAAATATCGGATTTAATTCACACCCAATCAAGTTCGATCGCCCCATAATCAAGCTCAAACACGCTTTTCTGAGGCCAATAAGGAAAATTAGTTTATCTCCGACCACGCTAAAAGGTGGCTCTTATACCAATTGTTAATAAATTGGGTCAATGGACCCATTATCCGTCCACTAACAGATAATGTGTATTTGTTAGTCTGGATAATTACAGTTAATTAGAGGATATTTATCTCCTAAGTGTTTGAGGTAAATACATCTTTATCTCCTAAGAGTTTGAGGTAAAGCCGGTCTCTAATTATATCTCTATATAAAGGCTAGAGATATCCTAATAAATTAGAAGTCATAGCAATAATTCCTCTCTATAACACCAAGCTCTAGGATTTGGTTCGTGGACGAAGAATTCGACTCTAGTAGCCGTTTTCGTACCTGCGAAAAAGATTAAGCGTGTTGGAGGCTCGTAACAACAAGGATCCTACATCGGAATTTTCGGAGACTTCGTACGGTATGTTTCCGAACCCATTACGTTATGTGGTAAGCGCATTTAAATCGTTTCAACATTGGTATCAGAGCATGATTACTTGTTGATTCGCCTTTAACATGCTAGAATAAATTATATGCATGTTGAGATTTTTTCCGGATACATGATCGAGACCCATTACTAAAAATTCAAAATTTATTGAGAATGTTTTCTGAAAAATAATTATATGTTTTTGTTCTCCTATGGTTGAGGATGAACTCCATAAATTTCGTGATTTTTTGGATGCATGGTTTGTGAGAAATCATGATTTTATTTTTCAAGAAAACTGTGGTTTTTTCGAATTTTGGGACTCAAATTCGGAGAATGATATTCAGTTTTTATCATGATCGGTTGGTACATAATTAATCTATGTCGCATAAGCTTTCCAACGATATATCGTACGCATTTTTTGGCTTAAAAACTAGAGAGATATGGCTTTCGGAAGTTGGCATCGCTTCATGACGGCGGCTGAAAATTTTAGGGTTTTTCGCGAAGAAGATGAACAGTGTTACACCCGCCACGCGCTCAAGCCGAGCCGCCGATGCGCGACACGCGCTCAAGCCGAGCCGCAGAAGCGCGTCACGCGCCAAGACAGCGGTCCACGCGTCAAGCCGCGCTGCCACGCGCCTCACGCGCGCAGCCAAGGCTGCTGCAACGCGCCCACGCGCCAGGCTTCATCCACGCGCCCACGCGCGCGTGCTTCTCACGCGCCTGCCAAAGATCCCTAGATGCTGCCCCACTCGCACGGCGGCGCGTGGAGGCGTGTTCGGGCTGTTTTTCTGGCCGGTGTTTGTCACCGCCGGCGAGTGGAGCCTTGTCGTGCGTTCTGAAGTTTTTCTATGGTGTTTAAAATTACCTTTATATCCTCTGTGTGTGTTATATTTAATTTTTAAACGACTTTTTCTAAAGAAATTAGTTTTAAAATTTTATTTTATACACACAGAAATTTTTATTTAAATCCAGAGGATATATTAGGGTCAAATTTACTATTTGTTATCTTTTAAGAATTTATCTCTCGATTTTTGGTCATTCGTGAGTATTTTTGTGGTACTTTTGTGGTTTCCAAAAATACGAATAATGCGTAAATATTATTTTTTGCACTTCGTGAGTAGCAATAAATATTTTTGGAGAGTTATATAACATAGATAAATTATGTCTAATTTGTTACATGCTTGCCTTGATTTGTGTTATGGTTTAAATATACTTTTGAGGTATATTTGTTGGGTTTTTTGGTAAGTCCACACTTTTAAACCATTTATTTTTCAAGGCCTTGTCGCCCGTTTTCCTTGGAAGGAGAATGTGGCTTATTCATCCATTTTATTGCCCTTTAACTTGTTATTTGATCATGCTAGTTTTAGGTTAAATGGATGGATATTAGATTGGCATTCTAAATAAACTTATGTTTAATGTGTTTACTCTTGTTTTAAGAAAATTCTTTTGAGAATAATGTGTTGTGCGGCATCTCCATTTGTTTTATTGGAGTAGTTTGTAATAGGATTTTCAAAGATGTTGTATTCTATTATTTCCCTGTATATTTCAAGAAAGCCTTGTATGGGGATGTAATTTCGCACTCACATTATTCAAGCCAGAATTTTCTTAGCATAAGTTATTAGAATGCCAATAGGGCTCAATGGAGTCCTTGCACACTTAATTGCATGGTGCAATTTTATATTGTTCTAAATTATCATGTGGATGATTTATATTGTGGCTTATATGATGATGAAATTTATTGCGAAAAATTACTTGAAAAATATTTTTCCCAACTCACATACATGGGAGATGATTACGAGCTTAGCAGATTTTCGATTTCATGATGTGAGGAAGGATTATGTTTTTCATTTGAATTTTTTGAAATAAATAGAAGGATGCATAATTAATGTCTTTTTCCTTGCGCAATCTAATGTAGTGAATATAATGGCCACCAAAAATGTCATAGCTGATCTCGTTAAGGGTGAGAAACTTAACGGAGATAATTATGACGTTTGGCACAAAAAGATGAAATTCATGTTGAACGAACAAGAGCTCGAGGAGCACTTGACCAAAGAGATGGTCGCGCCAACTGAGGCGCAACCCCTAAGAGACCACACTGCCTACCAGAAGTGGAATCAGAAAGATCGTAGTGCGCGCTACACCTTGTTGAGCAGCTTGCAAAATGATCTAATTGGGCAGTACGATGAACTTCCAACTTGCAAAGCTTTATGGGAGCAGCTCAAGTTCTCTTTTGGTGGAACCTCAACTACGCGGCTTCGTAGCCTAGTGATCAAGTTTGAGGAGTACACAAAAGACCCTAAGCATACCATGAGTGAGCATCTAAGGGTGATGTCCAATATGATTGGTAAGCTAAGGGATGCTGGACATGCGCTCACAGATGAGCAGCAAGTCAGAGCTGTCATAAGGTCCCTTCCTGCCTCATAGGCCAATATGAAACAGATATTGACCCACAGTGAAAACATCAAGAACTTTTCTGATGTTTCACAGCATGTCATCCTTGAGGCCGAAACTCGAGACGCTGACAAGACCCTAACTTATGTCGCCCAAGAGGGATCGCGCAATGCAAATGGCAAGCGCGGAAGACAAAGTAAGAAAGGCAAGAGAGGCGAGGCTAGCACTTATGCGCCAAAGGAAGGGAAAATGAAGAAGCGCAAGAGAGGAAAACGTGGTGGGAAAAAGGATCTGTCTAAAGTTAAATGCTTCAACTGTCAACAGAAAGGACACTTCGCTCGTGATTGCACTGAGCCGAAGAAGGTACTTTCTGAATCTTTCTCTCAGTTATATGTTTCATCACATGTGATGGTTGCTCATTCCCAACCTGTGTGGTTTGTGGATACAGGTGCAACAAAACATGTAGCACGTGATCGAGAGGGGTTCGTAGATTACCACCGGATTTCATTGGGAAGCAAACATATCTTCATGGGAAACAATAGCTCCGAAGAGGTGCTAGGGGTTGGTTCTTACCAACTAAAGTTGCGCACTGGGCGCACGTTGATTCTTGAGGATGTGCGATATGCACCCACTGTTCAGCTTAATCTATTTTCAGTTACTGCTTTATTAGACAGTGGTTTTTCCTTTATTTTTAGGGGTAATAAGTTGGACATTTTTTTTTGGATGATGTTTTGTTCGGACATGGTTTTCGCATGGATAGTCTTTTTCAATTGGATTTAATTGATTCTCAGTCCTCTTATTCTTATGTTGTGAATGATAATATTATGAATGATTCTACCACCTGGCATGCGAGGCTGGGCCACATAGGCCAAGATAGAATGACTCGTTTGGCTAGAGAAGGCCTTTTAGGCCCACTCGCAAAAGTCAATCTACAAACTTGTGAGGCTTGTTTGGCCGGTAAAGCATGTAGGAAGCCTTTTGGAAAGGCTGTGAGAGCAACTCAACCACTTGAGCTAGTTCACTCTGACATATGTGGACCTATGAGTGTAAAGGCACGCCATGGCGCCTCTTATTTCCTTACACTGATAGACGATTATACGCGATATGGTTATGTGTATCTGATATCTCACCGCTATGAAGCTTTGGACTGTTTCAAACGCTTTGTAGCAGAGGTTGAGAATCAGAAAGAGAAGAATTTAAAAACTCTTCGCACTGACCGGGGACGCGAATATTTGTCAGATCACTTCAAAAAGTTTTGTGAGGAAAAGGGGATACGCAGGCAACTTACTATTCCTAATATTCCACAACAAAATGGTGTTGCGGAAAGAAGGAATAGAACATTGTTAGACATGGTTAGGTCTATGATGGCGCAAGCAAACCTTCCAATATCTTTTTGGGGGATGCCCTTTTGACTGCAGCCTATATACTTAATCGTGTGCCTTCACAGTCAGTCAAATCCACCCCTTATGAGCTTTGGAATGGCCAAAAGCCAAATTTGGATAACTTGCGCCCATGGGGCTCAGCAGGTTATGTTCACAGTACTTCTCATAAGTATGGGAAACTAGGGCCTAGAGCAAAGAAGAGTATCTTTCTAAGGTATTCTGAAAACTCTAAAGGCTATGTGATGTATGGTGAACATCCAAATGGTGGAAGGACTGAAATAGAGTCTCGTGATGTCGATTTCATAGAGAGTGATTTTCCTAGCATTGGAGACGCGAGTAAGAATCTTGACCTCTATGAGTTAGAGGAGGTTGAACCCACTTTACCATCTTCAAGCGAAGGTGGGGAATTAGTTCCTCATCCGGTTGTCGCTGAAGATAGTGTAAGTGACCTTCAACCTAGTGGGAGTATCCCAGACAGTGGGAGCACACCACAAGGACCATTAGGTCAACAAGATTCTCAACTGCGTAGAGGTGCACGAGGAAGAGTTCCACGTCGTCGTTTTGAGATTGACGGAGAAATTCTTATGTGCACTCCAAATGATGAAGACGAGCCTACTTCTGTGGAAGAAGCCTTATCTTCATCTGCTAGTAATGAGTGGATGGCTGCAATGAAGGATGAGTTGAGCTCAAGGGAAATGAATCAGGTCTGGGAGTTGATTGACCTTCCGCTAGGGCGCAAGACTATTGGAAACAAGTGGACTATGAAGACACTTTCTCCCCAGTGGTGAGATTTGCTTCAATTCGCTTGATCCTAGCTATTGTCGCCCAACAGGATTTAGAACTTTTTCATATGGATGTTAAGACTGCGTTTCTCAATGGAGAACTAGACGAAGAGATTTATATGGCTCAACCCGAGGGTTTTGAAGTCAAAGGACATGAGCGCAAAGTTTGTCGTCTCAAACGTTCTATATATGGTCTCAAACAATCATCTAGGCAGTGGTACTTTAGGTTTCATCATGCCATTACCTCTATAGGTTTTGAAATGATTGAACAAGACCATTGCGTTTACGTAAAACGATCCAAGAAAAATATTCTAATCCTTTCTTTGTATGTGGATGACATTCTTTTAGCTGGGAATGACATGAGTTCCATTGTCGCCACTAAGCAGTGGTTGTCCTCAACTTTTGAGATGAAGGACATGGGAGAAGCTAATTATGTGCTCGGGGTTAAAATCGTACGTGATCGTTCAAAGAGACTTCTCGGTTTGTCTCAAGAGACATACATCAAGAAAGTCATTGAACAATTTCGTATGCATAACTCAAAACCCATAGACACTCCAATGGACAAGGCGTGTACTTTGACCACAGACCAATGCCCAAAGAATGATGAGGAAAAGAATCGGATGTCCAAGGTGCCTTACGCGGCTGCAGTAGGAAGTCTGATGTACGCTATGCTGTGTACGCGTCCAGACATCTGCTATGCCGTTGGACTGGTGAGTCGTTATCAGAGTAATCCTAGACCCACTCATTGGAATGCGGTGAAGAGGATCCTTTCGATAACTGCGTGGAACCGCTGATCTCGTCCTTTGTTATCATGGCGAAGACTTGAGACTGAGAGGATTGAGGCGCTGATAGAGATAAGCGCATATCCACTTAAGGTGGAGCTATCTCTTTGTTCAGCAAGAAAAAGTCTTGCATCGCCCTATCCACGATGGAGTCGGAGTATGTTGCTTCTTAAGCAGCAGTCTAGGAAGCTGTTTGATTGAGGTCATTCATACAAGCTCTAGGGGTTAAAGCTCATATAGATGAGGCTGTCAGTGTTCACTGTGACAATACAGCAGCCCTAGATTTTGTAAAGGACCCTAAATATCATGGGAAGGCCAAACACATAGGCCTTCGTTATCACTTCATTAGAACTTTAGTTGCGCAAGGAGAGGTGTCCATGAAACATATACCTACTGGCAGAATGGTGGCTGATCCTTTGACCAAGCCTATTGCTAGAGATGTTTTCCTTTCTCACATTAGGAGTTTGGGACTCCGTAGGTTTTGATATGTTTATGGCATCTTATGTACTTGACATTATATATCATATTTTAATTCCTTGATTTGAGTTTATTTTGGAATGAATGTGATTACAAATGCATCCTTATTGAGAGTGTCACCAGGCTCGAATTGACCCACTCACACGGGTAATTCACCTTGGCGTTAAGATAGCGAGCAAGATGAGACATAATTGTCTTAGGCGCCAAGAGGGCGAATAAGATGATACGGCTTATAAAGCAAACATGTCGCCTTAGTTGGAGCTAAGATGAGACCTAAAAAGGTAGGTCGATCATAGAGTATCTCCACAACTCTATGTAGCCTGTTTACAGCCGAATGTGAGATTTCAGGTAGGCACTATGAGAGTGACTGGGCTGAAAAACTCAGGTTAGGCACTTGTACAGCGACTAGACTTAGATTCGTATGGCGTATTTTATACATTTATGTGACACGCCCTTGCAGGTTACGCCATAGCATGGAAATCATACTGCATGTGCTAAATGCAAACCGACAGTTGGAGTGATGAATGAATCCCTGCTTCGTCACTGTGTGAGCCACTTGGATCGAAATACTTTTGATCCTATGTAGTACCCTTCTCACCTTAGACTATGTCATGAAGAGGATACTCAATGTCGCTACTTTAGCATGTACCCTTGGATCATGGATGATGCGGTCTCGCGGGGCATGTCTAGGAAAACGGTTGGGTCTAATTGGAATGACATGAGGGCTTTGGGAAGAAAGTTCAATATTACACCATGTTGTGTGATTCATAGCCCGGGCGACTTTGTCGATTTTTTGTTTCGATATGAGTCATGAATACATAACATATGAGAGGTTTAACACTGCTCATTACGAGGGATTTGAGAGTGTTTAATCTAGGTGTAGTTGAACTATCTGGGGTACATACGAGATTTATTGGAGTGATGTATTGTGTTAGTTTGGTGATAACTTAATACAATACTCCTCAACTGGACATCCTTTCTCGTAGGTCGCACGTTCCATTTCCTGTATGAGGAGATGAGTGGACGAGAGATAAAGAGGGACTATACGATTTATTTGCCCTGTGTGTGGGCGAGTGGGAGCTGTTAATAAATTGGGTCAATGGACCCATTATCCGCCCACTAACAGATAATGTGTATTTGTTAGTCTGGATAATTACAGTTAATTAGAGGATATTTATCTCCTAAGTGTTTGAGGTAAATACATATTTATCTCCTAAGAGTTTGAGGTAAAGTCGGTCTCTAATTATATCTCTATATAAAGGCTAGAGATATCCTAATAAATTAGAAGTCATAGCAATAATTTCTCTCTCTAGAGCAATCACCAAGCTCTAGGATTTGGTTCGTGGACGAAGAATTCGACTCTAGTAGCCGTTTTCGTACCTGCGAAAAAGATCAAGCGTGTTGGAGGCTTGTAACAACAAGGATCCTACATCGGAATTTTCGGAGACTTCGTACGGTATGTTTCCGAACCCATTACGTTATGTGGTAAGCGCATTTAAATCGTTTCAACACCAATGAAGAGAACATGTAGCATGCCGTCGGATATTGTATTTGGGTGATGACCAGAGCTCCCGTTAGTGCATATAATCAACTTTGAAGAAAATATAAAATATATATAAGGCAGAAACGAAAGCAAGTGATATGGTATAGAGTATGCCCTTTACAAGCTTGTAAAATCAGTTCAAAAAAGGAAAAAGGAAGTCCACGAGGATTCTGTGAGACGGAGAAGTTAATCTGCATCAGCAGTGAAATCCGGCTCTGGAGGCTTCTGTAGTTTCATCAATTCCCTTGCAGTCTTGAGGTTCCTGTTCCGGTGAACACCGCGAAGAGCATTCGCTGCAAATCTGGAAGCTAAGAAAGTGGCGCCTTCTGTCAAGCATATGCACGCTCTTTCATAAAGAGTCTCTAAATACTATGCTCGTCCGGCCGAGCATATTCACTCCTTTTATTAAGAGTTCTCCGATGCTTGTTCATCCATGCATATGTGCTTCTTTTTGCAAGGAGTCACCAAGTTTCATCCGGCCAAGCATATCCACTCCTTTTACTAAGAGTAATCGAATGCTCGTTCGGCCATGCATATGTGCTCCTTTTCACAATGAGTCACCAAATGCTCAACCTGCCGAGCATATGCTCTCCTTTTTACAGGGAATCACAAAATGCTCATCTTGCCGAGCATATGCGTTTCTTTTCATATAGAGTCACCCTGCTCTCACCTTTACCGAGCATATATGGTTATTTTTGTACATAGTCACAACTCTCTTCATGCATTAATGTGATAACTTCTTAACAAATATAACGTAGAAAGAAACTTGGTAGGAGAATTCTAGCTATTTCAGAATTCTAGCTATTTCAAAACTGTTGCATTAGTGTGCCAACTTCTTACCAAACTTGACATAGAGAGAGATCAGGTACATATGAGCATTTTCCTAGCAGCTTCTCTGATGACATGCCTATGCAACTTTTACTAAGTAGTAGAGGTGGATAGATGCCAATGATGCCACATAAAAAAGTCTAAGAATTGGTATAAATGTGATGTGGGATTGATTTGGACAATGTAATGGATCGTTCTCTTGTGTATGAACAGTTGAAAAGGTCTAAGTAACACTTTATGTGGGTCCATGTTAAGCAAACGTAAAGAATATTGAATGGTCCAAAATCAACAATTCTAACTATTCAAGACTATTGCATTACTGTTATAACTTCTTACCAAACTTGACGTAGAGAGAACCTTGGTAGGAGCATTTTCAGAGCCATTTCTCTGATGACATGCCTATGTAACTTCTTCGAAGTAGTAGAGGTGCATTGATGACAATGATATCACATAAAAAAGGTCTACGAATGGCACAAATGTGATCTTTATGGGATTGATTTGAACTCTCAGAATCTAATGGATCATTCTCTTGTGTATTAAGAGTTTTAGAATATTATATATGTGTCCATGCCTCTTACGATAGAGGATCCTAGTCGAGTATACATGTATCTTTATATAAGTAGTAGAGGTGGATTGATGGCAATGATGTCACATAAAAAAGTCTAAGAATTGGCATAAATGTGATATGGGATTGATTTGGATTCTCGGAATGTAATGGATCGTTCTTTTGTGTATGAACAGTTAAAAAGTCTAAGTAACACTGTATGTAGGTCCATGTTTATCAAATGTAAAGGATATTGAATGGTCTGAAATCGACAATTCTAACTATTTAAGACTATTGCATTACTGTTGTTACTCTTACCAAACTCGACGTATAAAGAGAGACTTGGTAGGAGCATTTTCGGAGCCTTTTCTCTAATGACATGCCTATGTAACTTCTACGAAGTACTAGAGGTACATTGATGCCAATGATACCACATAAAAAAAAAGTCTAAGAATGGGCATAAATGTGATATGGGATTGATTTGGACTTTCAGAATCTAATGGATCATTCTACTGTGCATGAAGAGTTTTAGAACATTTTATGTGTGTTAATGTTTAGCAAACCCATTTTATATGTGGTTCCAAATCGAATCGATGATTCTAACTATTCAAAATTGTTGCATTAATGTGATAGCTTCTTACCAAACTCAACATAGAGAGAGACTTGGTAGGAGCATTTTCTCTCATGACATGCCTATGTAAATTCTACCAAGTAGTAGATATGCATTATGCTAATGATGCCACATAAAAAATTATAAGAATTGGCATAAAAGTGATCTGGGATTGATTTGGATTCTCCAAATCTAATGGATCGTTCTCTTGTGTACAGTTTTATAAAATTTTATGTGGATCCATGTTAAGAAAACATAAAGAATATTGAGTAGTTCGAAACGGGTGATTCTACATATTCAAAACTATTGCATTAATGTGATAACTACTTACCAAACTGGAAATAGAGAGAGACTTGTTAGGAGCATTTTCTGATCATTTTCTCTCATGACATGCTTATATAACTTCTACGAAATGGTAGAGGTGCATTAATGCCAACGATACCACATTAAAAAGTCTAAGAATTGGCACAAATTTGATCTGGGATTGATTTGGAGTCTCCGAATCTAATGGATGATTTTATTGTGTACGAGTAGTTTTATAACATTTTATGTAGTGTCCAGGTTTAGCAAACGCAAAGAATATTGAATTATTTAGAATCGATGATTATAACTATTAAAATTATTACATGAAAGTGATAACTTCTTCCCAAACTCGACATTGAGCGAAACTTCGCAGGAGCATTTTTTTGAGCATTTTCTCTCATGACATGCCTATCTAACTTCTACGAAGTAGAAGAGGTACATGGATGCCGATGATGCCACTTACATCTGCACGTTTTCTTTTGAAGTAAAACAAGCTGCAGGTTGGTTGACATGAAACTAATTTACTACGTTCCTCTCAAAAAGAAGTCATTCCCCTTTTGTTGAGACTGTTCATTTAAAGGATGAAAGATGAAATTGATGCTATTTTAAGAGATAAGTTTAGTTATACACCTTTTTTACAATTTATATAAAGATACATGTTTACCTGACTAGGATCCTCATCCTCTATCATAATTAGGGCTGTATACGAACCGAGTTCGAGCCGAACATGGGTGTGTTCGTGTTCGGTTCGTTAAGCTCAGGCCATGTTCGAACTCGGCTCGAGTTTGTATAAGACTCTGAAATGCTCGTTCTAACTCGGCTCGTGAAACCACTCACAAAGTTCGGGCTCGACTCGGTTCGTTCGTTTAACATATACAAACCAAACTCGAGCATGTTGCTCGTTTGTTTTCTGGTTCATTAAGACCAAAAGAAACCTAGATCTGAAACTTCTAAATATCTCAAACACTCAAAAGTTGAAAAAAAAACAAAAAAAATTAACAAGAAAAATGACTGAACGTTAGATCCCTCATATTATTGTTGACCAAACCGCGAGAAATGTAGCTATTCAATAGATACGGATGAGTGTCTGGATCTATATGACGAAACGAACTGCGTTGGGAAGTGTATGCGATGTTATGATGGTTGGCGTGTGAGTCGCATGTTCGCTGCCGAGGGAGGCGACGACGTCGCTGGTTGCTCTGTGTTTATCTGAGAAAGAGGCATGCGCCGTTGAGCTACGGAGGCGTGTGCCGTTAAGCTACGGAGGCGTGCGCCGTTGAGCTACGGAGGCGCTGAGATGTTGGTTGATTTGTCAGTAGCGTGCTTGTGTGTGTGTGTGTGTGTGTGTGTGAGAGAGAGAGAGAGAGAGAGAGAGAGAGAGGAGGGAAGAGAAGGAGTTTTTTACGAGAAAGAGAGATAGAAGGTTTGAGAGAAGGTAAAGGAGAAGGTGCGGCTGCCGGCTTGAACTTAGAATAAGGGTTTGGGAGAATAAGGGTATTAGGGCTTGGGGGTTATTTTTGTACTTGGAGTTGGGCTTGGCTTATATTTGGGTTTATAAGTGGGCTTGGTCTTGGATTATATTTGGGTTTATAAGTGGGCTTAGTCTTATGATTTGCTTTAGGTTATTAAGTTTATTTTACATGGATATATTTGTAATTAGCTATGCTTTAATTATAAAAATATTAATTTATTATACGAACACAATCATGAATATTTTTAAATGTTCATGCTCGGCTCGTTTATTAAACGAGCTCTAAAATATTGTTCATGTTCTGTTCGTATATTATACAAACGAACATGAACGAACTTTTTAGGGAACGAACCACGAGCTGTTCGTGATTAACTCTGTTCATTTACAACCCTAATCATAATTGAAAAATAGTGCTAAATATCCATAACAGATTCTCACTACTAATTTTAGGAACAACGGCAAAACATTTACCGGCAAACTTTTGTTACTAAAACTTTACGGTAAAGATATTGTACAATAGAGGGTCCTATCAATATTAGATGTTAAAAGCATGTATAGCGGAAAGAATGTCTTACATTAGTAACAATACGATTGAAGTGAGTGCACAGATTAGCACCTCTTTAAAAAGTACCCCTTAATTCTTAGTCCGACGAATAAGGAAGTAATGGGCAAAATGGTAAAGATGAAAATGTGCTACCAATTAGCAGATGCAGCATGTCCACCGTAATAGACATATATGACTAAGGGTATTATAGACCTTTCATTATGTCCTACTGATCTCTCAAGACTTGGGTTGTAGCCCTATTAGATATAGACCAGTATTAAAATCTTATATGATAATTACCATTAAGATAGCCTAATCATGTCATAAGATCATAACCTCCTCACTCTCCGTATATTTAGGCTTTCATGAGGTCCAGGTAAAGCTATGCTCTCACATTTTAAACATTACTTCATTCTACTCATGAGTATTCTCCTCGATAGAAACTGCCATAGGTATCAGAGACCCTCTGCCGAGCACCACTCTGGAGTAATAACTATTATTTGTCTCGTGTTGTGCAGATTTTTTTACTGGGCTACAAGGCCTTCCAAATTTCTCCAACAACACCATCTTTTTTGTTGATATATGTTTTGTATTTATATCCCACATCGGTTACTCAAAGATGGTTGTAACTTGGTCCTTAGTATATAAGACACATTATCACACATTGGTTGCATAGAGAAGATCACTGCTTATTTCTAAGTATATGTAAGTTTTCTTGTTTTGTGTTTAAGGTCAAGAGAGAAGAGTCCTTCTTTGAGCAGGAAGACAATTGAGAAATACACGTGAGAGAGTGTTGTAAATCTAACTTGTGCAAAGTAGATTTGAGTTCTCTTAGTTTTCTAGTGTTCTCTTGTTTGGTTATCTTGTTCTTTACATATTTATCTAGAGCAATTTCGTAACAAGTGGTATCAGAGCATTCCATGTTTATATTTTGGGCAAAATTGAAATTCATTTGAGAAGATAAATATGTAGAACAACACGACCATGAAGCACCAAGGTGAAGGATTAAAGCGGTGTGATAGGGGATGCCGAAGCACGCACGAGAAGCGAGCTCGAAGCACTTGGAGAGCACTTGTAGTGGACTATCGCAAGTCAGGTGGAGCTAATCTTCAATAGATTAGATGACTTGGAAGTAGACAGTCGATTAACCGTGCTAGAGAGGAAAGTCGATGTGTTCACGGAAGAGTTAGATGACTTGATCGAGGAGAGGGTCGCCTATTTCACCAAGCAGGAGGTGCAACGGTGCAAGGACCTCAGGCGGCAAGTCGCGGAGCTCCAAGAAGAACTAACAGCTTGTAAGAGGGAGCTTACAAGAGCTACGAGGCAAGGGTGTATCGCAGTGCAACTAAGGCGAAAGAAAATGCCGGTGCCGAGATCGTACGATGGAGCGAGAGAGGCGAGGCAGGTGGAAAACTTCTTTTGGCACTTGAAGCAGTACTTTGAAGCCCTCGACATTGACGATGAGGAGGAGAAGGTGCAAATGGTGATCATGTCCCTTACGAATACAGATGCCTTATGGTGGAGACACCGCTATACGGATGGGTGCGACGTCAACACGTGGGAGAAGTTCAAGCGTGAACTAAAAAGGCAGCTCTATCCGGAGAGCATCAAAGATGTGGTGATGATCAACCTTCGACGGCAGAGGCAAAAAGGGAGCATCCACGAGTATGTGAAAGAGTACTCGGCTTTGATGCTCAAAATACCGGAGATGTCCGAGAGGCAGCGACTATGCTTCTTCTTTGACGGGTTACAGCAGTGGGTTGTTACAGAGTTGCGGCGTAATGAACCGCACGACTTGGCTTCCGCCATGGCGATTGTCGAGAGGTTGGAAGACTTCAAGCAACATAAGAGGTCGAGATCTCCAACTCACAAGCGTGCCAAAGATGTGGGAGAAGGTAGGTCGAATAGTGGCTCGCCCAAGGCAACAAATGATGAACCGAGTGGGGATGAGGGACGCCGCCGCCATCACATG
>JAVXUO010001859.1:0-40075 GCA_033065855.1 Escallonia rubra | reverse complement strand
ACATAATACATGTCACATAATACAAAGAAAATATAACAAGGCCAAAGATCAATAAAAAATTTCAAGTCTAGTCCTCTTATTATTTTTTAGTCCTTAACGGAGTCGCCACTATAGCGAACTGCCTCAAAAAGTCCTATGGAAAGGAAAATTTTAGGGAGTCGCCATCTTATTTAATTTAAGCAAGATAAAATTAGAATAAAACCAATAAATGACTTTAAAATGTCCAAAACGACAACTAATCTATCGAAAACAGAGAAATGGGTTCAAGGACTAAATTATGTAGTGGGAAGGTGTTAGGCACACCCTTTCGGTCTCTAGTTCATTTATATTATTTTTTGCCTTTAAAAACATATAACAAGTAAAATGTGCAATAGCACTAACCCTTAGTTTATTTTTGTACTTTTTGCTTGTACTCGACATCAGGGTGAGGTAGAGTGCCATAACAAAACAACATTGGTGGACTTAAAAGCAACGAGTTGTAGCTGTAGGATGTGGCAATTAACAGGTATACCTTGCAAGCATGTTTTGGCTTCAATCTACCAAAGTAGAGAGAAGCCAAAATCATATGTTCAGCCCATCTATAGCAAGGATACCTACCTTTAGGCTTATGGTAGCATGATTCACCTAGTACCTACGGAGAGGTATTGCGTGAAGACCGGTCTTCATCTATTTGTCCCGCCATATTAGTAGACCAAAGAAGTTGAGAAGGAGTGGTGATGAGCCCAAAAGTGAGAACAACATTTCAAGGACGGACACTAGTAAGGACCACTCCACCTTAGTTCTTGTTATTTTTTAATTTTTCTTTTGATCCTGATTAAGTATTAAAACTCATTGTGGCTGTAAACTTCTGGTGGCAGTACAAGTGACGCATCATGATTTGGATTAGATAGTAGAACACAGTGCAATGTGGCAAGGGTAAATTCATCAGTTCTTTTGATTTTTATTTGATACGGACATTTTTTCACTTTACTTACTGTTCTTTTTGGTTTATAACTTTGGTATTCACTCGTAATTCACTGCTAGTGCCACTGCTACTGCACATGCAGGTGCAAGTGCAATTACAATTACAATTATAAATACAAGTGCAAATAACGATGGTAGTCCAGTGAGAAATGCAAAAAGAGTCGTAAAGAAGTATAGTGGATAGCTGTGTGGAAGATTTGCACTGAAGAAGATTGGCAGCCCCAAGTACATGGCACCTGGTGATGCTGCTAGTGAAACACGAGTAGTTGGACCTGCTACTACACCACCACATGTGGCTAATGCTGCACACGAGGCTAGATTTGCTGTTGCATTTGCTGTTGCAGTTGCTGTGTCCAGAAATTTTCCTCCTTATATGGATCAAAAGGACTTCAACTGGTGCTGCTTCAACACCTGTTGCTGCTAACAGGTTAAATTTTATTGAGACCTCAAGGGGAAAGGCTATGCTTGAAGATGCTTTAAGAAGGCAACAGACCAACGAACTTCCTAACAAAAAGACACAGAAGGCTCCTGTTGCAAAGCAAGCGACTATTGGTGGGAAAAAGGATCTTGTTGGCAAGAAGAAAAAATGTATTGATGTATTGACAGTGAAGCATATCTATGTTGGGTAGTAGCTTATTTTGGACAGTAGTTGCTATATTGGTCAGTAGTTGTTGTATTCCTATATATTTGTACATTTCTACTTGGATAGTAGTTGATGTATTGGCTCAAATTTATAAGAATTTGTAAAGAATTTGTGGGTTAAGGCTCAAGAAGAGTGCAAGGAAAAGGTGTCATAATTGTTGTTGACGACCTCTCAAACCATGTCTTCCCATTTTTGTGCTCTTGAATCTTTAAATATTCAGAAGTCCATCGGGGCTACACCCGATTCATTGGTTTATGGGTATGGAAGCAGTGTTGCTGGTAGAATTTCCTTATTTGCGAGTACTTTTGGAAAATCAATTAGCCGAGGAAGATTGGGTTTTTGAAACCGCTTCGAAGAGCTAGCATTGGTAGATGAAAAGCGATTGAAAGCTCTCTCTATCACATCTAGGGTTATTAGAGATGAATCGCCTGAGCATTCAACAAGTGGAAGAGCGCGGCTTGAAAGAATAGGGGTTTAGTAATGAAAGCAAATATTGGATAAGTCTGGAAACCCCGGTAAAAATTTGATTCTAATTGGTTGGGACCCTATATGATCAAGCAAATTATGACTGGAGGTGTAGCGCAGTTAGTCGACTTAGATGGAATTAAATTGTCACAACTTCTCAACTGTCGATTAAAGAAATATCATGCTTGAAATGTAAATGAGTTACGAATGACCTAATCCTCCATAGGAACAATACTCAGCACACACATTTTAATGTGACACTTCAGATGGAGGTAAGTAGGCAACCCATGAAGATGCACCAGGTGCCGTCAAATTTTAAGAAAAAGGCTCTTATTTTCATTGGCATTATAGTATCCCAATATTTACTTATGCTAAGTTATTTCTTTAAAATAAATAAGTTTGTGGTCTTTTTCTATCACAAAGATTCATTCGAATCAATAGCAGAGATATCTTAGAGCTACTGAAAGTTTCAGTCGATGAATAGTATTTCAGTCGATCAATAGTGTTTTGCTTCGAATGAATAGTATTTCAGTCGAATGAAAACTTTTGCTCAGGCGATGAATATAATTTCAGTCGATGAATAGTGTTTCAGTCGAATGAATAGTGTTTGCTTCGAATGAAAAGTTTTTTTTAAATCGAAAAGAAGAAAGGACTGAAGGATTTAGTCGAAAGAACACTTTTCCTTAGAATAAAAGTGTAATTTGTCGATTAAAGTTTTCCTTTAAATAGTCTTTTATTTCTTTCTAGCCCTTTATTGTCTCTGTTTCTCTTCGTTACGACTGAGAGAGCAGGGGAGAAGGCTTGGGAAGCTCTTTAAGCTCTAAGGTAGTGTTTTAAGGATTTTCATTACCAAAAAGCTTGATTAAGGTAAGGGATTTTATCGCATTTTGATGTGACAAGGGTATTGCGAATCTGAAAACTTATGCTTTCGTCAGTCGTGTTCATCTCTATTTGTTTATTTTGGTTTTGTTCAAGTTTTGCCTTCATTTAGAACATTGGTTGTCATACTTTGAATCCGTACATTTGTGGCTGTCAATTTAAAATTGAGATTGACTATGTTTGAACAACTCTCATTTTGAGAGCGTCCTTTGGACACACATATTTGATTATGCTGGCGATCAATGGACGCTTATCACGCTACCGGTAGCATACGTTTGATGTTTGTACGTTTGGTTCAATGTTTGGGTCGTATGACCAACATAGTCACCGTATATTTTGTTTTGTAGCGTTCCCTGCATATTATTTATATGTTTAGGGTGAAATGCTTAATTACGTTTGTTTCGGTATTTAATAGTAAAATATGGATTGCTCATATTCCATCGAGTATTTGTTGTTCGATTCCATTAGTTCCGCTTTGAGATTCTGTCAATTTTGGTACCTTACTGGGCTATTCAAGCTCACCCTATTACTCAATCTTGCCCCTTGCCACAAGTGAAAGAAGTGACTAAGGAATCTTATGACAGCAATGAAGTTTTGAGAGTTAGTTATAGTTAATTAAACTTTGTAGTCTTAGTTTGAGAACCTTACCCGGATGTGGGTAATTTGATTTAATTGACTTGGTGTAATTTGTTTTAGCCGATGTGTTTTTAGAAGATTGTTTTGTAAGGGATTATTAAGCGAATGGATCGTATTAGATTTTCATTTTATGGAGATATTTAGTTGCTCTGTTTATACCGATGTCACCAGAGTTATAGCGATATTTTAGGAACTTCGATTACGGTCACGGCTCCCGTTTTGGGGGCATGACAAGGTTGGTATCAGAGCTTGGGTTTGTGATTCTGTAGACTCGTGTGAGCCTAAGTTTAAATCGTTTCGAACTAAATGTACGACTAAATTGGTCTCTCTTGCTACCAGAATTATTTTTATTTAGCGTGTACCCTTTATACATTTGTTGGCTCATACAATTTTCATTTGGTGTGTTAGGATTACTATGCCTCCTAGACGCGCTAGTCGTGACACCAACGATCTTCACAATCCACCAATGAATGGTGGAGTTGCTGACGCCATTGTACAAGGATTTCAGAACTTGGCAAATTTAATAGCCGGAGGTGGCGGGATACCGTTGAATCAAAATCAAAACCAAGGGCAGAATGATGGAATTAGGACTGGAGATGTTGAAAATTTTAAAAATTTAGTGCCCGCATTTAAGGGGGAACCTGATCCAGAGAAGGCTGAGGCATGGATGAACCAAAACGAGAAGGTGTTTGACCTTTGGAACAGTAGCGACAAACAAAAGGTGACATATGCTATTTTCATGCTAAAAGATGAAGCTGACCATTGGTGGAAAATGGTCAAGCGCACTTAGAGAATCATCGCTACTCATCCCATGACTTGTGAGCGATTTAAAAGTATTTTGTTTGAAAAATATTTTCCTCATAACGTAAAAGATCAGAAGGAGGAAGAATTCTTGAAGCTGGTATATAATGATATGACAGTGGCACAATATGAGGCGAAGTTCGCCTCATTGTCAAGATATGCCCCGCATCTAGTTGACACTGAGAATCGTAAAACAAGAAGGTTTGAGAAAGGGTTAAGGCGTGGCATTAAGAACATGTTGTTGGCTCTGAAGCTTCTGACTTATGCCAAGGTGGTTGAACGGGCTGAAATTCTATAGGCAAACTACGAAGAGTTTCAAAAAGAGAAGGGGGAACGGAGGCATAAGAGAAGCCGTATAGAAACTTCAGACAAGAACAAGGGTGGTGGTTAGAATAAGAAGAAATCAACTTTACAAGAAGGTCGACTCGAAAGGTTATAAAGGTTTGCGATATCTGTGGCAAATATCATGGGGATAAGCCTTGCCATCGTTTGACAAACTGTTACTTAAACTGTGGGAAGATGGGGAATTATTCTATGGAGTGCCCGTATCCGAAGAAAGAGAGATCGAGGGAGAACACTAATAACACTCAGGCTAAGGGTAGGGCCAAGCCATCTACGGGGGATCAGAGGCCGAGAGTACAAGGCCGTGCTTATGCTTTGACTCCCAGAGATGCCACAGCTTCCAATGACGTTGTGGCAGGTACAATTCAGATTGCTTCTTATTCATTTCATGCATTATTAGACCGTGGATCCACACATTCATTTATAACCTCTTCTCTTGCGTGTAAGTTGGGTTCAGAACCACGACCCGTAGAATTTGATTTGATGATTGATACCCCGGTGGGAAATCTATTTTAGTATATACAGTGTACAAGTCTTGTTTGGCTCACATTGAGGGTCGAGAGTTACATGCTGACCTTATAGCTATGGATATTCGGGATTTTGACGTTATCCTTAGTATGGACTGGTTGTCTTCTTATCATGCCTCGTTGGATTGTTATGCCAAAGAAGTACATTTCCAGATTCCCGGTCAATCTAAGTTTAAGTTTAAGGGTTCTACTCCCATTACTTCTTCTTGTCTTATTTCTGCCTTACAGGCCAGACGACTGAATATGAAGGGGTGTCAGGGATTTTTAGCTCACATTGTGGATACTTGTATAGCTGATCAGAACTTGTCAGATATTCCAGTCGTTAGTGAATTTTCAGACGTGTTTCTCGAAGAGCTCCCTGGTCTTCCTTCGAACCGTGAAATCGATTTTGTTGTTGATCTTGTACCAGGAGTTGCTCCGATTTCTAAGGCTCCCTACCGTATGGCTCCTGCAGAGCTCAAAGAGCTCAAGGTGTAACCCCAGGAATTGCTTAAGAAAGGCTTTGTTCGCCTAAGCGTCTCTCCTTGGGGTGCTCTCGTTTTATTTGTAGAGAAGAAGGACGGAACAATGAGATTTTTCATTGACTATAGGGAGTTGAACAGTATCACAGTTCGTAATAAATATCCATTGCCACGGATTGATGACTTGTTTGACCAACTTCTGGGAGCTGAATATTTCTCCAAAATTGACCTGAGGTCAGGTTACCACCAATTGAGGGTTAGGAGGGAAGATACATCCAAGACTACTTTTCGTACAAGATACGGACACTATAAGTTTGTAGTGACGCCGTTTGGGTTGACTAATGGACCTGCAGCATTTATGGACTTGATGAATTGGGTATTCAAGCAATACTTGGACCAATTTTTCATAGTCTTTATTGATGACATACTGATTTACTCCAAAAGGAAAGAGGAACATGAACAACATTTACGTATGGTGCTGCAGATTTTGAGGGAGAAGAAGCTTTATGCCAAGTTTAAGAAAGGTGAATTTTGGCTTGAGAAAGTTGTGTTTTTAGGGCATGTAGTGTCTAAAGATGGGATCTTGGTGGATCCATCTAAGGTAGAGGCAGTGTGGAATTGGAAAAAACCAAGGACAGTTAGAGAAGTTCGTAGTTTCCTTGGTTTGGCTGGCTATTATCGCAGGTTTGTATAAGGATTTTCAAAGCTTGCTACCTCATTAACTCGGTTGACTCGGAAAAAGGTTAAGTTTGAGTGGTCAGAAGAGTGTGATCGTAGTTTTCTGGAGCTAAAGAAAAGACTGGTTTCAGCTCCAGTCCTTTCTCTGCCTTCAGGAACTAGAGGATTTGTGATATATAGCGATGCTTCACAGAAAGGTCTGGGATGTGTGTTAATGTAGCATGGACAAGTTATTGCTTATGGTTCGCGGCAACTCAAAACGTATGAAATGAACAATCCAACACATGACTTGGAGTTAGCTGCCGTGATTTTTGCCTTGAAAATTTGGAGGCACTATCTCTATGGTGAGACGTGTGAGATATACACAGATCACAAGAGTCTTAAGTTTTTGTTCACGCAGAAGGAGTTGAATATGCGGTAACGTCGATGGTTAGAATTGCTTAAGGACTACGACTGCAAGATTTTATATCATCCAAGGAAGGCCAATGTGGTTGCCGATGCTCTCGGTAGAAAGAACACTGGTACATTTGCAGCTCTTTTGAGTTCACAAAAGAAAAATCTTGCAGATCTTGAAAGTTTGGGTGTGGAAGTTTTGGTTCCTGAGTCTGGGAAATATTTTGGTAATTTAATGGTGCAACCTACGTTGATCGAAAGAATTAAACAAGCTCAGACTGTAGATTCAAAATTAATTAAGATTAGAGAACAAGTTAGAGAAGGTTAACAACCAGAGTTCAGGATTGATGCCGAGGGGGCATTACGTTTTGGAACCAGACTGTGTGTTCCTTCTGGTGTAGGGTTAGAGGAAATAATGCATGATACGCATAGTTCAGACTTCACAATACATCCATGTAGTACTAAGATGTATCGGGATTTACGAGACGTGTTTTGGTGGAATGATATGAAAAGAGAGATTACAGACTTTGTTGCTCGATGTCTTATTTGTCAACAAGTTAAAGTGGAACATCAACGGCCTACGGGACCTTTGCAACCACTTACCATCCCTCAGTGGAAGTGGGAACATATTGCTATGGACTTTGTGTCATGTTTGCCTAGGATAATGCAAGGTCATGATTCAGTTTGGGTAATAATCGATCATTTGACTAAGTGAGCGTATTTTATCCCGGTTAAAGTTACATATAGCTTAGAGAGATTGGTCAAACTCTATGTTCAGGAGATTGTTCGACTCCACGGCGTGCCTGTTCAAATAGTTCCGGATACAGATGCACATTTTACATCGAGGTTCTGGCGTGGTTTACAACATGCCTTGGGTACTCGACTTAACCTTAGTACAACTTATCATCCTCAAAGTGATGGACAGTCAGAGAGGACTATTCAAATTCTAGATGACATGCTTAGGGCTTGCTCACTAAACTTTAAAGGTAGCTGGGGTGATCAACTGCCACTTGTTGAGTTTGCATATAACAATAGCTTCGAAGCTAGTATTGGTATGGCACCCTTTGAAGCTTTGTATGGTCGAAGGTGCAGAACACCAATTTGCTGGTATGAGGTTGGAGAGGGAGAAACTTTTGGGTACCTTAGGGCCAGAGATACTACAAGTTACAACTGAGAAAATAATTTACATTGCTCAATTATACTAACAAAGACTAAAAACTCTAATTTCCCCAAACATCCCACGCCCAAAAATCACGTCCAATACCTGTGGTAAAGGACAAAACAAACGAATAAGGGGTGAGCTCGAATAGCCCAGTAAGTGGGGAAAATAAATGGGAAGCAAATACGATGATTCGTAGTCCAAAACAAAATCAAATATCTGACGAACAAATAATAACAATTGACCACGATGCAAATAAGGCGAATCAAATATACGAAATGTTCATAAGGTGGTCTAAAGAACCCAAATCAAATACAAGCCCGAAGGTACGAAAGTGCAATCATATCTTACTGTCAAATAACCAAAGCAAATGTCATTAAGCGATTGACCCAAAACACATTTCAATTATATGTCGGGTACGATACAAACATACGATGACTATGGTGGTCAAAAGACCCAAATGTCGAACCAAACATCAAACATCAAACGTGTGCTCCGGAGCATACTAGGAGGCTTCGGCTATCTAGTATAACAAATATGTGTCCAAAGGACCCTCTCAATTTGAGAGTTGTTCAACATAGTCAATGTCAATCTTAAATTGACGGTCACAAATGTACAAATTCCAAGTTGAGCATAATTAAGGCACAAATGAGAAAGGGTAAACAATGTTCTTAAGAAGGCAAAAGTGGAGCAATCAATTACAAACGAGGATAGATGAATCAAAAGTGATGAAAGTATAAGCCTTCGGATTTTCGAAGATACCTTTCCACAGCAAAAATCGTATAAACCCTTACCTGAAACAAGCTTTTGAACCAAAGAAAACCTTAAAGCACCACTCTAGCGCCAATGAGCTTCCCAAGCCTCCTATTCTCTCTCTCTCCGCCGCAAAGGAGCAAGAAATCAAGAACAAAAGGGCTAAGAATGAAATAGAACACTATTTATAGGGGACAAAATTTTAAACCTTTAAGTCGACCGAAAACAACTTTCAGTCGACTGAAAACACATTTTAGTCGACTAAAAGTACCGCTCAAAACACAGTTCAAAATCACTGTTCATAGTACTGTTCAAAATCACTGTTCATAGTTACTGTTCAAAAATCTCTGTTCATATTACTGTTCAAAAATTTCTGTTCATCGACTAAACTTTTAGTCGACTGAAATCACTCTTTTAGTCGACTAAAACATTTAAATTCGACTAAAAGTCCAGAAAACCATTTTTACACAATTTAAACACTTTTTAGTCGACCGAAAACACTTTTAGTCGACTAAAACCTTTAAATTCGACTAAAACTCCAGAAAACCATTTTTACACAATTTAAACACTTTTTAGTCGACCGAAACACTTTTAGTCGACTAAAACATTTAAATTCGACTAAAAGTTACTGTTCATTTGACCAAAAATTTCAGAACCAATCCCAATTCATTTTCTTAGTTTTAACAAAAGACCACAAACTATTTATTCAAAAATATACAAATTTTGCATAAGGAAAAGAAAACTTTCGGGGTATTACATTCCCCCCCCCCCCCCCCCACCCCCTTAAAAGAATTCCGTCCGCGGAATTAAAAACGTACTTTAATTATCAAAAGTAGCTTTTCAATACGAGTCAAAACATTACTCATACTATTAACTGAAATTCTGACTTCAAAACATGTAAGGCTTAACTAGCCTACGAAATGAACTAAGCAAAAAAAATACGACATTCAAAATTTCACAAACGAAATCAATTTCCAATACGTAACGCCCCCACTGCGCTACTCTGATAATATACCAAACCATATATTTTACAAAAATCCGGATAACACGCTTAACTTCAAGCCTAATGTGCACCAAGTACTAAGCAATTCTCATCCAATATGACGTGTTTTACGAAATTCAAACATAACTTTTTAACTTCGATTGTCATCACCATTCCAAAATATATTCAGACTACTCCTCAAAGTACTTGGCTAACAAATGAAACTCGTTGAATCAAGTTACTCCAATCAAAATTCAAATCATCTGAAATGAATACAATACTGACACGCTCACGTTGCGCCATAAAATAACACATCAAACTATAGCCTTGGTACAATGTCTAACATTGGCACGCTTAACTTCAATCGTACACCAAAAGTCATAACCAATCTTCACATTAATCACAAATGATTTATACTCTAAAATCTTCAAATCAAAATTTACACCGGTACAAAGTCACAATTAGAGCCATTAAAATACGCTCTCAATAACATTTCGCTGATAACTGAGTGTAACTCGTAACCAAAGCTGCTAAACTCTTTGTACACCTTCCGTCCAAAGCATCACCCACATTGTTAGACTTTCAAATACAATTATCCATGATCAAATCACCAACATCAAATATCCCAAGATTCTATACTCCAAAAACATTTCATTACTTCAAACACACGGTTACTTAAGGCAACATCAAGCTCAACGTCTTGCCCATACTTTTCAACTGCAAAAGATCACAAACTCAAAATCTAAGGCTTAACCAAGATTACAACGACAAAATGCCTATAAAATTCATTAACCAACCCATGAGATCATCTAACAATGGATATTTCAATAGTTTCCCCCATCTATTTTTTTTTTGACACCAAAACCATTAGATAACATGTGAGGCATACTACATCGACTTAGTCCATTCGCCTTACAAATATAAACCTTAATCAAATTATCGACATTAATTTCTAAAATCATTATGCCTACAACATCTGAGCACTTGAAACAAATGGTTACATAAGATAACATCAAACTCATTCATCTGGTCCATATTTCATTGACTACTAAAATCACAAACTCAATGTCTAAGGCCCAAATAAAACTGCAATGATGCAATGTCTTTGAAGGTCAGTAATCAACACATCGATATCAACCAAAGAGAAATATGATTCCCGTCAATTTTCACTAGTCTGACCCCAAAACCAATGCCATCGAATAATCCTTTGAAACATATTACTTTGACTTATCCAAACTGGATAACCAACATCAACAAGCATTTATACGTCTTACCAAAAGACCACCACACTTCCGCAGCGCACTCTGATGCCTCCAAACAAAACCGGTCCAAACTATTATCGAAATCCATCAAAGCTAAATGTGTCGTCTTAAAACAACCAAAAAAACAAATTATGCACACGCATCCATCAATGTTTAAGCCTTTAAACTACTATCTCTCAGTCACAGCCTTTATAGATAGCTTCTATTTTTCAGAGCTCTTCGCCAGAAGATCATAATCATCCTCCTTTTCTAAAGCAATCCATCTTGACATTATTGGAAGACAATCAGTCCATACCCCAAAATATCATCAAAGTGTTCCTTATTCAGAAATTATGCCAACTCTTAAATATCCAAAATCAATATTGATGGGGCAAGAATTATAAACCATACGGTTACCACATGGTTCCATAAAGGTACCTACATATAGACACGTTTCAAATTTCTAGGTTCAATTCTTAGATGCTCCCAACAACCCATGAGATCATCTAACAATCGATATTTCAATATTTTCCCCCATCTATTTTTTTTTGACACCAAAACCATTAGATAACATTTGAGGCATACTACATCGACTTAGTCCATTCGCCTTACAAATATAAACCTTAATCAAATTATCGACATTAATTTCTAAAGTCATTATGCCTACAACATCTGAGCACTTGAAACAAATGGTTACATAAGATAACATCAAACTCATTCATCTGGTCCATATTTCATTGACTACTAAAATCACAAACTCAATGTCGAAGGCCCAAATAAAACTGCAATGATGCAATGTCTTTGAAGTTCAGTAATCAACACATCGATATCAACCAAAGAGAAATATGATTCCCGTCAATTTTCACTAGTCTGACCCCAAAACCAATGCCATCGAATAATCCTTTGAAACATATTACTTTGACTTATCCAAACTGGATAACCAACATCAACAAGCATTTATACGTCTTACCAAAAGACCACCACACTTCCGCAGCGCACTCTGATGCCTCCAAACAAAACCGGTCCAAACTATTATCGAAATCCATCAAAGCTAAATGTGTCGTCTTAAAACAACCAAAAAAACAAATTATGCACACGCATCCATCAATGTTTAAGCCTTTAAACTACTATCTCTCAGTCACAGCCTTTATAGATAGCTTCTATTTTTCAGAGCTCTTCGCCAGAAGATCATAATCATCCTCCTTTTCTAAAGCAATCCATCTTGACATTATTGGAAGACAATCAGTCCATACCCCAAAATATCATCAAAGTGTTCCTTATTCAGAAATTATGCCAACTCTTAAATATCCAAAATCAATATTGATGGGGCAAGAATTATAAACCATACGGTTACCACAGGGTTCCATAAAGGTACCTACATATAGACACGTTTCAAATTTCTAGGTTCAATTCTTAGATGCTCCCAAAAGGATATCAAAACAACTAGATAAAGGGGCATTATGATCTAGTAATGCCATATCTTATTTTCAAATTCCGCACGAAGTCTCTGTCACCATATCAATCATTTCCTGAGATCACAACCTTTTTCCATACACTATCTGATAGAGCTACTCATAGACATCCAAAGATCATAGCCATATCCTTCAACTATTCTCCTTGATTAACACTTCAAATATCCAAAATCCAGAGACAACTAACATTCGTTCTACGATTGCGTACTCAACCCAATCCCAAAACTTATGGCCAATCTCAATCTTATGCTCTAATATGAAATAAATTCTCCAAACTTAATCCATCTTTTTGAGGTTCAATCCCAATCACATATGTCTTAGGCTTAGGAGTCTACAGAATCTCAAACCTAAGCTCTGATACCACTTCTGTCACGCCCCGAAAACGCGAGGCCGCGACTAACATCAAACTCCATTATATACCATTACAGTTTTAAAGATAACGGTATAGACAGAGCAACTAAATCCTCTAAGATAAAATATCTCCACAAACAAAAGTCTAAGACAATCCGTTCACCAAATAATTCTACTGAGTATTCCTTTACAAAATAATTACCAAACGCAGCGGTGAAATAATTTACATTGCTCAATTATACTAACAAAGACTAAAAACTCTAATTTCCCCCAAACATGCCACGCCCGAAAATCACGTCCGATACATGTGGTAAGGGACAAAACAAACGAGTAGGGGGTGAGCTCGAATAGCCCAGTAAGTGGGGAAAATAAATGGGAAGCAAATACGATGATTCGTAGTCCAAAACAAAATCAAATATACGACGAACAAATAATAACAATTGACCACGATGCAAATAAGGCGAATCAAATATACGAAATGTTCATAAGGTGGTCTAAAGAACCCAAATCAAATACAAGCCCGAAGGTACGAAAGTGCAATCATATCTTACTGTCAAATAACCAAAGCAAATGTCATTAAGCGATTGACCCAAAACACATTTCAATTATATGTCGGGTACGATACAAACATACGATGACTATGGTGGTCAAAAGACCCAAATGTCGAACCAGACATCAAACATCAAACGTGTGCTCCGGAGCATACTAGGAGGCTTCGGCTCTCTAGTATAACAAATATGTGTCCAAAGGACCCTCTCAATTTGAGAGTTGTTCAACATAGTCAATGTCAATCTTAAATTGACGGTCACAAATGTACAAATTCCAAGTTGAGCATAATTAAGGCACAAATGAGAAAGGGTAAACAATGTTCTTAAGAAGGCAAAAGTGGAGCAATCAATTACAAACGAGGATAGATGAATCAAAAGTGACGAAAGTATAAGCCTTCGGATTTTCGAAGATACCTTTCCACAGCAAAAATCGTATAAACCCTTACCTCAAACAAGCTTTTGAACCAAAGAAAACCTTAAAGCACCACTCTAGCGCCAATGAGCTTCCCAAGCCTCCTATTCTCTCTCTCTCCGCCGCAAAGGAGCAAGAAATCAAGAACAAAAGGGCTAGGAATGAAATAGAACACTATTTATAGGGGACAAAATTTTAAACCTTTAAGTCGACCGAAAACAACTTTCAGTCGACTGAAAACACATTTTAGTCGACTGAAAGTACCGCTCAAAACACAGTTCAAAATCACTGTTCATAGTACTGTTCAAAATCACTGTTCATAGTTACTGTTCAAAAATCTCTGTTCATATTACTGTTCAAAAATTTCTGTTCATCGACTAAACTTTTAGTCGACTGAAATCACTCTTTTAGTCGACTAAAACATTTAAATTCGACTAAAAGTCCAGAAAACCATTTTTACACAATTTAAACACTTTTTAGTCGACCGAAAACACTTTTAGTCGACTAAAACCTTTAAATTCGACTAAAACTCCAGAAAACCATTTTTACACAATTTAAACACTTTTTAGTCGACCGAAACACTTTTAGTCGACTAAAACATTTAAATTCGACTAAAAGTTACTGTTCATTTGACCAAAAATTTCAGAACCAATCCCAATTCATTTTCTTAGTTTTAACAAAAGACCACAAACTATTTATTCAAAAATATACAAATTTTGCATAAGGAAAAGAAAACTTTCGGGGTATTACATTCTCCCCCCCACCCCCTTAAAAGAATTCCGTCCGCGGAATTAAAAACGTACTTTAATTATCAAAAGTAGCTTTTCAATACGAGTCAAAACATTACTCATACTATTAACTGAAATTCTGACTTCAAAACATGTAAGGCTTAACTAGCCTACGAAATGAACTAAGCAAAAAAAATACGACATTCAAAATTCCACAAACGAAATCAATTTCCAATACGTAACGCCCCCACTGCGCTACTCTGATAATATACCAAACCATATATTTTACAAAAATCCGGATAACACGCTTAACTTCAAGCCTAATGTGCACCAAGTACTAAGCAATTCTCATCCAATATGACGTGTTTTACGAAATTCAAACATAACTTTTTAACTTCGATTGTCATCACCATTCCAAAATATATTCAGACTACTCCTCAAAGTACTTGGCTAACAAATGAAACTCGTTGAATCAAGTTACTCCAATCAAAATTCAAATCATCTGAAATGAATACAATACTGACACGCTCACGTTGCGCCATAAAATAACACATCAAACTATAGCCTTGGTACAATGTCTAACATTGGCACGCTTAACTTCAATCGTACACCAAAAGTCATAACCAATCTTCACATTAATCACAAATGATTTATACTCTAAAATCTTCAAATCAAAATTTACACCGGTACAAAGTCACAATTAGAGCCATTAAAATACGCTCTCAATAACATTTCGCTGATAACTGAGTGTAACTCGTAACCAAAGCTGCTAAACTCTTTGTACACCTTCCGTCCAAAGCATCACCCACATTGTTAGACTTTCAAATACAATTATCCATGATCAAATCACCAACATCAAATATCCCAAGATTCTATACTCCAAAAACATTTCATTACTTCAAACACACGGTTACTTAAGGCAACATCAAGCTCAACGTCTTGCCCATACTTTTCAACTGCAAAAGATCACAAACTCAAAATCTAAGGCTTAACCAAGATTACAACGACAAAATGCCTATAAAATTCATTAACCAACCCATGAGATCATCTAACAATGGATATTTCAATAGTTTCCCCCATCTATTTTTTTTTTGACACCAAAACCATTAGATAACATGTGAGGCATACTACATCGACTTAGTCCATTCGCCTTACAAATATAAACCTTAATCAAATTATCGACATTAATTTCTAAAATCATTATGCCTACAACATCTTAGCACTTGAAACAAATGGTTACATAAGATAACATCAAACTCATTCATCTGGTCCATATTTCATTGACTACTAAAATCACAAACTCAATGTCTAAGGCCCAAATAAAACTGCAATGATGCAATGTCTTTGAAGGTCAGTAATCAACACATCGATATCAACCAAAGAGAAATATGATTCCCGTCAATTTTCACTAGTCTGACCCCAAAACCAATGCCATCGAATAATCCTTTGAAACATATTACTTTGACTTATCCAAACTGGATAACCAACATCAACAAGCATTTATACGTCTTACCAAAAGACCACCACACTTCCGCAGCGCACTCTGATGCCTCCAAACAAAACCGGTCCAAACTATTATCGAAATCCATCAAAGCTAAATGTGTCGTCTTAAAACAACCAAAAAAACAAATTATGCACACGCATCCATCAATGTTTAAGCCTTTAAACTACTATCTCTCAGTCACAGCCTTTATAGATAGCTTCTATTTTTCAGAGCTCTTCGCCAGAAGATCATAATCATCCTCCTTTTCTAAAGCAATCCATCTTGACATTATTGGAAGACAATCAGTCCATACCCCAAAATATCATCAAAGTGTTCCTTATTCAGAAATTATGCCAACTCTTAAATATCCAAAATCAATATTGATGGGGCAAGAATTATAAACCATACGGTTACCACATGGTTCCATAAAGGTACCTACATATAGACACGTTTCAAATTTCTAGGTTCAATTCTTAGATGCTCCCAACAACCCATGAGATCATCTAACAATCGATATTTCAATATTTTCCCCCATCTATTTTTTTTTGACACCAAAACCATTAGATAACATTTGAGGCATACTACATCGACTTAGTCCATTCGCCTTACAAATATAAACCTTAATCAAATTATCGACATTAATTTCTAAAGTCATTATGCCTACAACATCTGAGCACTTGAAACAAATGGTTACATAAGATAACATCAAACTCATTCATCTGGTCCATATTTCATTGACTACTAAAATCACAAACTCAATGTCGAAGGCCCAAATAAAACTGCAATGATGCAATGTCTTTGAAGTTCAGTAATCAACACATCGATATCAACCAAAGAGAAATATGATTCCCGTCAATTTTCACTAGTCTGACCCCAAAACCAATGCCATCGAATAATCCTTTGAAACATATTACTTTGACTTATCCAAACTGGATAACCAACATCAACAAGCATTTATACGTCTTACCAAAAGACCACCACACTTCCGCAGCGCACTCTGATGCCTCCAAACAAAACCGGTCCAAACTATTATCGAAATCCATCAAAGCTAAATGTGTCGTCTTAAAACAACCAAAAAAACAAATTATGCACACGCATCCATCAATGTTTAAGCCTTTAAACTACTATCTCTCAGTCACAGCCTTTATAGATAGCTTCTATTTTTCAGAGCTCTTCGCCAGAAGATCATAATCATCCTCCTTTTCTAAAGCAATCCATCTTGACATTATTGGAAGACAATCAGTCCATACCCCAAAATATCATCAAAGTGTTCCTTATTCAGAAATTATGCCAACTCTTAAATATCCAAAATCAATATTGATGGGGCAAGAATTATAAACCATACGGTTACCACAGGGTTCCATAAAGGTACCTACATATAGACACGTTTCAAATTTCTAGGTTCAATTCTTAGATGCTCCCAAAAGGATATCAAAACAACTAGATAAAGGGGCATTATGATCTAGTAATGCCATATCTTATTTTCAAATTCCGCACGAAGTCTCTGTCACCATATCAATCATTTCCTGAGATCACAACCTTTTTCCATACACTATCTGATAGAGCTACTCATAGACATCCAAAGATCATAGCCATATCCTTCAACTATTCTCCTTGATTAACACTTCAAATATCCAAAATCCAGAGACAACTAACATTCGTTCTACGATTGCGTACTCAACCCAATCCCAAAACTTATGGCCAATCTCAATCTTATGCTCTAATATGAAATAAATTCTCCAAACTTAATCCATCTTTTTGAGGTTCAATCCCAATCACATATGTCTTAGGCTTAGGAGTCTACAGAATCTCAAACCTAAGCTCTGATACCACTTCTGTCACGCCCCGAAAACGCGAGGCCGCGACTAACATCAAACTCCATTATATACCATTACAGTTTTAAAGATAACGGTATAGACAGAGCAACTAAATCCTCTAAGATAAAATATCTCCACAAACAAAAGTCTAAGACAATCCGTTCACCAAATAATTCTACTGAGTATTCCTTTACAAAATAATTACCAAACGCAGCGGTGAAATAATTTACATTGCTCAATTATACTAACAAAGACTAAAAACTCTAATTTCCCCCAAACATGCCACGCCCGAAAATCACGTCCGATACATGTGGTAAGGGACAAAACAAACGAGTAGGGGGTGAGCTCGAATAGCCCAGTAAGTGGGGAAAATAAATGGGAAGCAAATACGATGATTCGTAGTCCAAAACAAAATCAAATATACGACGAACAAATAATAACAATTGACCACGATGCAAATAAGGCGAATCAAATATACGAAATGTTCATAAGGTGGTCTAAAGAACCCAAATCAAATACAAGCCCGAAGGTACGAAAGTGCAATCATATCTTACTGTCAAATAACCAAAGCAAATGTCATTAAGCGATTGACCCAAAACACATTTCAATTATATGTCGGGTACGATACAAACATACGATGACTATGGTGGTCAAAAGACCCAAATGTCGAACCAGACATCAAACATCAAACGTGTGCTCCGGAGCATACTAGGAGGCTTCGGCTCTCTAGTATAACAAATATGTGTCCAAAGGACCCTCTCAATTTGAGAGTTGTTCAACATAGTCAATGTCAATCTTAAATTGACGGTCACAAATGTACAAATTCCAAGTTGAGCATAATTAAGGCACAAATGAGAAAGGGTAAACAATGTTCTTAAGAAGGCAAAAGTGGAGCAATCAATTACAAACGAGGATAGATGAATCAAAAGTGACGAAAGTATAAGCCTTCGGATTTTCGAAGATACCTTTCCACAGCAAAAATCGTATAAACCCTTACCTCAAACAAGCTTTTGAACCAAAGAAAACCTTAAAGCACCACTCTAGCGCCAATGAGCTTCCCAAGCCTCCTATTCTCTCTCTCTCCGCCGCAAAGGAGCAAGAAATCAAGAACAAAAGGGCTAGGAATGAAATAGAACACTATTTATAGGGGACAAAATTTTAAACCTTTAAGTCGACCGAAAACAACTTTCAGTCGACTGAAAACACATTTTAGTCGACTGAAAGTACCGCTCAAAACACAGTTCAAAATCACTGTTCATAGTACTGTTCAAAATCACTGTTCATAGTTACTGTTCAAAAATCTCTGTTCATATTACTGTTCAAAAATTTCTGTTCATCGACTAAACTTTTAGTCGACTGAAATCACTCTTTTAGTCGACTAAAACATTTAAATTCGACTAAAAGTCCAGAAAACCATTTTTACACAATTTAAACACTTTTTAGTCGACCGAAAACACTTTTAGTCGACTAAAACCTTTAAATTCGACTAAAACTCCAGAAAACCATTTTTACACAATTTAAACACTTTTTAGTCGACCGAAACACTTTTAGTCGACTAAAACATTTAAATTCGACTAAAAGTTACTGTTCATTTGACCAAAAATTTCAGAACCAATCCCAATTCATTTTCTTAGTTTTAACAAAAGACCACAAACTATTTATTCAAAAATATACAAATTTTGCATAAGGAAAAGAAAACTTTCGGGGTATTACATTCTCCCCCCCACCCCCTTAAAAGAATTCCGTCCGCGGAATTAAAAACGTACTTTAATTATCAAAAGTAGCTTTTCAATACGAGTCAAAACATTACTCATACTATTAACTGAAATTCTGACTTCAAAACATGTAAGGCTTAACTAGCCTACGAAATGAACTAAGCAAAAAAAATACGACATTCAAAATTCCACAAACGAAATCAATTTCCAATACGTAACGCCCCCACTGCGCTACTCTGATAATATACCAAACCATATATTTTACAAAAATCCGGATAACACGCTTAACTTCAAGCCTAATGTGCACCAAGTACTAAGCAATTCTCATCCAATATGACGTGTTTTACGAAATTCAAACATAACTTTTTAACTTCGATTGTCATCACCATTCCAAAATATATTCAGACTACTCCTCAAAGTACTTGGCTAACAAATGAAACTCGTTGAATCAAGTTACTCCAATCAAAATTCAAATCATCTGAAATGAATACAATACTGACACGCTCACGTTGCGCCATAAAATAACACATCAAACTATAGCCTTGGTACAATGTCTAACATTGGCACGCTTAACTTCAATCGTACACCAAAAGTCATAACCAATCTTCACATTAATCACAAATGATTTATACTCTAAAATCTTCAAATCAAAATTTACACCGGTACAAAGTCACAATTAGAGCCATTAAAATACGCTCTCAATAACATTTCGCTGATAACTGAGTGTAACTCGTAACCAAAGCTGCTAAACTCTTTGTACACCTTCCGTCCAAAGCATCACCCACATTGTTAGACTTTCAAATACAATTATCCATGATCAAATCACCAACATCAAATATCCCAAGATTCTATACTCCAAAAACATTTCATTACTTCAAACACACGGTTACTTAAGGCAACATCAAGCTCAACGTCTTGCCCATACTTTTCAACTGCAAAAGATCACAAACTCAAAATCTAAGGCTTAACCAAGATTACAACGACAAAATGCCTATAAAATTCATTAACCAACCCATGAGATCATCTAACAATGGATATTTCAATAGTTTCCCCCATCTATTTTTTTTTTGACACCAAAACCATTAGATAACATGTGAGGCATACTACATCGACTTAGTCCATTCGCCTTACAAATATAAACCTTAATCAAATTATCGACATTAATTTCTAAAATCATTATGCCTACAACATCTTAGCACTTGAAACAAATGGTTACATAAGATAACATCAAACTCATTCATCTGGTCCATATTTCATTGACTACTAAAATCACAAACTCAATGTCTAAGGCCCAAATAAAACTGCAATGATGCAATGTCTTTGAAGGTCAGTAATCAACACATCGATATCAACCAAAGAGAAATATGATTCCCGTCAATTTTCACTAGTCTGACCCCAAAACCAATGCCATCGAATAATCCTTTGAAACATATTACTTTGACTTATCCAAACTGGATAACCAACATCAACAAGCATTTATACGTCTTACCAAAAGACCACCACACTTCCGCAGCGCACTCTGATGCCTCCAAACAAAACCGGTCCAAACTATTATCGAAATCCATCAAAGCTAAATGTGTCGTCTTAAAACAACCAAAAAAACAAATTATGCACACGCATCCATCAATGTTTAAGCCTTTAAACTACTATCTCTCAGTCACAGCCTTTATAGATAGCTTCTATTTTTCAGAGCTCTTCGCCAGAAGATCATAATCATCCTCCTTTTCTAAAGCAATCCATCTTGACATTATTGGAAGACAATCAGTCCATACCCCAAAATATCATCAAAGTGTTCCTTATTCAGAAATTATGCCAACTCTTAAATATCCAAAATCAATATTGATGGGGCAAGAATTATAAACCATACGGTTACCACATGGTTCCATAAAGGTACCTACATATAGACACGTTTCAAATTTCTAGGTTCAATTCTTAGATGCTCCCAACAACCCATGAGATCATCTAACAATCGATATTTCAATATTTTCCCCCATCTATTTTTTTTTGACACCAAAACCATTAGATAACATTTGAGGCATACTACATCGACTTAGTCCATTCGCCTTACAAATATAAACCTTAATCAAATTATCGACATTAATTTCTAAAGTCATTATGCCTACAACATCTGAGCACTTGAAACAAATGGTTACATAAGATAACATCAAACTCATTCATCTGGTCCATATTTCATTGACTACTAAAATCACAAACTCAATGTCTAAGGCCCAAATAAAACTGCAATGATGCAATGTCTTTGAAGTTCAGTAATCAACACATCGATATCAACCAAAGAGAAATATGATTCCCGTCAATTTTCACTAGTCTGACCCCAAAACTAATGCCATCGAATAATCCTTTGAAACATATTACTTTGACTTATCCAAACTGGATAACCAACATCAACAAGCATTTATACGTCTTACCAAAAGACCACCACACTTCCGCAGCGCACTCTGATGCCTCCAAACAAAACCGGTCCAAACTATTATCGAAATCCATCAAAGCTAAATGTGTCGTCTTAAAACAACCAAAAAAACAAATTATGCACACGCATCCATCAATGTTTAAGCCTTTAAACTACTATCTCTCAGTCACAGCCTTTATAGATAGCTTCTATTTTTCAGAGCTCTTCGCCAGAAGATCATAATCATCCTCCTTTTCTAAAGCAATCCATCTTGACATTATTGGAAGACAATCAGTCCATACCCCAAAATATCATCAAAGTGTTCCTTATTCAGAAATTATGCCAACTCTTAAATATCCAAAATCAATATTGATGGGGCAAGAATTATAAACCATACGGTTACCACAGGGTTCCATAAAGGTACCTACATATAGACACGTTTCAAATTTCTAGGTTCAATTCTTAGATGCTCCCAAAAGGATATCAAAACAACTAGATAAAGGGGCATTATGATCTAGTAATGCCATATCTTATTTTCAAATTCCGCACGAAGTCTCTGTCACCATATCAATCATTTCCTGAGATCACAACCTTTTTCCATACACTATCTGATAGAGCTACTCATAGACATCCAAAGATCATAGCCATATCCTTCAACTATTCTCCTTGATTAACACTTCAAATATCCAAAATCCAGAGACAACTAACATTCGTTCTACGATTGCGTACTCAACCCAATCCCAAAACTTATGGCCAATCTCAATCTTATGCTCTAATATGAAATAAATTCTCCAAACTTAATCCATCTTTTTGAGGTTCAATCCCAATCACATATGTCTTAGGCTTAGGAGTCTACAGAATCTCAAACCTAAGCTCTGATACCACTTCTGTCACGCCCCGAAAACGCGAGGCCGCGACTAACATCAAACTCCATTATATACCATTACAGTTCTAAAGATAACGGTATAGACAGAGCAACTAAATCCTCTAAGATAAAATATCTCCACAAACAAAAGTCTAAGACAATCCGTTCACCAAATAATTCTACTGAGTATTCCTTTACAAAATAATTACCAAACGCAGCGGTGAAATAATTTACATTGCTCAATTATACTAACAAAGACTAAAAACTCTAATTTCCCCCAAACATGCCACGCCCGAAAATCACGTCCGATACATGTGGTAAGGGACAAAACAAACGAGTAGGGGGTGAGCTCGAATAGCCCAGTAAGTGGGGAAAATAAATGGGAAGCAAATACGATGATTCGTAGTCCAAAACAAAATCAAATATACGACGAACAAATAATAACAATTGACCACGATGCAAATAAGGCGAATCAAATATACGAAATGTTCATAAGGTGGTCTAAAGAACCCAAATCAAATACAAGCCCGAAGGTACGAAAGTGCAATCATATCTTACTGTCAAATACCAAAGCAAACGTCATTAAGCGTTTGACCCAAAACACATTTCAATTATATGTCGGGTACGCTACAAACATACGATGACTATGGTGGTCATAAGACCCAAATGTCGAACCAGACATCAAACATCAAACGTGTGCTCCGGAGCATACTAGGAGGCTTCGGCTCTCTAGTATAACAAATATGTGTCCAAATGACCCTCTCAATTTGAGAGTTGTTCAACATAGTCAATGTCAATCTTAAATTGACGGTCACAAATGTACAAATTCAAAGTTGAGCATCATTAAGGCACAAATGAGAAAGGGTAAACAATGTTCTCAAGAAGGCAAAAGTGGAGCAATCAATTACAAACAAGGATAGATGAATCAAAAGTGACAAAAGTATAAGCCTTCGGATTTTCGAAGATACCTTTCCACAGCAAAAATCGTATAAACCCTTACCTCAAACAAGCTTTTGAACTAAAGAAAATCTTAAAGCACCACTCTAGCGCCAATGAGCTTCCCAAGCCTCCTATTCTCTCTCTCTCCGCCGCAAAGGAGCAAGAAATCAAGAACAAAAGGGCTAGGAATGAAATAGAACACTCTTTATTGGGGACAAAATTTTAAACCTTTAAGTCGACTGAAAACAACTTTCAGTCGACTGAAAACACATTTTAGTCGACTGAAAGTACTGCTCAAAACACTGTTCAAAATCACTGTTCAAAAATCACTGTTCATCGACTAAACTTTTAGTCGACTGAAATCACTGTTTTAGTCGACTAAAACATTTAAATTCGACTAATAGTCCAGAAAACCATTTTTACACAATTTAAACACTTTTTAGTAGACCGAAACACTTTTAGTCGACCGAAAACACTTTTAGTCGACTAAAACCTTTAAATTCGACTAAAACTCCAGAAAACCATTTTTACACAATTTAAACACTTTTTAGTCGATCGAAACACTTTTAGTCGACTAAAACCTTTAAATTCGACTAAAAGTTACTGTTCATTTGACCAAAAATTTCAGAAACAATCCCAATTCATTTTCTTAGTTTTAACAAAAGACCACAAACTATTTATTCAAAAATATACAAATATTTGCATAAGGAAAAGAAAACTTTCGGGGTATTACAAATATGATTTTCAGATACGATGCAAACAATCACAAGTACTATTGAACATGAGCAATTGCAAAGCCATACAGGCAGTGTAGGGTAATCACTTAGCAAACCCACAAAGGCGATGCTCACTAACGCTTTACACCGGCTAGTCCATCAAGGCAGTAGCCCACACCAACACACCGGCTAGTCCGTCAAGGTACTAGCCCACACCAACACACCGGCTAGTCCGTCAAGGTACTAGCCCACACCAATATCCTCCAACATACACCAACTCTCGCCAAAACACACCAATGGAAAATCTCATGTCAATTTAACAGAACGACAACCAACGATAATACAATATTTAAATCGATGCACAAAAAGAAATAAGTACAGAGCATCGAATATGATTTCCAATAAACGTGTAAAGCTCAAAACAGGGCATTAAAGGCAAACAATATACATTTCAACTATAACGGAGTTCAAAGAAAATTCGATAACAATACATAAAATTATTTATGAGGAGAAATAGATGAAATTGAGTTTCAGATAGAAATCTCTTACCACAATCCAAGCTTTGCACTTATAAACAGCCTCCATCCAAAATCATTTGAATTAACCTAGGTCAGGCAAATTATTTATCAGAACACTATCCACACTAATTTATTATAAACCTAATATAACTACCCATAGCGTACTCATTTCTCTACCTGGAACGACAAAATTCGAAGCGGGTCCCACACACGGCCAACCTATCCCTATTCGTCACACTCCTCGAGGCTCAGAAATACCCCAGCAATATTTTTAATTTTCATTAAGCACTCTTTCTAGCTTAATAAAGCATATAGAATAAAAATATAATTTTGAATAGTTTTGAGTATTTTCAAATTAAAATAATTTTTTTAAATACACTAAAAACCCATAAATTTCCATTAATTACTTCTAGCTGAAAATAAAGACTCGTAATTTTTTTAAAGTCTTAATATATGTATACAAATTATATAAATTTAAATTATAATTTAAAAGGCATTAAAACTATTGTTAAATTATTCATTTCGCGAAAACCAATGCGATACATAAATTATAGAAAATTAACTCTAAAAATCACCAAATTTATACTGAGTCATTCTTATACCATAAAAACATTACTCAAATTTTCCCAAAACATTTTCAAGAGTTTAAAGGCTCAAAATAATTTTATAAGTTTGAACTTGCAGTAAATATAACAAATACATACGAATTCAAAAAATTATAAAGTTTTTCCACAAATCCTAATATCGCCCAAGGTACTATACTGTAAATTTTGACATGCTAATAATCATTGTGCACCTCCCAACACATGCGTCATATCCTAACGCTAATAGGTGGTACACTTGTGTAAGCACATGGTATATAAATTCCTTACTGCTGCCTCAAAACCTACTTCATCTCTTTTTTCTCTTTATCCTTTGCACCCTCAGAACATTTATAAATCCACCTCCTCACGTTATACATTCACTATATAATTATTTATATACCTAATACACACAATACACTCACATTTTCACTCACATAAAACACACTCATGCACCTGTATTCATACCCACTCAAGTTCGCATATCCAAGAACATACCCATTTCACCAAACGTGCACACAGTATGTATATATATATAACACAACACTCTATATACACACTTGAACACCCCACTTACACACACTCATTTACACCAACACACATGCACGCATATGTCTCTCACCCCCACACCCATTGGTTCACAAAACACCACCATACTTCCCAAAACACACTGCATATGTGATGCCAAGGAAAGTGGGTTCGTACCTACGTGGAGGTGCGAAAAGGCTGTAGCCCGCACAACGTCGCTCTGTCTGTCTGGAAAGACTGGCTCCCGCAACGTCGGTGTGGCCAGAGAACCCCTTGATCTAGCCTCCAATCCAAGCCCTTGCAAGTCCCACAGGCCTGGCAGTGGTGGGAAAAACCCAACGCCCAACTGCCAGGTGAACTAGGCGCGATGCCCTCCGAAGACCTGTTCCCGTCTCGGAGTGACCCGGGGGTCAAAGTCCCTAGGGGTGCCGACGCAAGCCCCCAGTGCCGAAGCACGTACGCCAGTCACGTAGACACCCTGGCAGAGATAGTGTCACGGAGGAGTCGCCTATTCCGTAGGCCGAGGTAGCGTCCCGGAGGAGCCGTCTACCTGGCCGACCAAGGTAGCGTCCCGGAGTAGCCGTCTACCTGGCAGAAGGGGAGTCTTTGTGCCGGAGCACTTAGAGCTCCCTGGAAAAGATAGTGTCCCGGAGGAGTCGCCTATCCGTGCGGGTGAGTCCTTGTGCCGGAGAGATCAAAGCCAGTCAAGGTAGCATCCCAGATGAGCCCTCTACCTGGCGAAAGGGGAGTCGAAGAGCTCCCTGGCGAAGATAGTGTCCCAGAGGAGTTGCCTATCCCCGCGGGTGAGTCCTTGTGCCGGAGCACTCGGAGCGAGTCAAGGTAGCATCCCGGAGGAGCCATCTACCCGACTGGCCGAGGTAGCATCCCGGAGGAGCCGTCTACCTGGCGAAAGGGGAGTTGAAAAGATCCTTGGCGGAGATACTGTCCCGGAGGAGTTGCCTTTCCCCGCGGGTGAGTCCTTGTGCTTGAGCATTCTGAGCGAGTCAAGGTAGCATCCAAGATGAGGCATCTACCCGATTGGCCGAGGTAGCATCCTGGAGGAACCGTCTACCTGGCAGAAGGGGAGTTGAAGAGCTCCCTGGCGGTGATAGTGTCCCGGAGGAGTCGCCTATCCCCGCAAGTGATGTACACTCCGGATAGTGGGTCGAAGCATGTTCCACGACCAAGGCAAGGTGCACATGGTGTGGTGAATGAGTGTGGTGCCCGGGGGGCATGTAACATGATTGTGGCGCATGGGCGCGGTGAAGTGAGTATGTTGTCGAGGGCACGGTAGTGTGACAGAGAGCCTGTGGGCAGGGCTGTATCTGCGGCACGGTGCGTGGGCACGACGGAGTGTTCAAGTGCGGTGCCCGGACGCCAGTGATGGGGGTCGCAGAATTGTGTCCGGGCGACGGGGTCGCGGAGTTGTATCCCGGCGACGGGGTCGCAGAGTCCCACAGGCCTAGCAGCGGTGGGGAAGAACCAACGCCCAACTGCCAGGTGAACTAGGCGCGATGCCCTCTGAAGGCCTGCTCCCGTCTCGGAGTGACCCGGGGGTCATAGTCCCTAAGGGTGCCGACGTATGCCCCTAGTGCCGAAGCACGTAGGCCAGTCACGCAGACACCCTAGCGGAGATAGTTTCCCAGAGGAGTCGCCTATTCCGTAGGCCGAGGTAGCGTCCCGAAGGAGCCGTCTTACTGGCCGGCGAAGGTAGCATCCTGGAGGAGCCGTCTACCTGGCAGAAGAGGAGTTTTCGTGTCGGAGCACTTAGAGCTCCCTGGCAAAGGTAGTGTCCCGGAGGAGTCACCTATCCCCGCGGGTGAGTCCTCGTGCCGGAGCACTCGGAGCGAGTCAAGGTAGCATCCCGGACGAGCCGTCTACCTGACTGGCCGAGGTAGCATCCCAGTGGAGCCGTCTACCTGACGGAAGGGGAGTTGAAGAGCTCCCTGGCTGAGATAGTGTCCCGGAGGAGTCGCCTATCCCCGCGGGTGAGTGCTTGTGCCGGAGCACTCGGAGCGAGTTAAGGTAGCATCCCGGAGGAGCCGCCTACCTGACTGGCCGAGGTAGCATCCTGGAGGAGCCGTCTACCTGGCGGAAGGGGAGTTGAAGAGCTCCCTGGCGGTGATAGTGTCCTGGAGGAGTCGCCTATCCCCGCGGGTGATGTACACTCCGGAGAGTGGGTCGAAGCATGTTCCACGACCAAGGCAAGGTGCGCATGGTGTGGTGAATGAGTGTGGTGCCCGGGGGGCATGTAACATGATTGTGGCGCATGGGCGCGATGAAGTGAAATGTTGCCGAGGGCACGTCAGTGTGACAGAGAGCCTGGGGGCACGGCTGTATCAGCGGTGCGGCGGAGTGTTCAAGTGCGACAGGGGTCGCGGAGTTGTGTCTGGGCGACGGGGGTCGCGGAGTTGTGTCCTGGCGACGGGGTCGCGGAGTTGTGTCCGGACGACGGGGTCGCGGAGTTGTGTCCGGGCGACGGGGGTCGCGGAGTTGTGTCCGGGCGACGGGGTCGCCGAGTTTTGTCTGGGCGACGGGGGTCGCGGAGTTGTGTCTGGACGACAGGGTCGCGTAGTTGTGTCCGGGCGACCGGGGTCGCGTAGTTGTATCCGGGCGACCGGGGTCGCGTAGTTGTGTCCGGGCGCGGGGATCGCGGAGTTGTGCATGGTCCCTTGAAGAGAAGTGAAGGTGTTAAGTATGGAGACCAAAGGCCAACCCATAGGGGAAGTCCAAGGCCAACCCTTAGGGGAGGCCAAGGTTAACGCCAAGGGAAGGCCGAGGCCGACCCCCTAGGGGAGGCCGAGGCAGAGGCCGACCCCAAGGGGAAGGCCAAGGCCGAGGCCGAGGCCGACCCCAAGGGGAATGCCAAGGCCGAGGCTAACCCCAAGGGGAAGGCCAAGGCCAACTTCCTTGGGCAAGTGCCATGGTGCGCCGATGGGCGACATGCGAAGTGCGACAGTCGAAGTGTCATGAGGCTTTGCGCGAATATGAGCTTCTATGTTACGAAGTAACGTAACGAAATTGAGAAGTGCACGTGACTTGAGCGTGCATGCTTTGACTGGTTGTGAGCGTTGAAAATGACTGTTGCTTGTGCGGATGTGTCATGCAAAATGGGACCACTGTGGGCCTTTTGGTGCGACCAGGATAAGTTGGGAACAATATGCACACTCACGGAGCACATCTTGCTCATGTCACACTTCCTCTCCTTTCTTACCTTTTCCAACACACTCCATTCTCATTTACACAAGCCTCCGTTCTCCTTACCACCTTGCAAACCCATCCTCAAATACATGTTTACACACCCACATATACACACCTGAGTACCCAATACACTACACTCTAAGCCACACCCAATACCCATCATCTACCTCGCACCCTCATATAACCACAAGCACAAATTTCTTATTTACCACTTACCCACACACTCACATAAACACAATACCCATGCATGATTCCCCATACGCAGCTGCCTTCTCCTTCCACACCCACTGCCTCGTGGCAGTGGGTCTCTCCTCCCTTTCTTCTTCTTTTTTTTTTACTTGATCAACTCTTAGTGTTACAAACCTCAAACTTCCAGGGAACTAAAATTAATCTGTCATCACATCCACAAAGTTAATATCCACATATTATGATTTTACTCCTTGGTTACTCATAACTACTCCCACAATCTCATCATAATTCTAGTAGCGTTAAACCAAGAAGTGTTAAAAACCATGAATCAACAGAAATGAGTAAAAGTTTCCGCATAAGACTGAGAAAATCTTCAAGCCCCCTTTATTCCCTAAACAATGAAGGGATTAGAGAAGAACAGTAGAAAATTTCTTACTTGACAATTTTTCGCCGGAAGGATCCCTTCGACCCCTTCTCTTCTTCTCTTTCTGAATCTCTCTCTTTTCTCTCGAAAGTAGTTTCACAGCTTAAAGGGGTGGTTGCCCCAGAACATGTCACACACACACACACGCACGCACGCACGCACACACACACACACACAGAGATATATATATATATATATATATATATCTGTGTGTGTGTGTGTGTGTGTGTGTGTGTGCGTGTGTGATCCACTGCTAGCGCTGGCAAGTTGCCAGTGCGATCTGGTCGTCCGCTACATTAGTAGCGGACGGTGAAAAAAATGGCTGTCGTGGGGCGCGATCTGGCTGTCCATTTCTCGCACGTGGATGGTCAGATCGCGCTGACAACTTGGGTTAAGTTGCCAACGCTAGTAATGGATCACGACCCATATACACACACACACACACACACACACACATATATATATATATATATATATATATATATATATATAGATAATGTGTGCACATGTGGTGAAATGGGTATATTCTTGGATATGCGAACCTGAGTGGGTATGAATACAGGTGCATGAATGTGTGTTATGTGAGTGAAAATGTGAGTGTATTGTGTGTATTAGGTATATAAATAGTTATATAGTGAATGTATAATGTGAGGAGGTGGATTTATAAATGTTCTGAGGCTGCAGAGGATAAAGAGAAAAAAGAGATGAAGTAGGTTTTGAGCCAACAGTAAGGAACTTCTGTACCCTGTGCTTACACAAGTGTATCGCCTATTAGCTTTAGGATCCGACGCATGTGTTGGGAGGTGCACAATGATCATTATCATGTCAAAATTTACAGTATACTACATTAGGCTATATTAGGATTTGCGGCGAAAGTTTATAATTTTCTGAAATCTATTTTCTACAAGTTCGGACTTATAAAATTCTTTTGAGCCTTTAAACTAATGAAAATATTTTGGAAAATTTTGAGTAATGTTTTTACAGTAGAAGGAAGACTCAGTATAAATTTGGTTATTTTTAGAGTTGATTTGCAATAATTTATGTATCACATTGGTTTTAGAAAAATGAATAATTTAAAATTAGTTTTAATGCTTTTTAAATTCTAATTTAAATTTATATAATTTTTATACATATATTAAGACTTTTAAAAAAATGTGAGTCTTTATTTCCACCTAGAAGAAATTATGGCAATTTATGGGTTTTGAGTGTATTTAAAAAAATTATTTTTAATTCAAAAATATATTTTTATTCTATATGCTTTATTAAGCTATAAAGAGTGCTTAATGAAAATGAAAAATATTTTTGGGGTATTTCTGAGCCTCGATGAGTGTCATGACTTTCGAGATAGGTTGGCCATGTATGGGACCCGCTTCTAATTTCGTCGTTCCAGGTAGAGAAGTGATTACGCTATGGATAGTTATATTAGGTGTATAATATATTAGTGTGGATAGTGTTCTAATAAATAATTTGCCCGACTTAGGTTAATTCAAAGGATTTTGGATGGAAGCTGTTTAGCAGTGCAAAGTTTGGATTAAGGTAAAAGATTTATATCTGAAACCCATATTCATCTATATGTCCTCATAAATATTTTTTTGTATTGTTATCACATTTTCTTTGAACTCTATTATAGTTGAAATGTGCATTGTTTGCCTTTAATGCCCTGTTTTGAGCCTTATACGTTTATTGGAAATCTTATTCGATGCTCTGTATTTATTTCTCGTTGTGCATCGATTTAATCATTGTATTATCAATTGTTGTCGTTCTGTTAAATTGACTTGTGATTCTGCATTGGCGTGTTTTGGCGGGAGTTGGTGTATGTTGGAGGATATTGGTGTGGGCTAGTATCTTGACGGACTAGCCGGTGTATTGATGTGGGCTAGTGCCTTAATGGACTAGCCGGTGTAAAGTGTTAGTGAGCATCACCTTTGTGGCTTTGCTAAGTGATTACCCTGCACTCCATGTGTGGCTTTGCAATTGCTCATATTCAATAGTATTCGTGATTGTTTGCATCGTATCTAAAAATTATAATTATATCTGATCGAACTAGTTATGATTCTTTGGAAACTCTTGAAGAATTATCGTTTAATTGCATATGTGAATTGTTTCGTAATTTCTTCATTTGAGAGACCTGATCGCATTGGGTGTGGATTAGCTTTGAGTCGAGCGAGGGAAAGAGAATTTAAGTTTCAGTCTTGGTCATTAGAACCCCTGCATGGGTTATGATTTTTATTTAAAAGTTTTTAGACATGGATTGATGTATCATTTATGACAGTCTACTGAGAGTATGGTTTGATTAAAGGTTTAGCTGCGCTGATGATGACTGTCCATTTGGTTATGAGATTATCATTGTCTCAGTGTCATTGATCGAGCGAGTGTTAACGTTCCGAAAATTCCGGGATGTTACAAGTCGCTTACTAGGTTGTCTTACCTCCAAGTTTGTCACAAGTGCATGATGTGTTTCATGTGTCTACATTGAGGAAATACGTACCAAATCCTTCACACATTATTCATGACGAACCTGTGGAGATTCGGGAGGATCTATCATACGAGGAATACCCAGTGGAGATTTTAGACCACAAGGAGCAAATTTTACCCATAAAAACTATTAAGTTAGTTAAGGTGCTTTAGCAAAACCATTCAATGGAAGAAGCCACTTGAGAACTCGAGGATGCTATCGCGAAAAGCACCATCAGCTCTTAACGTTTAAGGTACGTTTAAATTCCGAGGACGGAATTCTTTTAAGGTGGGGATAATGTAATACCCCAATATTTACTTATGCTAAGTTTTTTTTAAAAATAAATAAGTATTTACATAACTAAATAAATAAGTTTGTGCTCTTTTTATATCACAAAGATTCATTCGAATCAATAGCAGAGATATCTTAGAGCTGCTGAAAGTTTCAGTCGATGAATAGTGTTTCAGTCGAATGAATAGTGTTTCAGTCGATCAATAGTGTTTGCTTCGAATGAAAACTTTTGCTTCGAATGAAAAAAAAATTTAAATAGAAAAGAAGAAAGGACTGAAGGATTAAGTCGAAACAACACTTTTCCTTCGAATAAAAGTGTAATTTGTCAATTAAAGTTTTCCTTTAAATAGTGTTTTATTTCTTTCTAGCCCCTTATTATTCTCTGTTTCTCTTCCGTACGACTGAAAGAGTAGGGGAGAAGGCTTGGGAGGCTCTTTAAGTTCTAAGCTGGTGTTTTAAGGATTCTCATTACCAAAAAGCTTGATTAACGTAAGGGATTTTATCGCTTTTTGCTGTGACAAGAGTATTTCAAATCTGAAAACTTATGCTTTCGTCAGTCCCGTTCATCTCTATTTTTTTATTTTAGTTCTGTTCAAGTTTTGCCTTCGTTTAGAACATTGGTTGTCATACTTTGAATCCATACATTTGTGGCCATCAATTTAAAATTGACATTGACTATGTTTGAACAACTCTCATTTTGAGAGGGTCCTTTGGACACACATGTTTGATTATGCTGGCGATCAGTGGACGCCTAGCACGCTACCAGTAGCATACGTTTGATGTTTGTACGTTTGGTTCAACGTTTGGGTCGTATGACCAACATAGTCACCGTATATTTTGTTGTGTAGCGTTCCCTGCATATTATATATATGTTTAGGGTGAAATGCTTAATTACGTTTGTTTCGGTATTTAATCGTAAAATATGGATTGCTCATATTCCATCGAGTATTTGTTGTTCGATTCCATTAGTTCCGCTTTGAGATTCTGTAAATTTCGGTACCTTACTGGGCTATTCGAGCTCACCTTATTACTCTATCTTGCCCCTTGCCACAGGTGAAAGAAGTGACTAAGGATTCTTATGACAACAATGAAGTTTTGAGAGTTAGTTATAGTTAATTAAACTTTGTAGTCTTAGTTTGAGAACCTTACCCGGATGTGGGTAATTTGATTGAATTGACTTGGTGTAATTTATTTTAGCCGCTGCGTTTTTAGAAGATTGTTTTGTATGGGATTATTAAGAGAATGGATCATATTAAATTTTCGTTTTATGGAGCTATTTTCTTCCAAAAGATTTAGTTGCTCTGTTTATACCGCTATCACCAGAGTTATAGCGATATTTTAGGAACTTTGATTACTGTCACGGCTTCCATTTTGGGGGCGTGACAGGCATCGACTTTGATTACATTCTTGAATAAAAAAAAATGAAAAGCCTGCTGATGCCAAGGAAAGTGGGTTCGTACTTACGTGGAGGTGCGACAAGGAATGCAGTCCGAGTCAGATGCCAAGTATGTTGATGTGAGACACAACAAGGGTGGAACAAGGGCAGAGATCAAGAGCTTCCCAGACAGAGCCTGAAGGTGGCAGTGCTGCGAGGGAGATGCGCGGTATGTTTCTCTCTCTAGGATTCTAGAGTGAGAGAGTGAAAATGTGAGAGTGAAGAAGAAGTCCCCCAAATGAATTCTCAAGACCTCTATTTATAGAGATTGATATAATGATGTCATTAACCGACACGTGGCGCTCCCCGGGAGTGACACGTCACTGGGGGGTCCACGGGTGCCGGTGCTCCACGGACTGTCGGATCGCATATTCACCTGGCCTGCTCCTTACAGTGTCGTGTTGTCTGTCTGGAAAGACTGGCTCCCACAACGTCGGTGTGGCCAGAGAAACCCTTCATCTAGCCTCCAATCCAAGCCCTTGCGGAGACCCATAGGACTGGCAGCGGTGGGGAACACCCGACGCCCAACTGCCAGGTGAACTAGACGTGATGCCCTCTGAAGACCTGCCCCCGTCTCGGAGTGACCCGGGGGTCATAGTCCCTAAGGGTGCCGACGCAAGCCCCCAATGCCGGAGCACGTAGGCCAGTCACGCAGGCACCCTGACGAAGATAGTGTCCCAGAGGAGTCGCCTATTCCGCAGCCCGAGGTAGCATCCCGGAGGAGCCGTCTACCTGGCCGGCCAAGGTAGCATCCCGGAGGAGCCGTCTACCTGGCCGGCCAAGGTAGCATCCCGGAGGAGCCGTCTACCTGGCAGAAGGGGAGTCTTCGTGCCGGAGCACTTGGAGCTCCCTCGCAGAGATAGTGTCCCGGAGTAGTCGCATATCCCCGCGGGTGAGTCCTTGTGCTGGAGCACTCGAAGCGCGTCAAGGTAGCATCACGGAGGAGCCATCTACCTGGCAGAAGAGGACTTGAAGAGCTCCCTGGCGGAGATAGTGTCCCGGAGGAGTCGCCTATCCCCGCGGGTGAGTCCTTGTGCCGGAGCAGTCAGAGCACGTCAAGGTAGCATCCCGGAGGATCCATCTACCCGACTGGCCGAGGTAGCATCCTGAAGAATCCGTCTACCTGGCCGAAGGGGAGTTAAAGAGCTTCCTGGCGGTGATAGTGTCCCGGAAGAGTCGCATATCCCCACGGGTGAGTCCTTTTGCCGGAGCACTCAAAGCACGTCAAGGTAGCATCCCGGAGGATCCATCTACCCGACTGGCCAAGGTAGCATCCCGAAGGAGCCATCTACCTGGCGGAAGGGGAGTTAAAGAGCTCCCTGGCGTTGATAGTGTCCCGGAGGAGTCGCCTATCCCCGCGGGTGAGTCCTTGTGCCGGAGCACTCGAAGCACGTCTAGGTAGCATCCCGGAGGAGCCGTCTACCTGGCGGGAGGGGAGTTGAAGAGCTCCCTGGCGGAGATAGTGTCCCGGAGGAGTCGCCTATCCCCGCAGGATGTTGCACACTCCGGAGAGTGGGTTGAAGCATGTTCCATGACCAAGGCAAGGTGCGCATGGTGTGGTGAATGAGTGCGGTGCCCGGGGGCATGGTAGTGACAGAGTACTTGGGGGCACGGCTGTATAAGCGGCGCTGCGCACGGGCACGGCGGAATGTTTAAGTGCGGTTCCCGGACGCCGGCAACGAGGGTCGCAGAGTTGTGTCCGGGCCCGGTCGCGGAGTTGCGTCCGGGCGAAGGGGGTCGCGGAGTTGTGTCCGGGCGAAGGGGGTCGCGGAGTTCTGTCCGGGCGACCGGGGTCGCGGAGTTGTGCTCGGGCCACCGGGGTCGCGGAGTTGTGTCCGGGCGCGGGGGTCACGGAGTTGTGTTCGGGCGACGGGGGTCGCGGAGTTGTGCATGGTCCCTTGAAGAGAAGTGTAGGTGTTAAGTATGTTGACCAAAGGTCAACCCATAAGGGAAGTCCAAGGCCAACCCTTAGGGGGAGGCCAAGGCCAACGCCAAGGGAAGGCCGAGGCCGACCCCCAAGGGGAGGCCGAGGCCGAGGCCGACCCCAAGGGGAAGGCCGAGGCCGAGGCCAACCCCAAGGGGAAGGCCAAGGCCGAGGCCGACCCCAAGGGGAAGGCCAAGGCCAACTTCCTTGGGCAAGTGCCATGGTGCGTCGATGGGCGACATGCGAAGTACGACGGTCGAAGTGTCATAAGGCTTTGAGTTAAAATGAGCTTCTATGTAACGAAGTAACGTAACGAAATTGAGAAGTGCACGTGAGTTGAGTATGCATGCTTTGAACGGTTGTGAGCGTTGAAAATGAATGTTGCTTGTGCAGATGTGTCAAGCAAAATGGGACCACTGTGGGCCTTTTGGTGCGACCAGGATAGGTTGGGAACATAAGCCCCCTGCGTGTGGTGTGTGGGGAGGGGCAACCCGAGCGGGCACCGCACGCGTAAACACTTAGCAAGATTTTGATGTTTTTTGGCCGGCGAGTTGTTGAGGTCGTCAATGCTTGATGATGATGAAGAGTAGGTGGCTTGAGCCACCTCGTGCACCACCTACGAAAGCTTGGAATGCTTGGGGGTTGAGACAAAGTCACGATGATAGGGCGTAGTGGTACGAGCATGTAAACGGCGCCCGGGCGACGGACGACGAGTGTCGAACAATGAGTTGGATTAGGTGGTTCGAGCTACCTCGTGCACCACCTACCAATGATGTGATGTCGAGGGACATCGTCATGAGGGGCGCGACGATGGCGCGGTTGAACGTCGCGATGCGGGGGCAGTCCACGACGGGTGCATGTGCGCGGTCAATGCACGTCACTCTATGTTGCAAAAAAAAATATTGAAGTTTCCGGCCTTGGATGTCGGCCATGATGTGAAGGTCGAAGGTGGCGGGGTGAACTTCGGTGTTATGACTGAAGTGAAGAAGTTGTGGAGGGGGAGCGCGTTGGTTATCATGCTGATTTTTTTTTTTTTGCATGCTTGTGAGGATGGTTGGTGATGGTTGTCGGCCGTTGGGTGAATGTGTGTAGGCCGAAGTTTGGAGGGTAAGCCTTGATGTGGTATGAACCGAAGAGTGGCCTTGGTGATGGAGGCCGCAGTAGGCATGGAGGATGGTCATGCGTTAGAGTTGAACGTTCGCCGCGGGTCATGGAAAGAAGGTGAAGGTTGAAGGTGGTGTTGCTTTGGTTTTGGGAATGCCAAAATGGGTGGCCTTGATGGTGGCCGAAGGTGAAGGGAGGGGGAGGAGGATGAAGGGCGAAGGTTGAAGAGGGGGAGGGGTTGGCCTCGGCCTTAGGTGTGGCGTGCGGGTCGGCCTCGGCCTTGGGGAGGGGGTTGGGGAGGCTGAGGCCGAAAGAGGATGGGGAGGAAGGGGAAGGGGAAGGGGGAAGGGGGAAGGGGGAAGGGAGGCGGGGCGGGGTGATGGCGGCACGAGGCCGAGGGGGAACATGGGGCGAGGGAGAGTAGGAAGGTGAAGGGATGAGAGGGGAGGGGAAGGAGGGGGGCTGAGTCGGCCTAGGGAGGGGGTTGGGGAGGCCGAGGCCGAAGGAGGGGATGGGGAAGATGGAGGGGAAAAAAGAAGGGGCGGCGGCGGGGTGCGCGGTCGGCCGATGGGCGGGAGGAATGAGGGGCTGGGGAGAGAAGAGAGGGAGGTGGGGGCAATGCCAAGGGGACGGTGCCGGCGAGGGAGGGCTGCCGGCCGAGGCCGAAAGGGGTGCGGCCCATGGAGGGCTGGGCTGGGAAGAAAAAGAGATGAGGGAGAAAATAATTAGGGTTAGGGTTTTGGGGGACACAAGTCGGGTGGGTCGGGTTCGGGTGGGTCGGGTTCGGGTGGGTCGCGAGGTTGGGTGATCCAGGATTGTGAGGGGAATGGGGCGCGCGGGTCGGGCACGCGGGTCATATGGGTTCGCGGGTGGTTTGCCCAGATGACTTTTTCTTTTTGAATTTGAATCTGAAATTTGAATATAATTTTTTTTTGGCAGCCAAGAGGGAGCCCCCAATGAAGATTTTCACAATGTGTAAGATGAGAGATAGAGAAATGGGATGGGAGAAGAATGAAGCTTTTCCATAAGAAAGAGAGAAGTTGTGTATGAAGTGGGGAAAGAGTGATATGGTATTGGATGGTGAGAGGGAGAGTGAATGGAGGTATAGAGAGAGTGATGAGAGCATGAATGTGGAAAGCATGTGGGGAAGATGAAAAACTTGAAATTTTTTCTAAGTGTTGAATTTTTTTTTTTTGAGCTCGGGCAAGGATGCTAAGGAAGGCCGCTAAGGATGATCATCGATGACCGGTTGCGAAAAAAATGAAAATTTTTCTAAGTGTTGGGCTGAGACAAGGATGCCGAGGGAGACCACTGAGGATGATCATCGATAACCGGTTGCGAAAAAAATTGAATATTTTGTTCTAAGTGTTGGGTTGAGACAAGGATGCCGAGGGAGACCACTGAGGATGATCATTGATGACCGGTTGCAAAAAAAAATGAAAATTTTCTAAGTGTCAAGAAAAGTAAATGAAGGATGATGATGCGACCGTAGTAGCGGGGCTCGAGCCACCCCGCGCACCACGTACCAAGTCGTTGCAAAGTGAGGCCGAAGGGATTAGGAAGGGGTGAAGTCCCCAAGGGAGTGGGTGATGGCATGAAGGGTGACGTCAAGAGACTTGTGCAAGAGCAATATAACTTGAAAATTTTCTAAGTCTGGAAAATGTAACTTCGTTGATAACGAAGGATAGACAACATGCCTTGATACATGGGTATGACGTACATGGAAACTTGCAAAATGAACGAAAAAATTACAAGTGTGGAAAATGCACTAAGGCATGCCAAGGCTTGGTCGGGTGGGTAAAATGTCCCGTACTTAGAGCTTGAGGCCCCTGCACCACTTGAGGCCATGACCGACCTTCCGATGATAGGGACAGTAGTTGTGATGGGCTAAGTCTTCCGGGGTTGGTTCAGCGTCGACATTGGGCAGGGTTATGGCATTGTCGTCGATCCATGTCTCGAGGAGAGTTCTAACAATGTTCAAGTCACACGGGTATTCTAGGGCAGGCATCGGCTGCCCTCTCTTGTTAGGGCGCCCGTCCCTTCCTTGGGACTGACGCTTGCGGTTGTTATCGTCGTTACTGGCTGCTTCCATCGTCGCAGCCAAGGCAATATGAGGTTGGGGCTTTAGGGTCTTTGACGAACCGACCGAGTCATAGGTGCGTCGTGCAGCTTCCTTGAGATGTCCCCAAGACCGAAGCTGGAGGTTTTCAAGGTAGACCCTGTAGGTGTCCTTCATGTTCTTGATGCAAATGGGTACAAGGGTTTCATCTTTGCTGAAGTCAGTGCACTCCAAGCACTTGTGATGAAATCGCATAACATAGGTGTTGAGGTTTTCCCCGGCATTCTGGCAGATCCCAGCAATGTCAACGATGGTCACATGTTCCGTCTCATAGTGAAACTTGTCAAGGAAGAGCTGGACCATGTCGAACCATGAGTGGATAGTACTGTCAGGAATTTGATGATACCAAGAGTAGGCGAGGCCAGTCAGGGACTTGTGAAAGTCCCGAAGCTTCAAAGTGTCGTCTTCCCCGTAGTGCTCGAGGGAGCCAGCAAAACGGGTGAGATGCTTGCGGGTGTTGCCTTTTTTTTCTGTTGAACAAGGTGAAGGATGGTTGCTTGTACTTGACAGGGTAGGGCTTGGTAGCGAGGCTGCTAGAGTAGGGAGCATGACCTGACAGCTTAGAGGGGGAGTGGGGTAAGGATGACTGCTTGAGACGGTGAAGGAGGGCATCAAGGTCATGCTTGGTGACGTACGACGCATGTGAGGGTTTGTGCCCTGTCGTGATGATCCGAGCACCAGAGCCCCCAGACGGTGCAACCTGAGGCATTGAGGGGATGACGATGGTAGAGAGGGGTTGGTGCTGGGGAGCAACTTGTTGGGGGCATGGTTTGCATATAGGTAGTGTCAACTGCTAGAGGCCGGTCGTCAGGAAAGGTCGACTGGAGTAAGCCGGGGGAATGACTTGTGTTTAGGTTTCGGCTGGTTACGTTCGGGTTAGGCTCCATCTCAATTGATTCGTGAGTCTCTGAAGTGCTTCGAGCAAGGGTA